>BSDF01000005.1:32983105-33381022 GCA_027925045.1 Hypotaenidia okinawae | reverse complement strand
GAATAGATAGATGATGTTATGAACCTCCCAAATACTCTGAAAATGTAAGATCCGGGCATGACGTAGATGGTGTGGGAAAAGGGGTGGGTAATGTCCTGGTTCTAGTCAGGCCAGCGTTAACCTCCCCACGCAGCAAGTCCAGGTGAGCCGAGTTAGCTCGGGCTGTTTCCCACACCACCTGACATCACTCCCCCATCAAAAGGGCTGCCTGGGGAGAGGCACTCCTGGGTGTCTTCAGGGCTGTCCCAGTGGGGTCTGTGTGTTGTGTTAGTCCTTGTGTCCTTGTGCAGCCCTCTGTTACGGTGGGCTCGGGAAGGTACTCTGTGTTGGCACCGGGTATGAGTGCAATTTACCATGGGCTGTCACTGTGCCCCTTTCATGGTGAATTTGCCAGTAAACTGTCCTTGTTCTAAGCCACAGAGGCTCTGTGGGGTCTGTTTCTCTTTTTTTCTGGGAGGGAGCAAGCGAGTGGCATGTGGTGCTCAGCCCCGCTGCTTGAGGCTGGCATACCGGCTGGCATACCTCCCCTCTGTCCTATTTTAAGCTGTCTTTAAGAGCAGAGTTTTAAGTCTCTGGTGAGCTGTTTGTTAACCCCAAAGCAGGGTGGCAAGCAAAGAACGAATGACAAAGAATTAATGGACAAGTAACTTCTAAAAGCAGCTCTTCATTTCTATGTAGTTTATGTTAACAAAAAAGAAACCAAAAAACCCACAACCAAAAGACTACAGGCAGGGCTGTTGTGGTGGCCCGGTCCTGGTTTGGGCATCCCCCGAGGCACCCTGCCTGGTCACCGTCGTGGCGCTGGCCTCTTGCTGGCAGACGGAGAGGTCTCTGGTGTGCCTGCCTTCCTCTTTGGGGGTCGCCGTGGCCGCCTAGGGGAGCCTTCAGTGCCCAGGCTGGAAGTGGAGGGCCCGGGCACAGCCTCCCTTGGCTCCTCCTGGGTATCCTCTCGCTCCGCAGGGATGGTAACGGGAGCAGAGGGATGGCTGCTGGCGCCCCTGGCAGCGGCAGCGGATGAGGTGGTGGGGTCCTCATCCGTGCTGGGTCTTGCAGGGCTGCCAGAGGAGACTGGGCTGGAGGCTAGAGACCCCCCTTGGGAGGCAGCAGGGATGGAAACACGGCTGCCCTCCCTCCACCAGCCTGCACGGGAGTCCTGACGTGCCAGTCGATGATGACCCTCTCTGCGGTGCCCTGTGAGTCAGAGAATCATAGGACGCTTTTGGTTGGAAGGGACAGCCTTTTCTCATTGATAGACCTGTAAAAACTTTTCTTGTTACCCTTTCCATCCCTGCCCAGATGTAGTTTTATCAGGGCTTTTGCTTTTCTGACCTGATCCCTGGATGTAGCTCTGAAAGATGTCCTCCTGTTCCCTTTCGAACATGGACTGCAGGATCTGGTGGAGTGTTGGGCTGCTGCGGAAGCTCCTCATCCAGTTTGGAGGCTGGAGGGGAGCACGAGGCAGCCTTCCTGCAGTCCACTGCTGTGGTGGTGGTCCAGGGCGCTGGAGGTGGCGGGCAGCTGGACTTCTGGGACCTGCTCCCGTCTGGTGGACGACGACTGGTGGTGGAACAGGTGGAGCGATGACATGCTCCACAAAGTCGTCGTCCGCCCGCAGCGAGTGGAGGATGGACTGGATCCCCCTCTTGCAGAGGGGGCACTTGGGCTTACTTTCAGCCCACCGCAGGATGCACTGGTAGCAAAAGCGGTGGAGGCATGGCATCACATAGCTGGCCTCCTCCCAGCTGTCCAGGCAGATGGGACAGCGGTCCTCCAGCTCTGCGGCCATGCTCTCCAGCTGCTGCGGTGGGCTGGGAGGAGCTGGCGATGACAAGAGCTGCTCCCTCTCGCTGGGGCTGCAGCAGTGGGTGTTGGGCTAGAAAAGGAAGAGGCCACAGTCACTGACTGGCTTGGGGAGGGCTGGAAGGAATGCCTGGGCCCCTCAAGGAGGACACCCTCCCAGCTGCCCAGGGTGAGGCGTCCCCTCCCAGCTCACCTCTGCTGCTGCGAGTGCTCGTCCCGTGTGCCCCGGCTGCCTGGTCCTGGCAGGACCGGGGAAAGTCCTTTTGTGGCTCTGGGCTTGGGCACGGAGAGCTGCGGCGAGCAGCTCCCCGAGCACAGCGCCAGCGCTAAAAGTTGCCCTCTGTTCTCTGACTGAGCAGCCTACTCAGCCAGAGTTCAGGTGCGAACTGGGCAGGTGGGGCTTGCAGCAGCCAGGGGTGCCTGGTCACTGGCCACAACATTCCATCACTAGGTGACATCACATTCCAACCGCTGGAGACCAGGTCTCAGGCTCCACCCCCTCGCTGGCAAGAGAACCCCTGTTCTATTGCTTGGGGCTGTCATGACACGCCCTCTTCACCCACAGCACTCACCCAGCAGTGCTGCGGCCCCAGCACCAGGTGCCTGGGGTTACCGCACCGCCACTGCCTGCTCCATGCCCCCATCTCTTGTCTGGTGCTGGCTGGGCATTGGTGTTTCATGGCAGCTACCGAGGCCTTGGCCTGGTCTTTCCAGGGCCCCGTCAGGTCACTGCGGCCTAGGCAGGCGTCTCCCTGGGAATTCAGTGGGCTTCCTCTGAAGCTGCTAATACAATTGTGGAAAATCCTGTTTGGTGTCAAAAATGCCAACATAAGTAGTTTGTATACTTGGCTCATAATATCTGCCCGAGCTGCTGTCTCTTCAGTTTCCCTGGTCTTTGTTGTACGGACAAGCACAAAAAGGTACTGACAAATAATCTGCTCCTCTACCGAGCATCTCCCGGCCCACTCTGCAAGAGGGTTCCTTCGCTAACACCCTGGGAGGTGGCCGGACAAAGTCCCGCAGGCTCTCCCCACAGGCCAGGGCTGCTGGCCAGCCCTCTGAGCTCCCATACTTCCTCCCAGGAAGCACTCGGCCAGCTCTTGGTGGGTTTTCTCCTGATGCGTCCTCTAGCCAGAGGGCACAAGGCTGACCCCCTCCGCTCAAGACCCCTCAGGCCTCGTGCGGGTCCTACATCCTCTTTGGAGTCCTGGGGACAGCTTGTTGGACCAGAGGGGCTCAGGGGTGGGGAAGGAGGGTGTGTGGGGCCAGGGCTGGTTCAGAATGGTGCAGAGGAAGCGTTGGGGCAGAACACAGCCCGGTGCTGTGGGGTCAGGCTCTTCCTCGTGCCGCCTGCTCAGGAGGGTGAGAGACAGTGGCACCTCCTGAAACTAGAGAGGCTCAGGCTGTACATTAAGAAATAAAACCCCAAATCCCTGTGAGGATCATGAAGCACTTGGACTGCGTTGCCCAGAGAGGCTGTGGGATCCCTAAGCCTGGAGGTGTTCAAGACCTGAGTGGCCGCAACCCAGAGCACAGCTGTCCCAAGAGGGGGAAGCACTGCTCAGTTTCCAAAGTGGCAAGAGCTTCCGGAAGGTTTTGACAAACGTTGGTTTACCGTAGGTATGTTAGGGTCGAGTTGGGTGACATAGATGAAAGCAGAGGCCCCGCGTCTTTCCAGAGCCCTGCCAGGATGTTTTCAGTGGTTTTTTAAGGCGTGGGCTTGTCTGCATCTCCAGCTCAGACATACAGACAGACCTTGATGGGAAAGATGATGGTCCGTTCTCAGTTCCAGCCCCGTGCTTCATCTGCAACCTTCTAAGATTGGCTTGAGTATCAATTGTGAGCAAGCAAGGTTTGAATGAAGTACCTGGGATTGTAGAGATTCCAAAAGACACTAAGAAGTACTAGAAGTAACTTCAGAAGGTATCTCGGTATCAAGATTGGTTAAAATCTGTTAAAAACTATGCTAAAATCAATGAGCGGTGGAACCCAGAAAACCTGGGATACGCATTTAGCCAAAGCCACGTGGCTTTGTTAATTCCAGGGGGTCTCCCAATGGAGCTGGCCCTGCTCAATCTAAACTCCTACAAACCATGGAAGGGGGGGTAAAATCCCCGTAACACATGCGAAAAACCTGTTGGGGAAGGCAGTCTGGGTTGTTCCTGCTTCAGGCAAAGGCAAGGCCATCCCTGGGATTGCTTTTGCTCAGGGACCTGGGCGCACTTTGGTTTGGTGGGTGATGCGAATGAATGGGGAAGTCCAGTGTGTACCCCAAGGGGATTTAATTCTAGCTGAGGACAGCTGGTAAATTGTTGTTATATACCAAAATCAGTCCATGGCAGATGGTCTAACGAATAGATAGATGATGTTATGAACCTCCCAAATACTCTGAAAATGTAAGATCCGGGCATGACGTAGATGGTGTGGGAAAAGGGGTGGGTAATGTCCTGGTTCTAGTCAGGCCAGCGTTAACCTCCCCACGCAGCAAGTCCAGGTGAGCCGAGTTAGCTCGGGCTGTTTCCCACACCACCTGACATCACTCCCCCATCAAAAGGGCTGCCTGGGGAGAGGCACTCCTGGGTGTCTTCAGGGCTGTCCCAGTGGGGTCTGTGTGTTGTGTTAGTCCTTGTGTCCTTGTGCAGCCCTCTGTTACGGTGGGCTCGGGAAGGTACTCTGTGTTGGCACCGGGTATGAGTGCAATTTACCATGGGCTGTCACTGTGCCCCTTTCATGGTGAATTTGCCAGTAAACTGTCCTTGTTCTAAGCCACAGAGGCTCTGTGGGGTCTGTTTCTCTTTTTTTCTGGGAGGGAGCAAGCGAGTGGCATGTGGTGCTCAGCCCCGCTGCTTGAGGCTGGCATACCGGCTGGCATACCTCCCCTCTGTCCTATTTTAAGCTGTCTTTAAGAGCAGAGTTTTAAGTCTCTGGTGAGCTGTTTGTTAACCCCAAAGCAGGGTGGCAAGCAAAGAACGAATGACAAAGAATTAATGGACAAGTAACTTCTAAAAGCAGCTCTTCATTTCTATGTAGTTTATGTTAACAAAAAAGAAACCAAAAAAACCCACAACCAAAAGACTACAGGCAGGGCTGTTGTGGTGGCCCGGTCCTGGTTTGGGCATCCCCCGAGGCACCCTGCCTGGTCACCGTCGTGGCGCTGGCCTCTTGCTGGCAGACGGAGAGGTCTCTGGTGTGCCTGCCTTCCTCTTTGGGGGTCGCCGTGGCCGCCTAGGGGAGCCTTCAGTGCCCAGGCTGGAAGTGGAGGGCCCGGGCACAGCCTCCCTTGGCTCCTCCTGGGTATCCTCTCGCTCCGCAGGGATGGTAACGGGAGCAGAGGGATGGCTGCTGGCGCCCCTGGCAGCGGCAGCGGATGAGGTGGTGGGGTCCTCATCCGTGCTGGGTCTTGCAGGGCTGCCAGAGGAGACTGGGCTGGAGGCTAGAGACCCCCCTTGGGAGGCAGCAGGGATGGAAACACGGCTGCCCTCCCTCCACCAGCCTGCACGGGAGTCCTGACGTGCCAGTCGATGATGACCCTCTCTGCGGTGCCCTGTGAGTCAGAGAATCATAGGACGCTTTTGGTTGGAAGGGACAGCCTTTTCTCATTGATAGACCTGTAAAAACTTTTCTTGTTACCCTTTCCATCCCTGCCCAGATGTAGTTTTATCAGGGCTTTTGCTTTTCTGACCTGATCCCTGGATGTAGCTCTGAAAGATGTCCTCCTGTTCCCTTTCGAACATGGACTGCAGGATCTGGTGGAGTGTTGGGCTGCTGCGGAAGCTCCTCATCCAGTTTGGAGGCTGGAGGGGAGCACGAGGCAGCCTTCCTGCAGTCCACTGCTGTGGTGGTGGTCCAGGGCGCTGGAGGTGGCGGGCAGCTGGACTTCTGGGACCTGCTCCCGTCTGGTGGACGACGACTGGTGGTGGAACAGGTGGAGCGATGACATGCTCCACAAAGTCGTCGTCCGCCCGCAGCGAGTGGAGGATGGACTGGATCCCCCTCTTGCAGAGGGGGCACTTGGGCTTACTTTCAGCCCACCGCAGGATGCACTGGTAGCAAAAGCGGTGGAGGCATGGCATCACATAGCTGGCCTCCTCCCAGCTGTCCAGGCAGATGGGACAGCGGTCCTCCAGCTCTGCGGCCATGCTCTCCAGCTGCTGCGGTGGGCTGGGAGGAGCTGGCGATGACAAGAGCTGCTCCCTCTCGCTGGGGCTGCAGCAGTGGGTGTTGGGCTAGAAAAGGAAGAGGCCACAGTCACTGACTGGCTTGGGGAGGGCTGGAAGGAATGCCTGGGCCCCTCAAGGAGGACACCCTCCCAGCTGCCCAGGGTGAGGCGTCCCCTCCCAGCTCACCTCTGCTGCTGCGAGTGCTCGTCCCGTGTGCCCCGGCTGCCTGGTCCTGGCAGGACCGGGGAAAGTCCTTTTGTGGCTCTGGGCTTGGGCACGGAGAGCTGCGGCGAGCAGCTCCCCGAGCACAGCGCCAGCGCTAAAAGTTGCCCTCTGTTCTCTGACTGAGCAGCCTACTCAGCCAGAGTTCAGGTGCGAACTGGGCAGGTGGGGCTTGCAGCAGCCAGGGGTGCCTGGTCACTGGCCACAACATTCCATCACTAGGTGACATCACATTCCAACCGCTGGAGACCAGGTCTCAGGCTCCACCCCCTCGCTGGCAAGAGAACCCCTGTTCTATTGCTTGGGGCTGTCATGACACGCCATCTTCACCCACAGCACTCACCCAGCAGTGCTGCGGCCCCAGCACCAGGTGCCTGGGGTTACCGCACCGCCACTGCCTGCTCCATGCCCCCATCTCTTGTCTGGTGCTGGCTGGGCATTGGTGTTTCATGGCAGCTACCGAGGCCTTGGCCTGGTCTTTCCAGGGCCCCGTCAGGTCACTGCGGCCTAGGCAGGCGTCTCCCTGGGAATTCAGTGGGCTTCCTCTGAAGCTGCTAATACAATTGTGGAAAATCCTGTTTGGTGTCAAAAATGCCAACATAAGTAGTTTGTATACTTGGCTCATAATATCTGCCCGAGCTGCTGTCTCTTCAGTTTCCCTGGTCTTTGTTGTACGGACAAGCACAAAAAGGTACTGACAAATAATCTGCTCCTCTACCGAGCATCTCCCGGCCCACTCTGCAAGAGGGTTCCTTCGCTAACACCCTGGGAGGTGGCCGGACAAAGTCCCGCAGGCTCTCCCCACAGGCCAGGGCTGCTGGCCAGCCCTCTGAGCTCCCATACTTCCTCCCAGGAAGCACTCGGCCAGCTCTTGGTGGGTTTTCTCCTGATGCGTCCTCTAGCCAGAGGGCACAAGGCTGACCCCCTCCGCTCAAGACCCCTCAGGCCTCGTGCGGGTCCTACATCCTCTTTGGAGTCCTGGGGACAGCTTGTTGGACCAGAGGGGCTCAGGGGTGGGGAAGGAGGGTGTGTGGGGCCAGGGCTGGTTCAGAATGGTGCAGAGGAAGCGTTGGGGCAGAACACAGCCCGGTGCTGTGGGGTCAGGCTCTTCCTCGTGCCGCCTGCTCAGGAGGGTGAGAGACAGTGGCACCTCCTGAAACTAGAGAGGCTCAGGCTGTACATTAAGAAATAAAACCCCAAATCCCTGTGAGGATCATGAAGCACTTGGACTGCGTTGCCCAGAGAGGCTGTGGGATCCCTAAGCCTGGAGGTGTTCAAGACCTGAGTGGCCGCAACCCAGAGCACAGCTGTCCCAAGAGGGGGAAGCACTGCTCAGTTTCCAAAGTGGCAAGAGCTTCCGGAAGGTTTTGACAAACGTTGGTTTACCGTAGGTATGTTAGGGTCGAGTTGGGTGACATAGATGAAAGCAGAGGCCCCGCGTCTTTCCAGAGCCCTGCCAGGATGTTTTCAGTGGTTTTTTAAGGCGTGGGCTTGTCTGCATCTCCAGCTCAGACATACAGACAGACCTTGATGGGAAAGATGATGGTCCGTTCTCAGTTCCAGCCCCGTGCTTCATCTGCAACCTTCTAAGATTGGCTTGAGTATCAATTGTGAGCAAGCAAGGTTTGAATGAAGTACCTGGGATTGTAGAGATTCCAAAAGACACTAAGAAGTACTAGAAGTAACTTCAGAAGGTATCTCGGTATCAAGATTGGTTAAAATCTGTTAAAAACTATGCTAAAATCAATGAGCGGTGGAACCCAGAAAACCTGGGATACGCATTTAGCCAAAGCCACGTGGCTTTGTTAATTCCAGGGGGTCTCCCAATGGAGCTGGCCCTGCTCAATCTAAACTCCTACAAACCATGGAAGGGGGGGTAAAATCCCCGTAACACATGCGAAAAACCTGTTGGGGAAGGCAGTCTGGGTTGTTCCTGCTTCAGGCAAAGGCAAGGCCATCCCTGGGATTGCTTTTGCTCAGGGACCTGGGCGCACTTTGGTTTGGTGGGTGATGCGAATGAATGGGGAAGTCCAGTGTGTACCCCAAGGGGATTTAATTCTAGCTGAGGACAGCTGGTAAATTGTTGTTATATACCAAAATCAGTCCATGGCAGATGGTCTAACGAATAGATAGATGATGTTATGAACCTCCCAAATACTCTGAAAATGTAAGATCCGGGCATGACGTAGATGGTGTGGGAAAAGGGGTGGGTAATGTCCTGGTTCTAGTCAGGCCAGCGTTAACCTCCCCACGCAGCAAGTCCAGGTGAGCCGAGTTAGCTCGGGCTGTTTCCCACACCACCTGACATCACTCCCCCATCAAAAGGGCTGCCTGGGGAGAGGCACTCCTGGGTGTCTGCAGGGCTGTCCCAGTGGGGTCTGTGTGTTGTGTTAGTCCTTGTGTCCTTGTGCAGCCCTCTGTTACGGTGGGCTCGGGAAGGTACTCTGTGTTGGCACCGGGTATGAGTGCAATTTACCATGGGCTGTCACTGTGCCCCTTTCATGGTGAATTTGCCAGTAAACTGTCCTTGTTCTAAGCCACAGAGGCTCTGTGGGGTCTGTTTCTCTTTTTTTCTGGGAGGGAGCAAGCGAGTGGCATGTGGTGCTCAGCCCCGCTGCTTGAGGCTGGCATACCGGCTGGCATACCTCCCCTCTGTCCTATTTTAAGCTGTCTTTAAGAGCAGAGTTTTAAGTCTCTGGTGAGCTGTTTGTTTCCCCCAAAGCAGGGTGGCAAGCAAAGAACGAATGACAAAGAATTAATGGACAAGTAACTTCTAAAAGCAGCTCTTCATTTCTATGTAGTTTATGTTAAAAAAAAGAAACCAAAAAAACCCACAACCAAAAGACTACAGGCAGGGCTGTTGTGGTGGCCCGGTCCTGGTTTGGGCATCCCCCGAGGCACCCTGCCTGGTCACCGTCGTGGCGCTGGCCTCTTGCTGGCAGACGGAGAGGTCTCTGGTGTGCCTGCCTTCCTCTTTGGGGGTCGCCGTGGCCGCCTAGGGGAGCCTTCAGTGCCCAGGCTGGAAGTGGAGGGCCCGGGCACAGCCTCCCTTGGCTCCTCCTGGGTATCCTCTCGCTCCGCAGGGATGGTAACGGGAGCAGAGGGATGGCTGCTGGCGCCCCTGGCAGCGGCAGCGGATGAGGTGGTGGGGTCCTCATCCGTGCTGGGTCTTGCAGGGCTGCCAGAGGAGACTGGGCTGGAGGCTAGAGACCCCCCTTGGGAGGCAGCAGGGATGGAAACACGGCTGCCCTCCCTCCACCAGCCTGCACGGGAGTCCTGACGTGCCAGTCGATGATGACCCTCTCTGCGGTGCCCTGTGAGTCAGAGAATCATAGGACGCTTTTGGTTGGAAGGGACAGCCTTTTCTCATTGATAGACCTGTAAAAACTTTTCTTGTTACCCTTTCCATCCCTGCCCAGATGTAGTTTTATCAGGGCTTTTGCTTTTCTGACCTGATCCCTGGATGTAGCTCTGAAAGATGTCCTCCTGTTCCCTTTCGAACATGGACTGCAGGATCTGGTGGAGTGTTGGGCTGCTGCGGAAGCTCCTCATCCAGTTTGGAGGCTGGAGGGGAGCACGAGGCAGCCTTCCTGCAGTCCACTGCTGTGGTGGTGGTCCAGGGCGCTGGAGGTGGCGGGCAGCTGGATTTCTGGGACCTGCTCCCGTCTGGTGGACGACGACTGGTGGTGGAACAGGTGGAGCGATGACATGCTCCACAAAGTCGTCGTCCGCCCGCAGCGAGTGGAGGATGGACTGGATCCCCCTCTTGCAGAGGGGGCACTTGGGCTTACTTTCAGCCCACCGCAGGATGCACTGGTAGCAAAAGCGGTGGAGGCATGGCATCACATAGCTGGCCTCCTCCCAGCTGTCCAGGCAGATGGGACAGCGGTCCTCCAGCTCTGCGGCCATGCTCTCCAGCTGCTGCGGTGGGCTGGGAGGAGCTGGCGATGACAAGAGCTGCTCCCTCTCGCTGGGGCTGCAGCAGTGGGTGTTGGGCTAGAAAAGGAAGAGGCCACAGTCACTGACTGGCTTGGGGAGGGCTGGAAGGAATGCCTGGGCCCCTCAAGGAGGACACCCTCCCAGCTGCCCAGGGTGAGGCGTCCCCTCCCAGCTCACCTCTGCTGCTGCGAGTGCTCGTCCCGTGTGCCCCGGCTGCCTGGTCCTGGCAGGACCGGGGAAAGTCCTTTTGTGGCTCTGGGCTTGGGCACGGAGAGCTGCGGCGAGCAGCTCCCCGAGCACAGCGCCAGCGCTAAAAGTTGCCCTCTGTTCTCTGACTGAGCAGCCTACTCAGCCAGAGTTCAGGTGCGAACTGGGCAGGTGGGGCTTGCAGCAGCCAGGGGTGCCTGGTCACTGGCCACAACATTCCATCACTAGGTGACATCACATTCCAACCGCTGGAGACCAGGTCTCAGGCTCCACCCCCTCGCTGGCAAGAGAACCCCTGTTCTATTGCTTGGGGCTGTCATGACACGCCATCTTCACCCACAGCACTCACCCAGCAGTGCTGCGGCCCCAGCACCAGGTGCCTGGGGTTACCGCACCGCCACTGCCTGCTCCATGCCCCCATCTCTTGTCTGGTGCTGGCTGGGCATTGGTGTTTCATGGCAGCTACCGAGGCCTTGGCCTGGTCTTTCCAGGGCCCCGTCAGGTCACTGCGGCCTAGGCAGGCGTCTCCCTGGGAATTCAGTGGGCTTCCTCTGAAGCTGCTAATACAATTGTGGAAAATCCTGTTTGGTGTCAAAAATGCCAACATAAGTAGTTTGTATACTTGGCTCATAATATCTGCCCGAGCTGCTGTCTCTTCAGTTTCCCTGGTCTTTGTTGTACGGACAAGCACAAAAAGGTACTGACAAATAATCTGCTCCTCTACCGAGCATCTCCCGGCCCACTCTGCAAGAGGGTTCCTTCGCTAACACCCTGGGAGGTGGCCGGACAAAGTCCCGCAGGCTCTCCCCACAGGCCAGGGCTGCTGGCCAGCCCTCTGAGCTCCCATACTTCCTCCCAGGAAGCACTCGGCCAGCTCTTGGTGGGTTTTCTCCTGATGCGTCCTCTAGCCAGAGGGCACAAGGCTGACCCCCTCCGCTCAAGACCCCTCAGGCCTCGTGCGGGTCCTACATCCTCTTTGGAGTCCTGGGGACAGCTTGTTGGACCAGAGGGGCTCAGGGGTGGGGAAGGAGGGTGTGTGGGGCCAGGGCTGGTTCAGAATGGTGCAGAGGAAGCGTTGGGGCAGAACACAGCCCGGTGCTGTGGGGTCAGGCTCTTCCTCGTGCCGCCTGCTCAGGAGGGTGAGAGACAGTGGCACCTCCTGAAACTAGAGAGGCTCAGGCTGTACATTAAGAAATAAAACCCCAAATCCCTGTGAGGATCATGAAGCACTTGGACTGCGTTGCCCAGAGAGGCTGTGGGATCCCTAAGCCTGGAGGTGTTCAAGACCTGAGTGGCCGCAACCCAGAGCACAGCTGTCCCAAGAGGGGGAAGCACTGCTCAGTTTCCAAAGTGGCAAGAGCTTCCGGAAGGTTTTGACAAACGTTGGTTTACCGTAGGTATGTTAGGGTCGAGTTGGGTGACATAGATGAAAGCAGAGGCCCCGCGTCTTTCCAGAGCCCTGCCAGGATGTTTTCAGTGGTTTTTTAAGGCGTGGGCTTGTCTGCATCTCCAGCTCAGACATACAGACAGACCTTGATGGGAAAGATGATGGTCCGTTCTCAGTTCCAGCCCCGTGCTTCATCTGCAACCTTCTAAGATTGGCTTGAGTATCAATTGTGAGCAAGCAAGGTTTGAATGAAGTACCTGGGATTGTAGAGATTCCAAAAGACACTAAGAAGTACTAGAAGTAACTTCAGAAGGTATCTCGGTATCAAGATTGGTTAAAATCTGTTAAAAACTATGCTAAAATCAATGAGCGGTGGAACCCAGAAAACCTGGGATACGCATTTAGTCAAAGCCACGTGGCTTTGTTAATTCCAGGGGGTCTCCCAATGGAGCTGGCCCTGCTCAATCTAAACTCCTACAAACCATGGAAGGGGGGGTAAAATCCCCGTAACACATGCGAAAAACCTGTTGGGGAAGGCAGTCTGGGTTGTTCCTGCTTCAGGCAAAGGCAAGGCCATCCCTGGGATTGCTTTTGCTCAGGGACCTGGGCGCACTTTGGTTTGGTGGGTGATGCGAATGAATGGGGAAGTCCAGTGTGTACCCCAAGGGGATTTAATTCTAGCTGAGGACAGCTGGTAAATTGTTGTTATATACCAAAATCAGTCCATGGCAGATGGTCTAACGAATAGATAGATGATGTTATGAACCTCCCAAATACTCTGAAAATGTAAGATCCGGGCATGACGTAGATGGTGTGGGAAAAGGGGTGGGTAATGTCCTGGTTCTAGTCAGGCCAGCGTTAACCTCCCCACGCAGCAAGTCCAGGTGAGCCGAGTTAGCTCGGGCTGTTTCCCACACCACCTGACATCACTCCCCCATCAAAAGGGCTGCCTGGGGAGAGGCACTCCTGGGTGTCTGCAGGGCTGTCCCAGTGGGGTCTGTGTGTTGTGTTAGTCCTTGTGTCCTTGTGCAGCCCTCTGTTACGGTGGGCTCGGGAAGGTACTCTGTGTTGGCACCGGGTATGAGTGCAATTTACCATGGGCTGTCACTGTGCCCCTTTCATGGTGAATTTGCCAGTAAACTGTCCTTGTTCTAAGCCACAGAGGCTCTGTGGGGTCTGTTTCTCTTTTTTTCTGGGAGGGAGCAAGCGAGTGGCATGTGGTGCTCAGCCCCGCTGCTTGAGGCTGGCATACCGGCTGGCATACCTCCCCTCTGTCCTATTTTAAGCTGTCTTTAAGAGCAGAGTTTTAAGTCTCTGGTGAGCTGTTTGTTTCCCCCAAAGCAGGGTGGCAAGCAAAGAACGAATGACAAAGAATTAATGGACAAGTAACTTCTAAAAGCAGCTCTTCATTTCTATGTAGTTTATGTTAAAAAAAAGAAACCAAAAAAACCCACAACCAAAAGACTACAGGCAGGGCTGTTGTGGTGGCCCGGTCCTGGTTTGGGCATCCCCCGAGGCACCCTGCCTGGTCACCGTCGTGGCGCTGGCCTCTTGCTGGCAGACGGAGAGGTCTCTGGTGTGCCTGCCTTCCTCTTTGGGGGTCGCCGTGGCCGCCTAGGGGAGCCTTCAGTGCCCAGGCTGGAAGTGGAGGGCCCGGGCACAGCCTCCCTTGGCTCCTCCTGGGTATCCTCTCGCTCCGCAGGGATGGTAACGGGAGCAGAGGGATGGCTGCTGGCGCCCCTGGCAGCGGCAGCGGATGAGGTGGTGGGGTCCTCATCCGTGCTGGGTCTTGCAGGGCTGCCAGAGGAGACTGGGCTGGAGGCTAGAGACCCCCCTTGGGAGGCAGCAGGGATGGAAACACGGCTGCCCTCCCTCCACCAGCCTGCACGGGAGTCCTGACGTGCCAGTCGATGATGACCCTCTCTGCGGTGCCCTGTGAGTCAGAGAATCATAGGACGCTTTTGGTTGGAAGGGACAGCCTTTTCTCATTGATAGACCTGTAAAAACTTTTCTTGTTACCCTTTCCATCCCTGCCCAGATGTAGTTTTATCAGGGCTTTTGCTTTTCTGACCTGATCCCTGGATGTAGCTCTGAAAGATGTCCTCCTGTTCCCTTTCGAACATGGACTGCAGGATCTGGTGGAGTGTTGGGCTGCTGCGGAAGCTCCTCATCCAGTTTGGAGGCTGGAGGGGAGCACGAGGCAGCCTTCCTGCAGTCCACTGCTGTGGTGGTGGTCCAGGGCGCTGGAGGTGGCGGGCAGCTGGATTTCTGGGACCTGCTCCCGTCTGGTGGACGACGACTGGTGGTGGAACAGGTGGAGCGATGACATGCTCCACAAAGTCGTCGTCCGCCCGCAGCGAGTGGAGGATGGACTGGATCCCCCTCTTGCAGAGGGGGCACTTGGGCTTACTTTCAGCCCACCGCAGGATGCACTGGTAGCAAAAGCGGTGGAGGCATGGCATCACATAGCTGGCCTCCTCCCAGCTGTCCAGGCAGATGGGACAGCGGTCCTCCAGCTCTGCGGCCATGCTCTCCAGCTGCTGCGGTGGGCTGGGAGGAGCTGGCGATGACAAGAGCTGCTCCCTCTCGCTGGGGCTGCAGCAGTGGGTGTTGGGCTAGAAAAGGAAGAGGCCACAGTCACTGACTGGCTTGGGGAGGGCTGGAAGGAATGCCTGGGCCCCTCAAGGAGGACACCCTCCCAGCTGCCCAGGGTGAGGCGTCCCCTCCCAGCTCACCTCTGCTGCTGCGAGTGCTCGTCCCGTGTGCCCCGGCTGCCTGGTCCTGGCAGGACCGGGGAAAGTCCTTTTGTGGCTCTGGGCTTGGGCACGGAGAGCTGCGGCGAGCAGCTCCCCGAGCACAGCGCCAGCGCTAAAAGTTGCCCTCTGTTCTCTGACTGAGCAGCCTACTCAGCCAGAGTTCAGGTGCGAACTGGGCAGGTGGGGCTTGCAGCAGCCAGGGGTGCCTGGTCACTGGCCACAACATTCCATCACTAGGTGACATCACATTCCAACCGCTGGAGACCAGGTCTCAGGCTCCACCCCCTCGCTGGCAAGAGAACCCCTGTTCTATTGCTTGGGGCTGTCATGACACGCCCTCTTCACCCACAGCACTCACCCAGCAGTGCTGCGGCCCCAGCACCAGGTGCCTGGGGTTACCGCACCGCCACTGCCTGCTCCATGCCCCCATCTCTTGTCTGGTGCTGGCTGGGCATTGGTGTTTCATGGCAGCTACCGAGGCCTTGGCCTGGTCTTTCCAGGGCCCCGTCAGGTCACTGCGGCCTAGGCAGGCGTCTCCCTGGGAATTCAGTGGGCTTCCTCTGAAGCTGCTAATACAATTGTGGAAAATCCTGTTTGGTGTCAAAAATGCCAACATAAGTAGTTTGTATACTTGGCTCATAATATCTGCCCGAGCTGCTGTCTCTTCAGTTTCCCTGGTCTTTGTTGTACGGACAAGCACAAAAAGGTACTGACAAATAATCTGCTCCTCTACCGAGCATCTCCCGGCCCACTCTGCAAGAGGGTTCCTTCGCTAACACCCTGGGAGGTGGCCGGACAAAGTCCCGCAGGCTCTCCCCACAGGCCAGGGCTGCTGGCCAGCCCTCTGAGCTCCCATACTTCCTCCCAGGAAGCACTCGGCCAGCTCTTGGTGGGTTTTCTCCTGATGCGTCCTCTAGCCAGAGGGCACAAGGCTGACCCCCTCCGCTCAAGACCCCTCAGGCCTCGTGCGGGTCCTACATCCTCTTTGGAGTCCTGGGGACAGCTTGTTGGACCAGAGGGGCTCAGGGGTGGGGAAGGAGGGTGTGTGGGGCCAGGGCTGGTTCAGAATGGTGCAGAGGAAGCGTTGGGGCAGAACACAGCCCGGTGCTGTGGGGTCAGGCTCTTCCTCGTGCCGCCTGCTCAGGAGGGTGAGAGACAGTGGCACCTCCTGAAACTAGAGAGGCTCAGGCTGTACATTAAGAAATAAAACCCCAAATCCCTGTGAGGATCATGAAGCACTTGGACTGCGTTGCCCAGAGAGGCTGTGGGATCCCTAAGCCTGGAGGTGTTCAAGACCTGAGTGGCCGCAACCCAGAGCACAGCTGTCCCAAGAGGGGGAAGCACTGCTCAG
Source organism: Hypotaenidia okinawae (assembly GCA_027925045.1). Classification (NCBI taxonomy): domain Eukaryota; kingdom Metazoa; phylum Chordata; class Aves; order Gruiformes; family Rallidae; genus Hypotaenidia; species Hypotaenidia okinawae. Next base: position 33,365,200 of record BSDF01000005.1, on the reverse strand, counting down.
TTTCCAAAGTGGCAAGAGCTTCCGGAAGGTTTTGACAAACGTTGGTTTACCGTAGGTATGTTAGGGTCGAGTTGGGTGACATAGATGAAAGCAGAGGCCCCGCGTCTTTCCAGAGCCCTGCCAGGATGTTTTCAGTGGTTTTTTAAGGCGTGGGCTTGTCTGCATCTCCAGCTCAGACATACAGACAGACCTTGATGGGAAAGATGATGGTCCGTTCTCAGTTCCAGCCCCGTGCTTCATCTGCAACCTTCTAAGATTGGCTTGAGTATCAATTGTGAGCAAGCAAGGTTTGAATGAAGTACCTGGGATTGTAGAGATTCCAAAAGACACTAAGAAGTACTAGAAGTAACTTCAGAAGGTATCTCGGTATCAAGATTGGTTAAAATCTGTTAAAAACTATGCTAAAATCAATGAGCGGTGGAACCCAGAAAACCTGGGATACGCATTTAGTCAAAGCCACGTGGCTTTGTTAATTCCAGGGGGTCTCCCAATGGAGCTGGCCCTGCTCAATCTAAACTCCTACAAACCATGGAAGGGGGGGTAAAATCCCCGTAACACATGCGAAAAACCTGTTGGGGAAGGCAGTCTGGGTTGTTCCTGCTTCAGGCAAAGGCAAGGCCATCCCTGGGATTGCTTTTGCTCAGGGACCTGGGCGCACTTTGGTTTGGTGGGTGATGCGAATGAATGGGGAAGTCCAGTGTGTACCCCAAGGGGATTTAATTCTAGCTGAGGACAGCTGGTAAATTGTTGTTATATACCAAAATCAGTCCATGGCAGATGGTCTAACGAATAGATAGATGATGTTATGAACCTCCCAAATACTCTGAAAATGTAAGATCCGGGCATGACGTAGATGGTGTGGGAAAAGGGGTGGGTAATGTCCTGGTTCTAGTCAGGCCAGCGTTAACCTCCCCACGCAGCAAGTCCAGGTGAGCCGAGTTAGCTCGGGCTGTTTCCCACACCACCTGACATCACTCCCCCATCAAAAGGGCTGCCTGGGGAGAGGCACTCCTGGGTGTCTGCAGGGCTGTCCCAGTGGGGTCTGTGTGTTGTGTTAGTCCTTGTGTCCTTGTGCAGCCCTCTGTTACGGTGGGCTCGGGAAGGTACTCTGTGTTGGCACCGGGTATGAGTGCAATTTACCATGGGCTGTCACTGTGCCCCTTTCATGGTGAATTTGCCAGTAAACTGTCCTTGTTCTAAGCCACAGAGGCTCTGTGGGGTCTGTTTCTCTTTTTTTCTGGGAGGGAGCAAGCGAGTGGCATGTGGTGCTCAGCCCCGCTGCTTGAGGCTGGCATACCGGCTGGCATACCTCCCCTCTGTCCTATTTTAAGCTGTCTTTAAGAGCAGAGTTTTAAGTCTCTGGTGAGCTGTTTGTTTCCCCCAAAGCAGGGTGGCAAGCAAAGAACGAATGACAAAGAATTAATGGACAAGTAACTTCTAAAAGCAGCTCTTCATTTCTATGTAGTTTATGTTAAAAAAAAGAAACCAAAAAAACCCACAACCAAAAGACTACAGGCAGGGCTGTTGTGGTGGCCCGGTCCTGGTTTGGGCATCCCCCGAGGCACCCTGCCTGGTCACCGTCGTGGCGCTGGCCTCTTGCTGGCAGACGGAGAGGTCTCTGGTGTGCCTGCCTTCCTCTTTGGGGGTCGCCGTGGCCGCCTAGGGGAGCCTTCAGTGCCCAGGCTGGAAGTGGAGGGCCCGGGCACAGCCTCCCTTGGCTCCTCCTGGGTATCCTCTCGCTCCGCAGGGATGGTAACGGGAGCAGAGGGATGGCTGCTGGCGCCCCTGGCAGCGGCAGCGGATGAGGTGGTGGGGTCCTCATCCGTGCTGGGTCTTGCAGGGCTGCCAGAGGAGACTGGGCTGGAGGCTAGAGACCCCCCTTGGGAGGCAGCAGGGATGGAAACACGGCTGCCCTCCCTCCACCAGCCTGCACGGGAGTCCTGACGTGCCAGTCGATGATGACCCTCTCTGCGGTGCCCTGTGAGTCAGAGAATCATAGGACGCTTTTGGTTGGAAGGGACAGCCTTTTCTCATTGATAGACCTGTAAAAACTTTTCTTGTTACCCTTTCCATCCCTGCCCAGATGTAGTTTTATCAGGGCTTTTGCTTTTCTGACCTGATCCCTGGATGTAGCTCTGAAAGATGTCCTCCTGTTCCCTTTCGAACATGGACTGCAGGATCTGGTGGAGTGTTGGGCTGCTGCGGAAGCTCCTCATCCAGTTTGGAGGCTGGAGGGGAGCACGAGGCAGCCTTCCTGCAGTCCACTGCTGTGGTGGTGGTCCAGGGCGCTGGAGGTGGCGGGCAGCTGGATTTCTGGGACCTGCTCCCGTCTGGTGGACGACGACTGGTGGTGGAACAGGTGGAGCGATGACATGCTCCACAAAGTCGTCGTCCGCCCGCAGCGAGTGGAGGATGGACTGGATCCCCCTCTTGCAGAGGGGGCACTTGGGCTTACTTTCAGCCCACCGCAGGATGCACTGGTAGCAAAAGCGGTGGAGGCATGGCATCACATAGCTGGCCTCCTCCCAGCTGTCCAGGCAGATGGGACAGCGGTCCTCCAGCTCTGCGGCCATGCTCTCCAGCTGCTGCGGTGGGCTGGGAGGAGCTGGCGATGACAAGAGCTGCTCCCTCTCGCTGGGGCTGCAGCAGTGGGTGTTGGGCTAGAAAAGGAAGAGGCCACAGTCACTGACTGGCTTGGGGAGGGCTGGAAGGAATGCCTGGGCCCCTCAAGGAGGACACCCTCCCAGCTGCCCAGGGTGAGGCGTCCCCTCCCAGCTCACCTCTGCTGCTGCGAGTGCTCGTCCCGTGTGCCCCGGCTGCCTGGTCCTGGCAGGACCGGGGAAAGTCCTTTTGTGGCTCTGGGCTTGGGCACGGAGAGCTGCGGCGAGCAGCTCCCCGAGCACAGCGCCAGCGCTAAAAGTTGCCCTCTGTTCTCTGACTGAGCAGCCTACTCAGCCAGAGTTCAGGTGCGAACTGGGCAGGTGGGGCTTGCAGCAGCCAGGGGTGCCTGGTCACTGGCCACAACATTCCATCACTAGGTGACATCACATTCCAACCGCTGGAGACCAGGTCTCAGGCTCCACCCCCTCGCTGGCAAGAGAACCCCTGTTCTATTGCTTGGGGCTGTCATGACACGCCATCTTCACCCACAGCACTCACCCAGCAGTGCTGCGGCCCCAGCACCAGGTGCCTGGGGTTACCGCACCGCCACTGCCTGCTCCATGCCCCCATCTCTTGTCTGGTGCTGGCTGGGCATTGGTGTTTCATGGCAGCTACCGAGGCCTTGGCCTGGTCTTTCCAGGGCCCCGTCAGGTCACTGCGGCCTAGGCAGGCGTCTCCCTGGGAATTCAGTGGGCTTCCTCTGAAGCTGCTAATACAATTGTGGAAAATCCTGTTTGGTGTCAAAAATGCCAACATAAGTAGTTTGTATACTTGGCTCATAATATCTGCCCGAGCTGCTGTCTCTTCAGTTTCCCTGGTCTTTGTTGTACGGACAAGCACAAAAAGGTACTGACAAATAATCTGCTCCTCTACCGAGCATCTCCCGGCCCACTCTGCAAGAGGGTTCCTTCGCTAACACCCTGGGAGGTGGCCGGACAAAGTCCCGCAGGCTCTCCCCACAGGCCAGGGCTGCTGGCCAGCCCTCTGAGCTCCCATACTTCCTCCCAGGAAGCACTCGGCCAGCTCTTGGTGGGTTTTCTCCTGATGCGTCCTCTAGCCAGAGGGCACAAGGCTGACCCCCTCCGCTCAAGACCCCTCAGGCCTCGTGCGGGTCCTACATCCTCTTTGGAGTCCTGGGGACAGCTTGTTGGACCAGAGGGGCTCAGGGGTGGGGAAGGAGGGTGTGTGGGGCCAGGGCTGGTTCAGAATGGTGCAGAGGAAGCGTTGGGGCAGAACACAGCCCGGTGCTGTGGGGTCAGGCTCTTCCTCGTGCCGCCTGCTCAGGAGGGTGAGAGACAGTGGCACCTCCTGAAACTAGAGAGGCTCAGGCTGTACATTAAGAAATAAAACCCCAAATCCCTGTGAGGATCATGAAGCACTTGGACTGCGTTGCCCAGAGAGGCTGTGGGATCCCTAAGCCTGGAGGTCTTCAAGACCTGAGTGGCCGCAACCCAGAGCACAGCTGTCCCAAGAGGGGGAAGCACTGCTCAGTTTCCAAAGTGGCAAGAGCTTCCGGAAGGTTTTGACAAACGTTGGTTTACCGTAGGTATGTTAGGGTCGAGTTGGGTGACATAGATGAAAGCAGAGGCCCCGCGTCTTTCCAGAGCCCTGCCAGGATGTTTTCAGTGGTTTTTTAAGGCGTGGGCTTGTCTGCATCTCCAGCTCAGACATACAGACAGACCTTGATGGGAAAGATGATGGTCCGTTCTCAGTTCCAGCCCCGTGCTTCATCTGCAACCTTCTAAGATTGGCTTGAGTATCAATTGTGAGCAAGCAAGGTTTGAATGAAGTACCTGGGATTGTAGAGATTCCAAAAGACACTAAGAAGTACTAGAAGTAACTTCAGAAGGTATCTCGGTATCAAGATTGGTTAAAATCTGTTAAAAACTATGCTAAAATCAATGAGCGGTGGAACCCAGAAAACCTGGGATACGCATTTAGTCAAAGCCACGTGGCTTTGTTAATTCCAGGGGGTCTCCCAATGGAGCTGGCCCTGCTCAATCTAAACTCCTACAAACCATGGAAGGGGGGGTAAAATCCCCGTAACACATGCGAAAAACCTGTTGGGGAAGGCAGTCTGGGTTGTTCCTGCTTCAGGCAAAGGCAAGGCCATCCCTGGGATTGCTTTTGCTCAGGGACCTGGGCGCACTTTGGTTTGGTGGGTGATGCGAATGAATGGGGAAGTCCAGTGTGTACCCCAAGGGGATTTAATTCTAGCTGAGGACAGCTGGTAAATTGTTGTTATATACCAAAATCAGTCCATGGCAGATGGTCTAACGAATAGATAGATGATGTTATGAACCTCCCAAATACTCTGAAAATGTAAGATCCGGGCATGACGTAGATGGTGTGGGAAAAGGGGTGGGTAATGTCCTGGTTCTAGTCAGGCCAGCGTTAACCTCCCCACGCAGCAAGTCCAGGTGAGCCGAGTTAGCTCGGGCTGTTTCCCACACCACCTGACATCACTCCCCCATCAAAAGGGCTGCCTGGGGAGAGGCACTCCTGGGTGTCTGCAGGGCTGTCCCAGTGGGGTCTGTGTGTTGTGTTAGTCCTTGTGTCCTTGTGCAGCCCTCTGTTACGGTGGGCTCGGGAAGGTACTCTGTGTTGGCACCGGGTATGAGTGCAATTTACCATGGGCTGTCACTGTGCCCCTTTCATGGTGAATTTGCCAGTAAACTGTCCTTGTTCTAAGCCACAGAGGCTCTGTGGGGTCTGTTTCTCTTTTTTTCTGGGAGGGAGCAAGCGAGTGGCATGTGGTGCTCAGCCCCGCTGCTTGAGGCTGGCATACCGGCTGGCATACCTCCCCTCTGTCCTATTTTAAGCTGTCTTTAAGAGCAGAGTTTTAAGTCTCTGGTGAGCTGTTTGTTTCCCCCAAAGCAGGGTGGCAAGCAAAGAACGAATGACAAAGAATTAATGGACAAGTAACTTCTAAAAGCAGCTCTTCATTTCTATGTAGTTTATGTTAAAAAAAAGAAACCAAAAAAACCCACAACCAAAAGACTACAGGCAGGGCTGTTGTGGTGGCCCGGTCCTGGTTTGGGCATCCCCCGAGGCACCCTGCCTGGTCACCGTCGTGGCGCTGGCCTCTTGCTGGCAGACGGAGAGGTCTCTGGTGTGCCTGCCTTCCTCTTTGGGGGTCGCCGTGGCCGCCTAGGGGAGCCTTCAGTGCCCAGGCTGGAAGTGGAGGGCCCGGGCACAGCCTCCCTTGGCTCCTCCTGGGTATCCTCTCGCTCCGCAGGGATGGTAACGGGAGCAGAGGGATGGCTGCTGGCGCCCCTGGCAGCGGCAGCGGATGAGGTGGTGGGGTCCTCATCCGTGCTGGGTCTTGCAGGGCTGCCAGAGGAGACTGGGCTGGAGGCTAGAGACCCCCCTTGGGAGGCAGCAGGGATGGAAACACGGCTGCCCTCCCTCCACCAGCCTGCACGGGAGTCCTGACGTGCCAGTCGATGATGACCCTCTCTGCGGTGCCCTGTGAGTCAGAGAATCATAGGACGCTTTTGGTTGGAAGGGACAGCCTTTTCTCATTGATAGACCTGTAAAAACTTTTCTTGTTACCCTTTCCATCCCTGCCCAGATGTAGTTTTATCAGGGCTTTTGCTTTTCTGACCTGATCCCTGGATGTAGCTCTGAAAGATGTCCTCCTGTTCCCTTTCGAACATGGACTGCAGGATCTGGTGGAGTGTTGGGCTGCTGCGGAAGCTCCTCATCCAGTTTGGAGGCTGGAGGGGAGCACGAGGCAGCCTTCCTGCAGTCCACTGCTGTGGTGGTGGTCCAGGGCGCTGGAGGTGGCGGGCAGCTGGATTTCTGGGACCTGCTCCCGTCTGGTGGACGACGACTGGTGGTGGAACAGGTGGAGCGATGACATGCTCCACAAAGTCGTCGTCCGCCCGCAGCGAGTGGAGGATGGACTGGATCCCCCTCTTGCAGAGGGGGCACTTGGGCTTACTTTCAGCCCACCGCAGGATGCACTGGTAGCAAAAGCGGTGGAGGCATGGCATCACATAGCTGGCCTCCTCCCAGCTGTCCAGGCAGATGGGACAGCGGTCCTCCAGCTCTGCGGCCATGCTCTCCAGCTGCTGCGGTGGGCTGGGAGGAGCTGGCGATGACAAGAGCTGCTCCCTCTCGCTGGGGCTGCAGCAGTGGGTGTTGGGCTAGAAAAGGAAGAGGCCACAGTCACTGACTGGCTTGGGGAGGGCTGGAAGGAATGCCTGGGCCCCTCAAGGAGGACACCCTCCCAGCTGCCCAGGGTGAGGCGTCCCCTCCCAGCTCACCTCTGCTGCTGCGAGTGCTCGTCCCGTGTGCCCCGGCTGCCTGGTCCTGGCAGGACCGGGGAAAGTCCTTTTGTGGCTCTGGGCTTGGGCACGGAGAGCTGCGGCGAGCAGCTCCCCGAGCACAGCGCCAGCGCTAAAAGTTGCCCTCTGTTCTCTGACTGAGCAGCCTACTCAGCCAGAGTTCAGGTGCGAACTGGGCAGGTGGGGCTTGCAGCAGCCAGGGGTGCCTGGTCACTGGCCACAACATTCCATCACTAGGTGACATCACATTCCAACCGCTGGAGACCAGGTCTCAGGCTCCACCCCCTCGCTGGCAAGAGAACCCCTGTTCTATTGCTTGGGGCTGTCATGACACGCCATCTTCACCCACAGCACTCACCCAGCAGTGCTGCGGCCCCAGCACCAGGTGCCTGGGGTTACCGCACCGCCACTGCCTGCTCCATGCCCCCATCTCTTGTCTGGTGCTGGCTGGGCATTGGTGTTTCATGGCAGCTACCGAGGCCTTGGCCTGGTCTTTCCAGGGCCCCGTCAGGTCACTGCGGCCTAGGCAGGCGTCTCCCTGGGAATTCAGTGGGCTTCCTCTGAAGCTGCTAATACAATTGTGGAAAATCCTGTTTGGTGTCAAAAATGCCAACATAAGTAGTTTGTATACTTGGCTCATAATATCTGCCCGAGCTGCTGTCTCTTCAGTTTCCCTGGTCTTTGTTGTACGGACAAGCACAAAAAGGTACTGACAAATAATCTGCTCCTCTACCGAGCATCTCCCGGCCCACTCTGCAAGAGGGTTCCTTCGCTAACACCCTGGGAGGTGGCCGGACAAAGTCCCGCAGGCTCTCCCCACAGGCCAGGGCTGCTGGCCAGCCCTCTGAGCTCCCATACTTCCTCCCAGGAAGCACTCGGCCAGCTCTTGGTGGGTTTTCTCCTGATGCGTCCTCTAGCCAGAGGGCACAAGGCTGACCCCCTCCGCTCAAGACCCCTCAGGCCTCGTGCGGGTCCTACATCCTCTTTGGAGTCCTGGGGACAGCTTGTTGGACCAGAGGGGCTCAGGGGTGGGGAAGGAGGGTGTGTGGGGCCAGGGCTGGTTCAGAATGGTGCAGAGGAAGCGTTGGGGCAGAACACAGCCCGGTGCTGTGGGGTCAGGCTCTTCCTCGTGCCGCCTGCTCAGGAGGGTGAGAGACAGTGGCACCTCCTGAAACTAGAGAGGCTCAGGCTGTACATTAAGAAATAAAACCCCAAATCCCTGTGAGGATCATGAAGCACTTGGACTGCGTTGCCCAGAGAGGCTGTGGGATCCCTAAGCCTGGAGGTGTTCAAGACCTGAGTGGCCGCAACCCAGAGCACAGCTGTCCCAAGAGGGGGAAGCACTGCTCAGTTTCCAAAGTGGCAAGAGCTTCCGGAAGGTTTTGACAAACGTTGGTTTACCGTAGGTATGTTAGGGTCGAGTTGGGTGACATAGATGAAAGCAGAGGCCCCGCGTCTTTCCAGAGCCCTGCCAGGATGTTTTCAGTGGTTTTTTAAGGCGTGGGCTTGTCTGCATCTCCAGCTCAGACATACAGACAGACCTTGATGGGAAAGATGATGGTCCGTTCTCAGTTCCAGCCCCGTGCTTCATCTGCAACCTTCTAAGATTGGCTTGAGTATCAATTGTGAGCAAGCAAGGTTTGAATGAAGTACCTGGGATTGTAGAGATTCCAAAAGACACTAAGAAGTACTAGAAGTAACTTCAGAAGGTATCTCGGTATCAAGATTGGTTAAAATCTGTTAAAAACTATGCTAAAATCAATGAGCGGTGGAACCCAGAAAACCTGGGATACGCATTTAGTCAAAGCCACGTGGCTTTGTTAATTCCAGGGGGTCTCCCAATGGAGCTGGCCCTGCTCAATCTAAACTCCTACAAACCATGGAAGGGGGGGTAAAATCCCCGTAACACATGCGAAAAACCTGTTGGGGAAGGCAGTCTGGGTTGTTCCTGCTTCAGGCAAAGGCAAGGCCATCCCTGGGATTGCTTTTGCTCAGGGACCTGGGCGCACTTTGGTTTGGTGGGTGATGCGAATGAATGGGGAAGTCCAGTGTGTACCCCAAGGGGATTTAATTCTAGCTGAGGACAGCTGGTAAATTGTTGTTATATACCAAAATCAGTCCATGGCAGATGGTCTAACGAATAGATAGATGATGTTATGAACCTCCCAAATACTCTGAAAATGTAAGATCCGGGCATGACGTAGATGGTGTGGGAAAAGGGGTGGGTAATGTCCTGGTTCTAGTCAGGCCAGCGTTAACCTCCCCACGCAGCAAGTCCAGGTGAGCCGAGTTAGCTCGGGCTGTTTCCCACACCACCTGACATCACTCCCCCATCAAAAGGGCTGCCTGGGGAGAGGCACTCCTGGGTGTCTGCAGGGCTGTCCCAGTGGGGTCTGTGTGTTGTGTTAGTCCTTGTGTCCTTGTGCAGCCCTCTGTTACGGTGGGCTCGGGAAGGTACTCTGTGTTGGCACCGGGTATGAGTGCAATTTACCATGGGCTGTCACTGTGCCCCTTTCATGGTGAATTTGCCAGTAAACTGTCCTTGTTCTAAGCCACAGAGGCTCTGTGGGGTCTGTTTCTCTTTTTTTCTGGGAGGGAGCAAGCGAGTGGCATGTGGTGCTCAGCCCCGCTGCTTGAGGCTGGCATACCGGCTGGCATACCTCCCCTCTGTCCTATTTTAAGCTGTCTTTAAGAGCAGAGTTTTAAGTCTCTGGTGAGCTGTTTGTTTCCCCCAAAGCAGGGTGGCAAGCAAAGAACGAATGACAAAGAATTAATGGACAAGTAACTTCTAAAAGCAGCTCTTCATTTCTATGTAGTTTATGTTAAAAAAAAGAAACCAAAAAAACCCACAACCAAAAGACTACAGGCAGGGCTGTTGTGGTGGCCCGGTCCTGGTTTGGGCATCCCCCGAGGCACCCTGCCTGGTCACCGTCGTGGCGCTGGCCTCTTGCTGGCAGACGGAGAGGTCTCTGGTGTGCCTGCCTTCCTCTTTGGGGGTCGCCGTGGCCGCCTAGGGGAGCCTTCAGTGCCCAGGCTGGAAGTGGAGGGCCCGGGCACAGCCTCCCTTGGCTCCTCCTGGGTATCCTCTCGCTCCGCAGGGATGGTAACGGGAGCAGAGGGATGGCTGCTGGCGCCCCTGGCAGCGGCAGCGGATGAGGTGGTGGGGTCCTCATCCGTGCTGGGTCTTGCAGGGCTGCCAGAGGAGACTGGGCTGGAGGCTAGAGACCCCCTTGGGGAGGCAGCAGGGATGGAAACACGGCTGCCCTCCCTCCACCAGCCTGCACGGGAGTCCTGACGTGCCAGTCGATGATGACCCTCTCTGCGGTGCCCTGTGAGTCAGAGAATCATAGGACGCTTTTGGTTGGAAGGGACAGCCTTTTCTCATTGATAGACCTGTAAAAACTTTTCTTGTTACCCTTTCCATCCCTGCCCAGATGTAGTTTTATCAGGGCTTTTGCTTTTCTGACCTGATCCCTGGATGTAGCTCTGAAAGATGTCCTCCTGTTCCCTTTCGAACATGGACTGCAGGATCTGGTGGAGTGTTGGGCTGCTGCGGAAGCTCCTCATCCAGTTTGGAGGCTGGAGGGGAGCACGAGGCAGCCTTCCTGCAGTCCACTGCTGTGGTGGTGGTCCAGGGCGCTGGAGGTGGCGGGCAGCTGGATTTCTGGGACCTGCTCCCGTCTGGTGGACGACGACTGGTGGTGGAACAGGTGGAGCGATGACATGCTCCACAAAGTCGTCGTCCGCCCGCAGCGAGTGGAGGATGGACTGGATCCCCCTCTTGCAGAGGGGGCACTTGGGCTTACTTTCAGCCCACCGCAGGATGCACTGGTAGCAAAAGCGGTGGAGGCATGGCATCACATAGCTGGCCTCCTCCCAGCTGTCCAGGCAGATGGGACAGCGGTCCTCCAGCTCTGCGGCCATGCTCTCCAGCTGCTGCGGTGGGCTGGGAGGAGCTGGCGATGACAAGAGCTGCTCCCTCTCGCTGGGGCTGCAGCAGTGGGTGTTGGGCTAGAAAAGGAAGAGGCCACAGTCACTGACTGGCTTGGGGAGGGCTGGAAGGAATGCCTGGGCCCCTCAAGGAGGACACCCTCCCAGCTGCCCAGGGTGAGGCGTCCCCTCCCAGCTCACCTCTGCTGCTGCGAGTGCTCGTCCCGTGTGCCCCGGCTGCCTGGTCCTGGCAGGACCGGGGAAAGTCCTTTTGTGGCTCTGGGCTTGGGCACGGAGAGCTGCGGCGAGCAGCTCCCCGAGCACAGCGCCAGCGCTAAAAGTTGCCCTCTGTTCTCTGACTGAGCAGCCTACTCAGCCAGAGTTCAGGTGCGAACTGGGCAGGTGGGGCTTGCAGCAGCCAGGGGTGCCTGGTCACTGGCCACAACATTCCATCACTAGGTGACATCACATTCCAACCGCTGGAGACCAGGTCTCAGGCTCCACCCCCTCGCTGGCAAGAGAACCCCTGTTCTATTGCTTGGGGCTGTCATGACACGCCATCTTCACCCACAGCACTCACCCAGCAGTGCTGCGGCCCCAGCACCAGGTGCCTGGGGTTACCGCACCGCCACTGCCTGCTCCATGCCCCCATCTCTTGTCTGGTGCTGGCTGGGCATTGGTGTTTCATGGCAGCTACCGAGGCCTTGGCCTGGTCTTTCCAGGGCCCCGTCAGGTCACTGCGGCCTAGGCAGGCGTCTCCCTGGGAATTCAGTGGGCTTCCTCTGAAGCTGCTAATACAATTGTGGAAAATCCTGTTTGGTGTCAAAAATGCCAACATAAGTAGTTTGTATACTTGGCTCATAATATCTGCCCGAGCTGCTGTCTCTTCAGTTTCCCTGGTCTTTGTTGTACGGACAAGCACAAAAAGGTACTGACAAATAATCTGCTCCTCTACCGAGCATCTCCCGGCCCACTCTGCAAGAGGGTTCCTTCGCTAACACCCTGGGAGGTGGCCGGACAAAGTCCCGCAGGCTCTCCCCACAGGCCAGGGCTGCTGGCCAGCCCTCTGAGCTCCCATACTTCCTCCCAGGAAGCACTCGGCCAGCTCTTGGTGGGTTTTCTCCTGATGCGTCCTCTAGCCAGAGGGCACAAGGCTGACCCCCTCCGCTCAAGACCCCTCAGGCCTCGTGCGGGTCCTACATCCTCTTTGGAGTCCTGGGGACAGCTTGTTGGACCAGAGGGGCTCAGGGGTGGGGAAGGAGGGTGTGTGGGGCCAGGGCTGGTTCAGAATGGTGCAGAGGAAGCGTTGGGGCAGAACACAGCCCGGTGCTGTGGGGTCAGGCTCTTCCTCGTGCCGCCTGCTCAGGAGGGTGAGAGACAGTGGCACCTCCTGAAACTAGAGAGGCTCAGGCTGTACATTAAGAAATAAAACCCCAAATCCCTGTGAGGATCATGAAGCACTTGGACTGCGTTGCCCAGAGAGGCTGTGGGATCCCTAAGCCTGGAGGTCTTCAAGACCTGAGTGGCCGCAACCCAGAGCACAGCTGTCCCAAGAGGGGGAAGCACTGCTCAGTTTCCAAAGTGGCAAGAGCTTCCGGAAGGTTTTGACAAACGTTGGTTTACCGTAGGTATGTTAGGGTCGAGTTGGGTGACATAGATGAAAGCAGAGGCCCCGCGTCTTTCCAGAGCCCTGCCAGGATGTTTTCAGTGGTTTTTTAAGGCGTGGGCTTGTCTGCATCTCCAGCTCAGACATACAGACAGACCTTGATGGGAAAGATGATGGTCCGTTCTCAGTTCCAGCCCCGTGCTTCATCTGCAACCTTCTAAGATTGGCTTGAGTATCAATTGTGAGCAAGCAAGGTTTGAATGAAGTACCTGGGATTGTAGAGATTCCAAAAGACACTAAGAAGTACTAGAAGTAACTTCAGAAGGTATCTCGGTATCAAGATTGGTTAAAATCTGTTAAAAACTATGCTAAAATCAATGAGCGGTGGAACCCAGAAAACCTGGGATACGCATTTAGCCAAAGCCACGTGGCTTTGTTAATTCCAGGGGGTCTCCCAATGGAGCTGGCCCTGCTCAATCTAAACTCCTACAAACCATGGAAGGGGGGGTAAAATCCCCGTAACACATGCGAAAAACCTGTTGGGGAAGGCAGTCTGGGTTGTTCCTGCTTCAGGCAAAGGCAAGGCCATCCCTGGGATTGCTTTTGCTCAGGGACCTGGGCGCACTTTGGTTTGGTGGGTGATGCGAATGAATGGGGAAGTCCAGTGTGTACCCCAAGGGGATTTAATTCTAGCTGAGGACAGCTGGTAAATTGTTGTTATATACCAAAATCAGTCCATGGCAGATGGTCTAACGAATAGATAGATGATGTTATGAACCTCCCAAATACTCTGAAAATGTAAGATCCGGGCATGACGTAGATGGTGTGGGAAAAGGGGTGGGTAATGTCCTGGTTCTAGTCAGGCCAGCGTTAACCTCCCCACGCAGCAAGTCCAGGTGAGCCGAGTTAGCTCGGGCTGTTTCCCACACCACCTGACATCACTCCCCCATCAAAAGGGCTGCCTGGGGAGAGGCACTCCTGGGTGTCTGCAGGGCTGTCCCAGTGGGGTCTGTGTGTTGTGTTAGTCCTTGTGTCCTTGTGCAGCCCTCTGTTACGGTGGGCTCGGGAAGGTACTCTGTGTTGGCACCGGGTATGAGTGCAATTTACCATGGGCTGTCACTGTGCCCCTTTCATGGTGAATTTGCCAGTAAACTGTCCTTGTTCTAAGCCACAGAGGCTCTGTGGGGTCTGTTTCTCTTTTTTTCTGGGAGGGAGCAAGCGAGTGGCATGTGGTGCTCAGCCCCGCTGCTTGAGGCTGGCATACCGGCTGGCATACCTCCCCTCTGTCCTATTTTAAGCTGTCTTTAAGAGCAGAGTTTTAAGTCTCTGGTGAGCTGTTTGTTTCCCCCAAAGCAGGGTGGCAAGCAAAGAACGAATGACAAAGAATTAATGGACAAGTAACTTCTAAAAGCAGCTCTTCATTTCTATGTAGTTTATGTTAAAAAAAAGAAACCAAAAAAACCCACAACCAAAAGACTACAGGCAGGGCTGTTGTGGTGGCCCGGTCCTGGTTTGGGCATCCCCCGAGGCACCCTGCCTGGTCACCGTCGTGGCGCTGGCCTCTTGCTGGCAGACGGAGAGGTCTCTGGTGTGCCTGCCTTCCTCTTTGGGGGTCGCCGTGGCCGCCTAGGGGAGCCTTCAGTGCCCAGGCTGGAAGTGGAGGGCCCGGGCACAGCCTCCCTTGGCTCCTCCTGGGTATCCTCTCGCTCCGCAGGGATGGTAACGGGAGCAGAGGGATGGCTGCTGGCGCCCCTGGCAGCGGCAGCGGATGAGGTGGTGGGGTCCTCATCCGTGCTGGGTCTTGCAGGGCTGCCAGAGGAGACTGGGCTGGAGGCTAGAGACCCCCCTTGGGAGGCAGCAGGGATGGAAACACGGCTGCCCTCCCTCCACCAGCCTGCACGGGAGTCCTGACGTGCCAGTCGATGATGACCCTCTCTGCGGTGCCCTGTGAGTCAGAGAATCATAGGACGCTTTTGGTTGGAAGGGACAGCCTTTTCTCATTGATAGACCTGTAAAAACTTTTCTTGTTACCCTTTCCATCCCTGCCCAGATGTAGTTTTATCAGGGCTTTTGCTTTTCTGACCTGATCCCTGGATGTAGCTCTGAAAGATGTCCTCCTGTTCCCTTTCGAACATGGACTGCAGGATCTGGTGGAGTGTTGGGCTGCTGCGGAAGCTCCTCATCCAGTTTGGAGGCTGGAGGGGAGCACGAGGCAGCCTTCCTGCAGTCCACTGCTGTGGTGGTGGTCCAGGGCGCTGGAGGTGGCGGGCAGCTGGATTTCTGGGACCTGCTCCCGTCTGGTGGACGACGACTGGTGGTGGAACAGGTGGAGCGATGACATGCTCCACAAAGTCGTCGTCCGCCCGCAGCGAGTGGAGGATGGACTGGATCCCCCTCTTGCAGAGGGGGCACTTGGGCTTACTTTCAGCCCACCGCAGGATGCACTGGTAGCAAAAGCGGTGGAGGCATGGCATCACATAGCTGGCCTCCTCCCAGCTGTCCAGGCAGATGGGACAGCGGTCCTCCAGCTCTGCGGCCATGCTCTCCAGCTGCTGCGGTGGGCTGGGAGGAGCTGGCGATGACAAGAGCTGCTCCCTCTCGCTGGGGCTGCAGCAGTGGGTGTTGGGCTAGAAAAGGAAGAGGCCACAGTCACTGACTGGCTTGGGGAGGGCTGGAAGGAATGCCTGGGCCCCTCAAGGAGGACACCCTCCCAGCTGCCCAGGGTGAGGCGTCCCCTCCCAGCTCACCTCTGCTGCTGCGAGTGCTCGTCCCGTGTGCCCCGGCTGCCTGGTCCTGGCAGGACCGGGGAAAGTCCTTTTGTGGCTCTGGGCTTGGGCACGGAGAGCTGCGGCGAGCAGCTCCCCGAGCACAGCGCCAGCGCTAAAAGTTGCCCTCTGTTCTCTGACTGAGCAGCCTACTCAGCCAGAGTTCAGGTGCGAACTGGGCAGGTGGGGCTTGCAGCAGCCAGGGGTGCCTGGTCACTGGCCACAACATTCCATCACTAGGTGACATCACATTCCAACCGCTGGAGACCAGGTCTCAGGCTCCACCCCCTCGCTGGCAAGAGAACCCCTGTTCTATTGCTTGGGGCTGTCATGACACGCCATCTTCACCCACAGCACTCACCCAGCAGTGCTGCGGCCCCAGCACCAGGTGCCTGGGGTTACCGCACCGCCACTGCCTGCTCCATGCCCCCATCTCTTGTCTGGTGCTGGCTGGGCATTGGTGTTTCATGGCAGCTACCGAGGCCTTGGCCTGGTCTTTCCAGGGCCCCGTCAGGTCACTGCGGCCTAGGCAGGCGTCTCCCTGGGAATTCAGTGGGCTTCCTCTGAAGCTGCTAATACAATTGTGGAAAATCCTGTTTGGTGTCAAAAATGCCAACATAAGTAGTTTGTATACTTGGCTCATAATATCTGCCCGAGCTGCTGTCTCTTCAGTTTCCCTGGTCTTTGTTGTACGGACAAGCACAAAAAGGTACTGACAAATAATCTGCTCCTCTACCGAGCATCTCCCGGCCCACTCTGCAAGAGGGTTCCTTCGCTAACACCCTGGGAGGTGGCCGGACAAAGTCCCGCAGGCTCTCCCCACAGGCCAGGGCTGCTGGCCAGCCCTCTGAGCTCCCATACTTCCTCCCAGGAAGCACTCGGCCAGCTCTTGGTGGGTTTTCTCCTGATGCGTCCTCTAGCCAGAGGGCACAAGGCTGACCCCCTCCGCTCAAGACCCCTCAGGCCTCGTGCGGGTCCTACATCCTCTTTGGAGTCCTGGGGACAGCTTGTTGGACCAGAGGGGCTCAGGGGTGGGGAAGGAGGGTGTGTGGGGCCAGGGCTGGTTCAGAATGGTGCAGAGGAAGCGTTGGGGCAGAACACAGCCCGGTGCTGTGGGGTCAGGCTCTTCCTCGTGCCGCCTGCTCAGGAGGGTGAGAGACAGTGGCACCTCCTGAAACTAGAGAGGCTCAGGCTGTACATTAAGAAATAAAACCCCAAATCCCTGTGAGGATCATGAAGCACTTGGACTGCGTTGCCCAGAGAGGCTGTGGGATCCCTAAGCCTGGAGGTCTTCAAGACCTGAGTGGCCGCAACCCAGAGCACAGCTGTCCCAAGAGGGGGAAGCACTGCTCAGTTTCCAAAGTGGCAAGAGCTTCCGGAAGGTTTTGACAAACGTTGGTTTACCGTAGGTATGTTAGGGTCGAGTTGGGTGACATAGATGAAAGCAGAGGCCCCGCGTCTTTCCAGAGCCCTGCCAGGATGTTTTCAGTGGTTTTTTAAGGCGTGGGCTTGTCTGCATCTCCAGCTCAGACATACAGACAGACCTTGATGGGAAAGATGATGGTCCGTTCTCAGTTCCAGCCCCGTGCTTCATCTGCAACCTTCTAAGATTGGCTTGAGTATCAATTGTGAGCAAGCAAGGTTTGAATGAAGTACCTGGGATTGTAGAGATTCCAAAAGACACTAAGAAGTACTAGAAGTAACTTCAGAAGGTATCTCGGTATCAAGATTGGTTAAAATCTGTTAAAAACTATGCTAAAATCAATGAGCGGTGGAACCCAGAAAACCTGGGATACGCATTTAGTCAAAGCCACGTGGCTTTGTTAATTCCAGGGGGTCTCCCAATGGAGCTGGCCCTGCTCAATCTAAACTCCTACAAACCATGGAAGGGGGGGTAAAATCCCCGTAACACATGCGAAAAACCTGTTGGGGAAGGCAGTCTGGGTTGTTCCTGCTTCAGGCAAAGGCAAGGCCATCCCTGGGATTGCTTTTGCTCAGGGACCTGGGCGCACTTTGGTTTGGTGGGTGATGCGAATGAATGGGGAAGTCCAGTGTGTACCCCAAGGGGATTTAATTCTAGCTGAGGACAGCTGGTAAATTGTTGTTATATACCAAAATCAGTCCATGGCAGATGGTCTAACGAATAGATAGATGATGTTATGAACCTCCCAAATACTCTGAAAATGTAAGATCCGGGCATGACGTAGATGGTGTGGGAAAAGGGGTGGGTAATGTCCTGGTTCTAGTCAGGCCAGCGTTAACCTCCCCACGCAGCAAGTCCAGGTGAGCCGAGTTAGCTCGGGCTGTTTCCCACACCACCTGACATCACTCCCCCATCAAAAGGGCTGCCTGGGGAGAGGCACTCCTGGGTGTCTGCAGGGCTGTCCCAGTGGGGTCTGTGTGTTGTGTTAGTCCTTGTGTCCTTGTGCAGCCCTCTGTTACGGTGGGCTCGGGAAGGTACTCTGTGTTGGCACCGGGTATGAGTGCAATTTACCATGGGCTGTCACTGTGCCCCTTTCATGGTGAATTTGCCAGTAAACTGTCCTTGTTCTAAGCCACAGAGGCTCTGTGGGGTCTGTTTCTCTTTTTTTCTGGGAGGGAGCAAGCGAGTGGCATGTGGTGCTCAGCCCCGCTGCTTGAGGCTGGCATACCGGCTGGCATACCTCCCCTCTGTCCTATTTTAAGCTGTCTTTAAGAGCAGAGTTTTAAGTCTCTGGTGAGCTGTTTGTTTCCCCCAAAGCAGGGTGGCAAGCAAAGAACGAATGACAAAGAATTAATGGACAAGTAACTTCTAAAAGCAGCTCTTCATTTCTATGTAGTTTATGTTAAAAAAAAGAAACCAAAAAAACCCACAACCAAAAGACTACAGGCAGGGCTGTTGTGGTGGCCCGGTCCTGGTTTGGGCATCCCCCGAGGCACCCTGCCTGGTCACCGTCGTGGCGCTGGCCTCTTGCTGGCAGACGGAGAGGTCTCTGGTGTGCCTGCCTTCCTCTTTGGGGGTCGCCGTGGCCGCCTAGGGGAGCCTTCAGTGCCCAGGCTGGAAGTGGAGGGCCCGGGCACAGCCTCCCTTGGCTCCTCCTGGGTATCCTCTCGCTCCGCAGGGATGGTAACGGGAGCAGAGGGATGGCTGCTGGCGCCCCTGGCAGCGGCAGCGGATGAGGTGGTGGGGTCCTCATCCGTGCTGGGTCTTGCAGGGCTGCCAGAGGAGACTGGGCTGGAGGCTAGAGACCCCCCTTGGGAGGCAGCAGGGATGGAAACACGGCTGCCCTCCCTCCACCAGCCTGCACGGGAGTCCTGACGTGCCAGTCGATGATGACCCTCTCTGCGGTGCCCTGTGAGTCAGAGAATCATAGGACGCTTTTGGTTGGAAGGGACAGCCTTTTCTCATTGATAGACCTGTAAAAACTTTTCTTGTTACCCTTTCCATCCCTGCCCAGATGTAGTTTTATCAGGGCTTTTGCTTTTCTGACCTGATCCCTGGATGTAGCTCTGAAAGATGTCCTCCTGTTCCCTTTCGAACATGGACTGCAGGATCTGGTGGAGTGTTGGGCTGCTGCGGAAGCTCCTCATCCAGTTTGGAGGCTGGAGGGGAGCACGAGGCAGCCTTCCTGCAGTCCACTGCTGTGGTGGTGGTCCAGGGCGCTGGAGGTGGCGGGCAGCTGGATTTCTGGGACCTGCTCCCGTCTGGTGGACGACGACTGGTGGTGGAACAGGTGGAGCGATGACATGCTCCACAAAGTCATGTTGCAGGTTCTCCCCACAGGGGAGGACGACTTGTGGTGGAATGGGAGGAGTGACGATATGCTCTGTTGCAGAAGGCAGTCTGGGGGAGCCTAAGGGAGCCTTCCGTGCCCAGCATGGCAGTGGGCATCAAGACGGCCTACTGGGGAGGGGCAATCCTGGGTGTCTCTAGGGTATTCTGAGTGTGGCCAGGTATTGTGTTATTCTTGGGTTGATAAGGAAGTTTTTATTATCACTTGGTGTGAATGAAGTTTCGTATGGGGTGTTAGTGTTCTATTTTCCTGGTGCTCTTTTCTGTAATATGTCTTTATCCCAGCCTAGGGATGCTCTGTCTCTTTCTCCTCAAGGATCAAGGGAGCACGTGTGGTCCCCAGCCACTGTTTGGGGCTGTCCGAGCTACAGAGAGGAATTTTTTTTGATACATGATACCTAATGGTTTCAATTTGCTTGCAACAGTAAAAAGAAAAGCTCAGTAACCGATTTCTGTGTTTCTGTTTATGAAAACATTACACAATTAGTTACACTTAATACTTCCTAAACATCTAGGTTTATCGGGAATATGTTTAACAGCTTTAGAATGCCAAATGTATGCCATGTACTTATATAACTAGTTTTCATAAAGGTGTTATATCCTCCCCTTCTACTACAGTTTACAAGTTAGGAAATATGAACAGTTCCATTTCAAAATACACCTACTATCTATATGGGCCTTCCTCCTGTCCCCCTAGATAATAGTGTTTTCACTGGAATGCTTTAATTGAAATCTGATTTTCAGGAAAGAAGTTATGTTATTTATGGTTGGAAAAAATGTCTTTTTATTAATTTTATCTTAAGCATCTGAGATTCCTAAAACTTAAGAAAGTCTGGTGTTTAGAGGTTCAGAGGTTCATTAACTGTTGTGTAACGATGTTTTTTCTAATAATAAAGGCTTACAGCTTGTGGTGGTTTAGCCCTGGCTAAAGGCCAGATGCCCACCAAAATCAGTCTATTACTTCCCTTCTTAGTTGGACAGGGGAGAAAAAACATTAAGCGGACCAAGAGTCAAAATCATTAATGACGCGGGCAAAACAGACTCAACACAGAGTGCTGAAGAGAAAATTTATTACACTACGCTGAAGAGAAAACAGTGAAGAAAAATCCCAGAGTCAGGTTGCAACCAACAGTCTTAAAACAAATGCAACCAGGTAAACACTTTCCCCCCCACCCCTCCCTCCTTAGCAGTCAGAAATTTGCTCCCATCTTCCCTACCAGTCGCAGCCCAGGAGGGGCAGGGACTGGGGAAAATTAGGTTCTCGGTAACACCTTCCCCCACCCCTCCATTCTAAGCAGACTTCCCTTTAGCCATAATTTTGCTCCCTTCTTCCCCTCCTGCTCGCAGCACAGGATGGGAGGGGGCGGGGGAGGGGGCAGGGACTAGGAGATGAGGGCTTCGGTCAGTCCCTTGCAAGTTGGTTTCCTTCTCGGCTGGGGTGGGGGCATCCATTCCACACAGCCTCTCCCTGCTGCACCGTAGGATCTCACCCATTAAGAGCCAGTCCTCCACGAACTTTCTCCAAGGCAAATCTCTTCCCACTGGGCTTCATCTCTGCTCTGGCAGGCAGCAACAAATCACAGTGTCTCTCAGTCCCAATCCTCCACGGGGCTATAGGCCTCCCCCAGCAAACCTGTTTTGCTCATCTCTGTAGGTTGCTTGTGCTGGCAGGGGCTCATCCCAATGTAAGTCATGGCATCTTCTCCATGTCGCCACCGGCTCCATCCAGCGTGGAGCCTCTCCACGGGCTGCAGGTGGGGTCTCTGCCTCTTCCATGGGACCTCTCCACGGCCTGCAGGGGCATGTCTTTCTCCAGCACCTGGGGCGCTTCCTCCACCAGCCTTCCCGGCCATTAGTGTCTGCTGACATTTATATGCAAATATATATCACAATGCCCTTAATGGGCCAACATTGTGGTCTTGTTGGCACTCAGTTCTCTGGTGGCAAAATGCAGCTACTTTCGAGTCTTTTTCTCCTATATGTGATTCTCAGAGGTGCTACCAGCAGGCTGGCAGAAGATTCCAGCAGCCATTTTCTGTAGCCCCTGGCCCTCTCTCTCTCTCAGCACCCAACTATGCACAACTGCGACACAGCTTCCATGTGATGCTAGAATGGCCTTTTCTGCAATACACAGCTATATATAGCCACCTGAATGTGATATGCAGTAATGTAGGGCTGTGGGGTGGAGACAAATCTGCTTCCAAGTTACGAACAGCAATGCAGACACCTTCAAAAATCACAATTTTAACATTTGTAAGATAGCATTTCCCAGTTCTGCTAAGTTAAACGTTTGCCCTGTTAAATTCAACACTAATTTTACAATAATAAAAACAATTATTCACACATGTTTACCTTTTTGCATGCTTCAGGATTCGAAGTTCAATAACTTGTGAACAAAACAGAACTTTTTCACTGTGCTGAGTGAAACACTCTCTGAAATTGAAGGTGACTTGTGGTTCTACAATTTCTTTCACACTTATGTACGAAAGTTATTGTCATTAGAATGGATGATTGTTCTTTTATTAGTTTAATAAGAAATAATAACTTGTCTAGGTAAGTGGGGCTAATCACTAGGTTTCTTTGTTACTTTAGCTTAGCTGCTCTTGAATTATTTTGTTTTTTGAAGGACATTTGTCTTATTCCTCATGCTTTTTATGCTCTTCCACTCTTTATTTTTTTCCTTTAAAAATGGCATTTTTATGCAGACAATTGTAAAAGATATCTGCGTAATTGTGTTCTTTATTTGTTTATCCTGAAATATTTTCTAATAGTTCCTTAAAACTAAAAACACCACTCCACCCCCACACACATTTGCAAAAATGTTTTTCTTGCATCCTAAACCTGCATAAACATAAGGACAACGCTATATGTACAAGCATAAATTAATCTTTAGTGATCAAAACTAGATAGGTTGAAAAGTACTGTAGGTTTGCTTTGGATAAAGACATACAATATAAATGAAAAGTATCATGGATTGAGAAGTTTCCTGAAATTCATGTGTCTGAAAGATAAAATTGCAGCTATTATATAGTGGTAGGGTGGTTCATCCCCTTTCTTGAGCTTTAATTTCTTAAGTTTAATTTTAATATTGCTGTCTTATATGTATTGTGTATTTTCTTCTATATATTGTGTTTTCTTGGGCAACAGTCAGTCTATATTTCTGTCTGTTGCTAAAACTAAACAAAATCTGATAGGGACTGCTGCACAGAAATTTAGCCCACCCAGTTTGTTTAGGAGGCTGAAATTATTATTTTCCCCTATATTTTCTCCCTGCACTTTATTATTTGAAGCTGTAACTGTCTTGCATTAAACAAAAAAACTGAAGTCCTTAAAATGTTATATCTTGTTTTCAGTCTCTTATTGAAGATTTGTAAGAAAGGCATGCTAATTATGATCAGAATTCTGTCAGGTTTTTATGTGTTATATGAATAATCTGTTATAAAATTTATTGGTTTTATTCTAACCTCTGAAAAATAGCCTGTTTCTTTTCAAGTGAGTAAAATTAAAAGAAGAGGTGGAAAATTCTGGTTTAATATTAGAAGTAGTTGACATGTTTATTAATGCATTATTATTTTTTCAAGCATACAAGTGTATAATATGCATACTAACATGTTGTGCAGTAGATACTTTAGATATGCAGCAGTTGAAACTAATAAGGTTAATTGGTTTTGACTGATAGAATTAAAAAAGCCTACATGTCCAACTAATATTCACAGTATCCAAATCTAAACGAAATCAGACATAAATAATAACACTGGCTGCAAATAGAACTGATGTTTTTCAGTTCCCTATAGGATAAAGTATACTATGGGGTGTATATGAAGAACAGGGTTTCTACTCATATAAACATGTTTCTCTGCAGATGTAGTATGTGATTAGGTGTAGAAATACTGTGCCACATGATTATTGATTACCCGTAGGGATTAAATGCTATTTTGATGGGCTGACATTATTTTTAGTACCTCCTGCATCTACTCATGGCAGAAAAGTAAATAAATATTACAAAAAGAAATAAAATTACTTTTTGCATCAGCAAGGCAGAGCATTGCTGAATGCATTTGTTGTTACTGTGTAGGTTGGGTTGGTCCTGAGATACGCCTGTGCTTGGCTCAGTTGCTAATACCCAAATAAGGTCGCAGCTGAGCTGAGGGTAGGAAGTGCAGGACATGTGAACCCCACAGTGACCATTTTGCTTCCTGTGTGCTGTTGGGACAGTCAGCTGGGTCTCTCTTTCCCAGATAGACTGCACAATGCTGCACTCTGAGCTGGCCTGTTTCTTTGGTTCTTGATGTCTCATGTGTAGAATGGGAGCATCTCATATTGTCCTAATTCAGTTACGTGCAGGGAGGATAAGCACATTCTTATGGTCTAGATGTTTCAAATCCTGCCCAACACTGAGAAGCCATGCTTTCCTCAGCTCTGGAGAGGCATTCAGCTATAGCAGGCTGGAGATCTCTCCAAGTCCTTTCACCCCTCTTCTCAGTGTTTGCTGTTGCAGTTTGCTGTGTGTGCTTTCTTTTCTAATAACTTATTCCTCTTTTCTAGTTTGAAGGTTGCAAGAAAGCCTTTTCAAGACTAGAAAATCTCAAGATTCACTTAAGGAGCCATACAGGCGAAAAGCCGTACCTTTGTCAGCACCCTGGCTGCCAGAAAGCATTCAGCAACTCCAGTGACCGTGCTAAGCACCAGAGGACACACTTGGACACTGTAAGGAAGCAGAAGTCCCTTTGCAGTCCCCTGGACATTAGACCATCTGCTCCTTTCCTCCAGCTTGGTTGCACCAGGTAGCCATAGGAGACAGAAGTGTCTGATGAGGCAGTCTAAGCTGTTTCAGAAGTGGCACAGCGATTTAAGCATGGCTGAAGATGAAAAAGTTGATAAAAAGGCCACAGCTCCATGGGCTTCACTACAGGCAGAGGCAGTAGCTTTCTCACATTTAGGTGATCTTCAGGAAACCTGAAGTCACTCCACAAAGACACAGAAGCCAGATGTCATAACTGCTATTCTCTGACAAAAACTCAGACTTAAGGCATGTATCAGAAAGTCAAGAGAGGAAGAATAATTTTGTAAACCTGAAAATTTTCATGCCAACAAGATTTTGCTTGCAAATTTGAGTCACAGCTGAGATTTATTTTTTTAAAAATTGTTTCATAATAAAAGATTTGGTTTCCTTGGAGACAAGCAGATTCCGAAGGGCAGAAGTCCAGAAAGAAAATGAGTACAATGCCATTTTAATTAAATGGCTGTTAAAAAACCTTAAATTATCCATTCTGAATAGTTGATATGGCTGGTAAGTTAAAAATTTGTAAAAGGTGTTTCCTGAAATACTTTATGAAATGTAAATAGATAAATTGTAAAATAGCTAATTTCAGCAAACAGTTCATTTAATACTCTGCACTGTGTCCATGTGAGTCTTCAGGGAAGACAGATAAGTTAGAACAAACAGAAGGATGTATTTATAGAGTTATATTTATTTCATGAGTTAGATTTATTGGACTTTCTTTTAAGAAAACTACAAAGGTGTTGCAGGACTGGTATCTTTCTAAAATGATGTGTCAGGAAAGCAGAGCTGAAGGAGTTTATCTTATCCTCCACATTAATTTTTTTTACAGATAGTGTTTTTGAAACCAGTATTCAATGCTTGCTTTGGTTTTTGCTTGTTCTCTTTTTAATGCAGTAAACTAACACATTTTCTTGTTTTCTTTTTCTGAAGCAGATTCTTCTATAATCCTAAACAGTCTGTCTGGGCCTTTACTGCAGTTTCTTTACCTGATTCACTAAAGAATGTAATTTCTGATTAAGTCAAAGATTGCTCTAAGGGTGGAAGAATTGTGAGTATAACTAGCAATGAAAGCTTTCTGTTGATTTGTCTTCTTTATTAGCCTTACTTTCTTCCTTTCCTTTTCTAATAAATAACTGAGCAATCTGCTTGTAATAATGTACATTTGTGTTTTGTAGTAATGGGGTTTGCAACATCCCGAGACTCAAAAGGAATTCTATTAAGTTAAAATACTCTGTGACATAACAGCTGCTTTATCCTTTTTTTTTTTCTACTTAGAAACCTTATGCGTGTCAGATTCCAGGATGTACTAAACGATACACAGATCCGAGTTCCCTGAGAAAGCATGTGAAAGCCCATTCTTCTAAAGACCAACAAGTCAGGAAAAAGGTACATTTTCTACCGTGTTCACTGATGTAAACCTTATGTGGAGAAGTCAGTGTTCTAATTTTAGATCTCCAAGTACCTGTGCTGGTTTCAGATTGTTGATTAGAAAAACGTTAATAGGGAATAATAGATGTGATTCTTATATAGATGGTAATTTCATCTCTGACTTCAAGAGCCTGCCTGCTTTAATGCTTTTTATTTTCTTATGTGATGATTAATCACTAAACGTACATAATGAGGCAAAAAGCAGTAATATTTTTTTAAAAACAGAATGTTATGTGTTTAAAGTGCTGCCACTTTGTAAATGCAATAGAAATCCAAAATCCAGTCTACATGGCCAGTCTCAGATGGAAGGCTGGATTTTGAAGGCATATGGACGGTATGTGAGTTTAAGCTCTAAATTATATTTTCATATGCCAGACACTTCCAGATATCAAGATGTTTCATAACACCAGTTCCCTGCGTATGTCAAGTCCATGAGTCAACAGTTGTTTATATCTATAAGCACACTTTATAAGAGCTGAGTTGCATCCTGAGGGTTATTTTTTTTTCTTCTGAAGATTTTTCATCATATCTTCTATTAATGACTGGCACTAATTCATTAGATTGGTAATCATTGAGGATAAAAATCTAAACTTTAATTTTAGACAAAATTGGTCCTGAGATGTCAGCACCATATAAAACAAGTTACAGTTTGGGAAAATTCATAGGAAGTAATAAAAAAACCTGCTTTGTACAGCACTGGAAGCACTAAGTGTCAGTCTTTATAGATGTGGTATACACATTCGAAGAGTAAATTCTGCTTTGATAAGTATTTATGCTCATTTGTCACTTGAGATACATTGATAGTATGGAAGGGGAAATAAACCAAACCTCCACAAATAGAAAAGAAAAATCATGGCATCTATCAAGCCAGATACTTAAAGCATTGATAAAGTTTGCAGTGTATAATGTTTACAAGGTACAGCATAGTTACTGGACTTTTGAGAACACATAATTGCTAACTAACATCATGCTTTGGTATTTGAAATATTTTCTGGCAGTAATAATACTTAGAAGTAAGAAACAATAAACCTCTTAATGCAGAATTAAGAGTATTTATAGCTGTAATTAAAAATTAAAACTGGCTTAATGCCAAAAAAAAGTCTTTAAAAAAATGGGAATTAATCCAAAATGACCTTAAAAACTCCAAGGTGATAAAGGCACATTGGAGTACTACTTTCAGCCCTAGGAATCCATTCTGTTGAAAACAATGAAACCTGTTGCTGCCACACCCTGTTAATCATGGGTTCATTTAATATATTGTGCCTGACTGGTTTTAATCATCCTTTTAACCTTCTCCTACACACAAAGTGACATTATTGTGGTGCCTTAAGCTGCTGGCTCTCCAAGACTGCAATTGGGTCTTTGATGTTGCATAGCCTTAAAATAGCAGGATGAAGTATGCTCATAACAGCAAAATCACTTACATGCTGTGCTAAACATAACATTAGGTCTTCAACCCAGATTTTCTAGATTAGTCTTCAAAGCTTTGACCCTTTCTGTGGCCCTTTAAGCTGGGACCAGGGTATGCAGTGTGATACAAATAAATTTCCATCTCTGGATCATTTTAAACAACTTTTGCACATATATGTGTGTGTCTTACCATGCTAGGCAAAAAAAAAGTCTTTTCTGCAAATCTGGTAAGGCGGACACTGTTCCCATGCTCCTCCCAGACCCCAGCCTCCAGCTATCCAGCAAATACATTTGACTGAAAATCTCTGTGGGTAATGGGATGAAGTCCTATAGACCAGGAAGTTGCCGGCACAAATACATTTAATGCAGGCAGCTTAGTGGATAATACAATGACCTTTTGTTTACTTTGCAAAGGAAAGCAGGAGATTAGAGAGCCGTGGCTGCTTTAATCATCTTCATGTCATTTGTAAAATTCTTCATAAATATGAAGGCAAACATATACGCAAGAACCATGCAAACACCTGGGATCAGATACTGAAAATTTCTAGCAAAACATTTTAGGTATAATCTCTATGCATCGTAATACTCAGTCTTTTAAAATATTTTGATGAGGTAAAAAGAAGTGCTTTCTGTCTTATTTTAAAAAGTAAAAATTGTTGACTGTGCCTGGATTTCCTCTTTACTTTGGTATGATGGATGGAGCCCCTTCTAAGCAAGGAAGTCAGTGATATAAAAGTAGACAGCACCTAAAATAAGAGCATAAAGTGATACTGGGTAGAATGCTAATGCACAACATGCCTCTGGACTACAGTTGCTTTTGAAACCTGTCCTTTTCTTAGTCATGTACTATTTTCAACTTGGAAAGGGAATCAAATTTAAAAGGTTTGGGGTTTTTTAAGTTGAACTGTTACCGTGTCATGCTTGTTACCACAACAAGTATTGAAAGCTAAGAGCTATGTGGGATTCAAAAGGAGCTAGATATTTTGGTGTGTAATGAGACATGGCTAAAAAATGAACATGAGATTTGCAAGGCATTTCAGTGCTTCATGATAAAAGTCAGCATCAAGGTAAATACATTAGGGAAAGGTGTGGTTATTCTGTACAGCTTATTAGGAGTTTCTCACTCTTTCTCCTGGAACGCCAGTGGCTAGGGGACACAGTGTATATAAATTAAAGCAGTCTGGATGGATCTTAGGACTGATCTGGAAGATGTATCTGCTTCTAAATTAACACTTGAAACAATCTTCAGGCTGCCTAGCCTTAATTTATGTATCTTCCTGTTTTTCTCCTTCTCTCATTCCATTTCTATAATCCTTTTCTCTTTCAGTTTTCTTTCTTATTCTATCTTCCACCTTTATAGCTTTGGGTCTTGAATATATGCAACCCAGACTGAACATCTGTAGGTGACATATGTCATGCTAAGACCAGTTCCAAGACTGACTTCTTTTCCGCCACAGATGGTCCTATATTCTTTGACCTTTCTCCCTGTTTCTTCGCTTTATTTTTTCCATCTGCAGAGTTCAACTAAATTTTCAATTTAGAAGGCATATTGGCACGTATAGTCAAATGCCACTTAAGCACTTGAAGTGCTATCTTTGCTTATTTCTATATAGCTTTGACATCATATTAATTTAGGATCTCATGAGCCATTTCTTTTTCCTTTTCAACTCACATCAGTCATCATCTTAAAAATGTTCAAATTTTTCAACCTCCCATGCATTTTCTAGGCACACCAGGACCAGAAAAAAAAAAGAGTAAGGGTGTGTTTCCTTCTGGGAAATTCTAAAAAGGAGAGAAATCCATTTTGTTGCTCAGTTCCTGAACTAGCAGCTTTTATACAGAGGGACTATAACATCCTAAACTCATTGTTTCCCAGAATCAATAGTAAACATGCGGGATTTTTGAAAAGAAAGGAAAAATAACCATAGGTTGAAATTGCAATTTCATTTTGTCTTTCAAATATGGAGTAAAAATACAGTTCTTGGCCTGCTTTGCAGGGAATCAGAAGAAAAGGTTAGGAAAATAGAAGGGTGAGTGAAGCAGGTATTTGCTTCTGCTAATCTTCATATTATTTTATTTCTTTCAAAACAGTAACACTACTTTCTGACTTCATAAAATCTGAAAACCTTTTTGCTTTGATACTTCTTGTTCTGAGTTCAGGCTGGCTCTGAAAATTATCAGACTATAATATTAGATGTAGCTTCTGATAGTAGAAGTATTGTCTACAAAAAGTCAGGGTAGATCACTATACCTATTAGATCCTACATATATTATTTGTAGAACAGCTTTAGTAAGTAAGTGTACAGTTAAGATTACTGCTTTGGTGTCTTCAATAGGCTGAGTATCTTTGTTCCTTGAATCATCCAGTGGAGTCTCTGACTTATCAGAAAATAATGTACTATTTGGCACAAGTGAGCTTATTTTCAACTGATTACACTTTGTTTTCAGTTAACACCAAATTTCTTTGATCTGTGAACTGATGATACTGTATATGAAGAGTCCACAGCTCCTTTAATTTTTAAGTAGTTTTACTGAAGTTAGTGAAAATTAAATTATGCAACATATCATTAACAAAATCCAGACTCTGCATTATTACATATCCAGTGATTTAAAACCGGTATATAACATGAATACTACTCTTATGCTCTTTATGAAGATCTGTTTCTTGTGCAAGCTGGTACTCAGAACAGTTTTTTTCATACAAATGAAATACCATGAAAAAAAATTTGCTATTTCCTCAGGAGTCTTGCTTAAGAAATACATATTTGTAAATCAAAAGGTTTTCTTCTTTTAAAAAGTGCATTTTTTAACAGATAAGAAAAAATAATAAGAAAAAGATAACTGATTTCATACAGCTGTTTAGCAAGGATAAGATCGGTTCAGTAACATCTGCCTTATCATCTGAACAATGCAGTGTCTGTGCTTTTACATACAGTTTTAATTATATCCATAATTATACCAGTGAACAGCTGTTACAATGAATAATAGTTCTTTAAGCCAATCAATGTGTCCTGCCAAAAAATACTAAAAATTAAATTATCATTTCCATTTAATTATAGGAAAGTATAATAAATAAGGGTAAGGGTACAACTAGTTAGCTTCAAGTTTTTGGAAAAAAGAAAAAGATAATTTGAGCAGTTCAAATAAAAAAGGGAATGCAAAGGTCTTAGTCTGGGCCTTCGTCGTGGTTTCACCCCGGCTGTGGGCCGAGATCCATGCAGCTGCCTGCTCCTTAAAGTAAAAGAGCAGGGGAAAAGGGAAAGAGGGGGGAAACAAGGGAAGGGAAAAGGAAGGGCAAATAACTCCAAAATCAAGAAACTAAGAGGCCTGTGGGTTGGGATAAGGATAGTTTACTAAGACAACAGAAAGATAAAATATAACAATGCTAACAGGACTTTAGAGCAAAAGAATAGGAAACTATTGATACACGATGCAGTTTCTCACTGAACCACACAACTCAGGCCGCACCACCCAGAGCTGTCCCGGAACCTGACCGTCCCCGCAAGAAGCACGCGTCCCGAGACCGCCCCTCTTCTTCTTCCCAACAGCCCCCCGTTTTCCCAGGCAGGACGTAATTGGCATGGAATACGCTCTTTGGCCCATCTGGGTCACCTGTCCTGACTTCGCCCCTCCTTTCTCAAGAGTAGAGAAATACGAAGAAGCTGAAAAAGTCCTTGACTGTCTGACTGCAACTAAGAACATCAGGGTGTTCTCAGCACTGCTTTCATTTTAACTCCCAACCACAGCATTCCATCAGCTGCTACAAATGAAGTTAACTCTATCCTGACTGAAACCAGGACAGCCTTGAACTGAGAGACATTTGTCCCAAATAATACCATCTCTCAGCTGATCAGTCTTTGATTCTTTCGCCTAGGCCATGTCTTTGATCTTGTGTAAATTATTTATGGATCAGATAGATTATACAGACAAGCTTTGAGATACTTACTGTTTACCTGACCATTGCCTTTGAAAGCTGTCTGCTCCCTCGAAATTTGCATCATCTTAGTTCATTCAAATGGATGTTGAGGAAACCACACATGGATTCAGATGTCCCCCATCTTAACACCTCAGCAGATGCATAATACAGTAAGTGATACTCCCAGGTCTCTACTGGATGTTTCAGTGTTGAGCAGTGGAGCATGCATCTGCTGAAGCATGCAGTATTTAGTCTTAACTATATTTTTCTCATTATTTATTTATTTGATTTGTACTTAGTCTTAGTCTTACACAGCAGTGATGCTTGTGTTTTTTTTCTTGGACAAAATGTTTGTACTGTCTGTGCCAGAAAACAAATATCATTGAGGCATAGCTTTGGGAAGGGTGGTCCAAAGGACATTTCTGAAAGTAGTCTTACACTTGGTGGATGTTTTTTGAATTGTAGTGTATATGGTAGTTTACCAAATGATTAAGGAATGAATGGGTTGGTGAGACCTCAGGATGGAAGGGATACGTGCACAAAATTCTAGCGTTGTTCATTTATGCCTTATAATCTTCCTTTTTGACACAGCTCAATTGTAAAATCATAGCTGAACAGTGGCTTTTGGGGAATTGTCAAAACATTCTCCCAAGAACATGGACTCTTCCAAGTGTTCCTGTGCTAACCTTAACCAGGGTAGCCATCTGAACTGAGAGGGGTTTACAGAAGCCACCCTGCACAGCTAGTAATGATCCAGAAGATCCTGCTTTTCTGCCACTGTGCAACTCGTAATTAGCAAAAAGGGGATATAAAATCTCCACCATTAGAATCAGATCTCAGTAACTGAATTCTTCTGAAGTCTAGTAATTTTGTATCCCTTTTCTAAAAGTTCACCTCTTCTCTTTTAGAGTCCTGTTATGTAAAATGTATACAAACATATCCATTTTACAGTGAAAACTTTAAGAGAAATGAGAAAAAAAAGAAGTGCTTAAAGACATTATATACCCCTGTTGAACAGTATTTCACTGGAAATAATCTATGCAAGTATTTTCATTGCATGCTATGTGGAGTTGTCTATAAAGTTTTGAGAGATTGTCTACCTTTGTATTTTGTGGGTCATATCAGCAAATAGATTACTCCCTCAGCAAAATAATACAGAGCTTTTTCTTCTTACAGGGCTGCATACTTCTTGACTGTTCATGGTTTACACTGTTTTATAGTAGAAGTAGGCTTTTTTATTGTGATTACGTGTTGATTTTAGGGCACAATCGATGAAGCTGCCAGTTTAAAGATTTTGGAATAAACAGATTTAATGCCATTATTTAGGTTTAGTGGAGAACGTGAATGATGTCTGGTGACTTTTTTTAGCTGGTATCTTTGGTTTATTTAGTTATACAACACTTACTTCCAGGTTGTTGGGTTTTTTTCATTTCTCACTATCTGAACTAAGCACAAACAGTGCTTGATGTGTTTCTTACAAGAAATAAAATAGAAACATAGAACATGTTAGGTTGGAAGGGACCTTTAAAGGTCATCTAGTCCAACCCCCCTATGGTAAGCAGGGGCATCTTTATTAGATTGGTTTGCTCAGAGCCCCTTTAAGCCAGACTTTTAAAACCTGCAGGGATAGGGCCTCTACTACCTCTCTGGGAAACCTGTTCCAGTGATCTACCACCCTCATATTGAAGAACTTCCTTCTTATTTTTTCTACCTAAGAATGCTTAATTGATGAGCAAGGAGGGAGCCAGGGAGGGCTCGAGTATTACATCATTGGTATTTCAGCAGGTTTTTCAGGCAGTCAGCTAGGTACCAGTGACATTTCCATTGTGTGACTTCATTAATCTGGAGAAACTGCTCATGGGGAGCAAACAGCCAGATCCTACAGCATAAGTCCAATTTGCTTCTGTGTCTTTCAGGTTTCACTTGCTAAGGTTCAAACTGTTCATTCAGATTTCACTGTTAAAAGTGCAAAAGGGAGAGAATGGATTGAAAAGGTGTCGTGGTTTCACCCCAGCTGTGGGCCGAGATCCACGCAGCTGCCTGCTTCTTAAAGTAAAAGAGCAGGGGAAGAGGGAAAAAAGGGAGGGGGAAACAAGGGGAGGGAAAAGGAAGGGGCAAATAACTCCAAAAACAAGAAACTAAGAGGCCCGTGGGTTGGGATAAGGATAGTTTACTAAGATAACAGAAAGATAAAATATAACAATGCTAACAGGACTTTAGAGCAAAAGAACATGAAACTAAAAAAATTAAAGTACCAGAAACAAGATCGAAATTATCTTGGAAGAGGTTCAGAATGAGCCAAAGTTTTGTGAATTGAAATCATTACAGTGCATATCTTCGGTACTGATCACATTCATACATGAATTACCTGCAATGCTCTGGCCAAGGTATGTAAACTTGTCCTTCACACTACAGTAACTGTCAGCCCCAAATACTGGCATAGCTTGCTCATCTCTGCACTGTATCATGTACATGAAACCTCTGAGTTACCATAACTGAAAAGCATTTTTTAACTATTTCAAGGAAATGAAACTTTCTGGTGTAATACAATTTATATGAAGGTGTGGAATCAGAAAATACGAAACTTACAATGGAAGAATTTTTTAAAAATTATTTTTAGTAACTTCAGGTTCTAAACCAACCACAAACTGGTGGCTTACGACTTCTTACTTATCAGGAGGCTTATCTGTTTTTAAGCCATAATCTGACTACTTTATCTGTCAATGGACAGCATCAAGACACTTTGAAAACTTTATTTTATATTGCAAAAAGAAATTGCAAGGACTGAACTGTTTAATGAACTGACAGTGGAATATCTGTTTATTTATTTCTGTGAAAATTAAAAGGTACATTATGTATTACGTGCTTTCTATTCTAATGTAAGTCATAGGAAAAAAGATTCTCATATGTTTTATTTGTGTTGGTAGCTACAATTATGCACAATCTTAACTTGCTTCACTGAAACACATACCTGTTGAAGTCTTTTTGACCTCCATAATCAACTTTACTAATATGTATTAAAGGTTGACATGATAAAAACAGTATACTAAATATTTAGTAGTAACTGGCGCTCTATAAGGAAAATTAGAAAAGAGAGATACATCCTTGCAGCAAAGACAAAAGCAAACTAAGAGAAGTTAGTGATGGTTTGGCTCCAGATTCTACCGGGTTTTAAGAGTGAAAACAGTTTGCCTGCATCTGATGCACTACAACAGTACTCCAAATAATAACAGAACACAAAAATGGTGCAAGTAGACTGGAAGGTGAAGTTTAAAAAACTACAAGTAAAAAGAAAATTAGGTAAGTTTAAGGTAAGAAAAAATTCAACAAAAAGTGAGTTTGTGAACGTCATATTCACAAATAAAAGACTTCATCATCTGACAAGTGAAAATACTAAGAGTTAGTTGAAAAACAATTGGCAAAATGTAAGAAGTTAGCATACTTCCCAATTCATGTAATTTTGCCTGATTAATAGTGAAGTTTGCCAGAGTTTTGTTCACATTCCTTGGATTATAGCATACCTTACTGTCTCTAGTTAAAAGGGATATGAGAATTATTTCTTTCACCTTGCAGCATTGCAGCAGTAAGCCTGTTCCCCTCACTGAAAACAGCTTGATTCCTACTGCAATATTTCACACATTTGGTCCATAAGAAGGCTTTATCCCCTATGTTGAGATCCTTACTTTCCAAAAATTACACCAATCATAGAACCATAGAATCACAGAATCACCTGGGTTGGAAGAGACCCTTTAGATCAGCAAGTCCACCCATAGCCTAACCATGACTAGGCCACCTCTAGATCATGTCCTTAAGGACTTTATCTACACACCTTTTAAAATACTTCTAAATGACTCCACCACTTCCCTGGGCAGCCTGTTCCAATGCTTGACAACCCTTATAGCAAAGAAATTCTTCCTGATATTTAAATATCTTCCTGATATTTAATCCAGTGCAATTTTAAGCCGTTTCCTCACAACCTATTGCTTATCACTTGAGAGAAGCGACCAACCCCAACATCTCTGCAAGCACCTTGCAGGCAGTTGTAGAAAGCAAGGTCTCCCCTCATCCTCCTTTTCTCAAGACTAAAAAGCTCCAGCTCCCTCAGCCACTCCTCAGAGGACTTGTGCTCCAAACCCTTCACCAGCTTTTTCGTCCTCTTCTGGACCCACTCCAGCATTTCCACATCCTTCCTGTAGTGAGGAGCCCAGAACTGGACACAGTACTCAAAGTGCAGCCTCACCAGAGCTGAGTATAATGAAACTATCACGGCCCTACTCCAGCTGCTTACACTATTCCTGACATAGGCCAGGATGCTGTTGGTTTTCTGGGCACACTGCCTGCTCATGTTCAGCCAGTTGTCAACTAACACCCCCAAGTCCTTCTCCTCCAGAGAGCTCTCCAGCCACTCTGCCCCAAGCCTGTAACATTGCCTGGGGTTATTGTGACCAAAGTGCAGGCCCAGGCACTTGGCCTTGTTGAACCCTATACAGCTGGCCTCTATCCATTGATCCAGCTTGTCCAGGTCCCTCTGCAGAGCCTTCCTGCCTTCCAGCAGATCAACACTCCCACACAATGGGACAGCAAATAGTTCTTACTTTACTGTCGTGGTTTTACCCCGGCTGTGGGCCGAGATCCACGCAGCTGCCTGCTCCTTAAAGTAAAAGAGCAGGGGAAGAGGGAAAAAGGGGGGAAACAAGGGAAGGGAAAAGGAAGGGGTAAATAACTCCAAAATCAAGAAACTAAGAGGCCCGTGGGTTGGGATAAGGATAGTTTACTCAGATAACAGAAAGATAAACAGAAAGATATAACAATGCTAACAGGACTTTAGAGCAAAAGAATAGGAAACTATTGATACACAATGCAGTTTCTCACCGAACCACACAACTCAAGCCGTACCACCCAGAGCTGTCCCGGAATCCGACCGTCCCCCCAAGAAGCACACGTCCCGCAACCGCCCCTCTTCTTCCTCCCCTCAGCCCCCGTTATCCTGGGCAGGACGTAATTGGCATGGAATACTCTCTTTGGCCCATCTGGGTCACCTGTCCTGGCTTCGCCCCTCCTTTCTCATGAATAGAGAAATACAAAGAAGCTGAAAAAGTCCTTGACTGTCTGACTGCAACTAAGAACATCAGGGTGTTATCAGCACTGCTTTCATTTTAACTCCCAAACACAGCATTCCATCAGCTGCTACAAATGAAGTTAACTCTATCCTGACTGAAACCAGGACAAAGGGAAGCAAATTTATTTTCTTACTTTGAGAGCAGCAAGGATAAGGATATCTTTCCCTCATTTGTTCTCTGTGGAGTACATTTAAAAGATGCCTCTAATGCAAAAAGAGGTGCATGCAGGGGATAAGGGTCAGTGAGCAGTGCCCATGGCAACTAAGAAAATATTCTGCAGAAAAATGCAGTAAAGTGTGTTTTAATCCCCACCTTTAATCCCCTTACTTCCTGTTTTCAAAATCAAATATAAATCAGGCACCATGGCATGCAGCATTTTTTCCTGAAAGGGGTGATGGCAAAAAATGGATTAGGAATGGGCAGCAGTGTTTAAGGAATTTAGTCATACAAATTGTTAGAAAACCTTCAAAGCTACGAATGATGAGGTTTTTTTGAGTGTGGTCAGTGAGAAACAGGAAGACAGATCCAAAAAATGATGGAGGGACTAGGCGTGACTGGCTCCCCCTAGCTGTTGCAGCAGCAGCAATGTGTGCTGCAGTGATGGGATACACGAGGTGTGCCTCGCAAGGAAGCTCCATCATGGGGGATATGCTTTGCCAGTGGTGCACATAGAGCTTCATTCTCCTGGAAGAAGAAACCACTGAAGCCCCTCTATAGTTTTCATGGTACTCTGGCTGCTGACTTGTTATAACCAGGAGATTGTTGGTCCACTGATTGACTGTTCACTCTGAATTGCTGTTTCACATCATGATTCCATCATTTATCAGCAGTCCAGCTAACGGAGAAGGTCCTGGTTGACTGGAGGTTAACAAACGTGACACCCATCTACAAGGGCCAGAAGGAGGATCCAGGGAACTAGAAATTTACCAATCTGACCTTGGTGCAAAGGAAAATTATGAAGCAGATCATCTTCAGTGCCATCACAGGTCATATATGGCTCAACCAGGTGATCAGTCCCAATCAGCATGGGTTTATGCTTAACCAAACTCATCTGCTTCTATTGCAAATGCTGTGTACCTGGACTTCAGTAAAGCCTTTGACACCATTTCCCACAGTGGGCGTACATTTCTTTTCCTAAGTAACAAGTGTTAGGATGACAGGAAATGGCCTCAATTTGTGTCGGGGAGGTTTAGATTGGATGTTAGGAAAAATTTCTTCACCAAAAGAGTTGTCAAGCAGTGGAATTGCTTCCCATGGAAGTGGTTGACTCACCATCCCTGGAGGTATTTAAAAGATATGTACATATGGTGCTTAGGGCCATATTTTAGTGGTGGGCTTAGCAGCGCTAGGT
The DNA here is from genome assembly GCA_027925045.1 of Hypotaenidia okinawae. Classification (NCBI taxonomy): domain Eukaryota; kingdom Metazoa; phylum Chordata; class Aves; order Gruiformes; family Rallidae; genus Hypotaenidia; species Hypotaenidia okinawae. The sequence goes on along the minus strand of BSDF01000005.1, from coordinate 33,328,166 downwards.
TAACAGTTGGATTTGATGATCTTAAAGGTCTTTTTCAACCTAAACGATTTTGTGGTTCTAATCACCCAGTTGCACTTTAGTCTGAGCTTTAAATGTGCTGTCCTGTCCTTGACGCTACTGAAGTTTCACAAGTATCTGAAGAATCAAAATTGAAGCTGCGTAAAGAATGCTTAGGAATCACAGAATCACAGAATGTTAGGGTTTGGAAGGGACCTCTGGAGATCATCTAGTCCAACCTCCTGGGATCACCTAGAGTACATCACACAAGAACAGGTCCAGGAGAGTTTTGAATGTCTCCAGAGAAGAAGACTCCACAACCTCTCTGGGCAGTCTGTTCCAGTCCATTCACATGGAACCTCCAATGCTCCAGCTTACACCCACTGATCCTTGTCCTATCATTGGATGTGACTAAGAAAGACCCTAGCTCTATTCTCCTGACACTCACCCTTTAGATATTTATAGACATTAATAATGTCACCCCTCAGTCTCCTCTTCTCCAGGCTAAAGAGACCCAGCTCCCTTAGCCTGTTCTCATAAGGAGGATATGCCACTCCCTTAATCATCTTTGTGGCCCTGCACTGGACTCTTTCAAGTAGTAGTTCGCTGTCCTTCTTGAACTGAGGGGCCCAGAACTGGACACAATATTCCAGATGCAGCCTCACCAGGGCAGAGTAGAGGGGGAGGAGAACCTCTCTTGACCTACTAACCACACCCCTTCTAGTACACCTCAGGATGCCATTGGCCTAATTGGCACATTGATGGTGCATGGTCATCCCACTGTACACCAGGACCACCAGGTCCTTTCCCCTGTGCTGCTCTCCAACAGATCTGTTCCCCACCCAATACTGGTACTTGTGGTTCTTCCCCGGATGCAAGACTCTACACTTACCCTCGTTCTGTTTCATTACATTTCTCCTCACCCAACTCCCCAGCCTGTCCAGATCTCGCTAGATGGCAGCACAGCCTTCTGGTGGGTCAGCCACTCCTCCCAGTTTTGTGTCATCAGCAAACTTGCTGACTGTGCACTCTATTCCCTCATCCAGGTTGTTGATGAATATATTGAATAGTACTGGTCCCAGTACTGATCCCTGAGGAACTCCACTAGATACAGGCCTTGAGCTAGAGTCTTTCCCACTGACTGCAACTCTGACTTCTCTCCTTCAAGCAGTTCACAATCCACCTCACTGCCTGATCCTCCAGACCATAATTTCACAGTTTAGCCATGAGGATGCTGTGGGAGACAGTGTCAGATGCTTTACTGAAATCAAGGTAAACCACATCCACTGCCCTACCATCATCTGTCCACCTAGTTATGTCTTCATAGAAGGCTATCAGGTTGGTCAAACATAACTTCCCCTTGTTGAAACACACTGACTGCTCCTAATGACCCTCTTATTCACACTTGGTGTGCCCAGAGACTGCACTGAGGATACATCCATCACAGTTCCAGGGCATGGAGGTGACCCTGACTGCTCTGTAGTTACCCATGTCTTCCTTCTTGCGCTTTTTGAATACTGGAGTGACATTTGCTTTCCTTCAGTCTTTAAGCATCTCTCCTGATTCCCACAGCTTACCAAAGATGAGGGAGAGTGACTTCTTAAGCAGTGACTTCTGGCAATTCCCTCAGCACCCATGGATGCATCCCATCAGAACCCATGGATGTCCAGATTGCTTAACTGATCACTAACCTCATCAACCAAGACAAGTGCCTCATTTATCCTGACTTCCTCTGGGGCCTCAGGGGTCTGGGGCTCCTGAGGACAGTCTCCAGCAGTATAGACAAAAAAGACATTCCTCTGTCACCAGGGCACCCACCTCATTCAGCAGAGGGCCTACATTGCCTCTAGTGTTAGTTTTGTCTCCACTGTATTTGGAGAAGCCCTTTCTGTTGTCCTTGACCTCCCTTGCAAGGTTATATCAGAAGAGGCCTTAACTTTCCTGGTTGCCTCCCTACATGTGATGACAACAGTCATATTCCTCCCAAGTGGCCATCCCCTCCTTCCATGACCTATAGACTCTCTTCTTCCACTTGAGTTTGCCCAACAGTCCCCTGGTTAACCATGCAGGTCTGGCTCCCTTTCTTGATTTCCTGCCTGTTGGGATGCTCTGATCTTGAGCTTGGAAGAAGCGTCGCTTGAATATAAACCAACTATCTTGTGCCACTTTTCCTTCTAGTACCCTGCCCCATGGGCTTTGGCCTAGCAATTGCCTGAAAAGGCCAAAGTTGGCCATGCTGAAGTCCAGGGTCATGATCCTGCTTGCTGTTCTGTTCCTACCACAGAGGTTGCAGTTAACCATCCTGACAGCAGCCCAACACCCTTTAAGGCTGTCCTCACTGTGTGTCTCTGTTCCAGGCTCAGGACCTCCTCTATGTTTATTGTCAGCATGCAGATTTCACACTGACAGAGATGAGTATTGGCATCTGGCCTGCAATGACAGGTACTGACTTTAGAATGCTCAGTATGAACCCTGAAGCAATTATATATACTGACTTCACTGGCAGTCCACATGTGATAAGGGCCTTCATCTGCCCCTTTGTTTCCTCTTGCTGCAGAGCTCTGCCCCATCTGCTGACATAGTTGTTTGTGAGACTGCACTGTGAGCTGAATTAGGGATTTAGCAACAACAACAAAAACCCAACGCAACCTTAAACAGGAATGTCCCACAATAAATGGGAGGCTGTAGGCACACCATGTTAGCAACACCAGTCCAGTCAGCACATCACATAGCCATCTAGTTGGGAAACACACTTAAGCAAACAATTCACAGAAGTGGAGGAAGATGTACAGAAGTGTTCTAAGGAATCTTTCTAAGAGTAGACTAATAATTTCTAAGAGTGAAGACTAATAATTAGGATCTTTTACTAGCAAAGCCTCCAAAGATTTTTTCAGTTCTAGTCTTAGGCTCTAATCAAGGTATTATTTTGAACAGATTAGCATTTCCTTGTAGGAACTGGTACATTGGTGAAATTAAGTTCCAATTGAGATTAATGCAAATTCAAATATTTAAAGGCCAGAGTTATATGCAGAGTTATTATGTAGAGTTTAAAAGAAGTGTGAAATTTGAAAATCTGTATACTAACAATCTCTGATGTTATCTATAGATTTTCATGGTAATTTTTTGAAAGCTCTTCCAGGGAGAAAAAGGGTTTGTGGTAAATGAAGCACCAGGTGGGTCAGTACTTATTTATTTTTCACAGTTTTTCACTCATGAAGTGAAAATTTGCCAAACGTATTTTCAGAAAGAGAACACAAATCATTCTGCAGTACAAGTGGTTTCTTCGTCAGGCTGCATTTACTTGGAAAAGCAAAATTAACAGAATCATAGAATCACAGAATCATAAGGGTTGGAAGGGACCTCAAGAGATCATTGGGTCCAACCCCCTGCCAAAGCAGGCTCCCTAGCTCATATTGCACAGATAGGCGTCCAGACGGGTCTTGAATATCTCCAGAGATGAAGACTCCACAACCTCCCTGGGCAGCTCTGTCACCCTCACTGTGTAAAAGTGGTGGGGAACTTCCTATGCTCTAACTTGCAGCCATTGCCCCTTGCTGTGTTTCCACAGACCACTGAAAAGGGGCTGGCTATTTCTCCCTGCATCCCATACTAAAGATGTTATTTATAGACATTAATAAGGTCCCCCCTTAGTCTTCTTTTCTCTAGGCTGAACAGTCCCAGCTTAGTCAGCCTTTCCTCATAGGGGAGATGCTCCAGAAGGCGTTCTGGTATCTCCACCTTCTCAGCATCCCCAGTTACCAGGACACCTGCCTCATTCAGCAGGGGACCCACATTATCCCTAGTCATCCTCTTACTATTCACATATCTAAAAAAACCCTTTTTATTATCCTTTATGTCCCTTGCCAGTTTCATTTCCAGGTGGGCTTTAGCCTTCCTAGTTGTGTCCCTGCAGGCCCTGACAACAATTCAATAATCTTTCCAGGTGCTCAGACCGTTTTTCCACAATTCATAGACCTTCTGCTTCCCTTTGAGTTTACCCATGAGCTCCCTGCTCATCCACAGGGATGCACCCATCCTGGGCTTGGAAGAAGTGCTGTTTAAATGCTAGCCAGCTCTCACAGGCTCCCTTACCTTCTAACAGCGTAGCCCACGGGATAGCCCCTGTTAGGTTGTGGAAGAGATCAAAGTTAGCTCTTCTAAAATTCAGGGTACTTTTTGGTTTCTTCCACTCAGGACCTTTAACTCTACCATTTCATGGTCACTTTGTCCCAAGCTGCCCCAACCTAAACTTTCCTAATGAGCCCATCCTTGTTGGTTAAAACAAGGTCCAGTACCCACCCTCCCCTTGTAGGTTCCTGCACCATCTGTAGTAGGAAATTGTCTTCTACACATTGCAGAAATTCATATACTAGTTACAGATCTCTGTATCAGTATGGTGCAGAAGAGTGATTTTTCCTGCTTTTGGAATGGGACAGCTTAGCTCTTTAGCTTGTCATTCCCACAGAACTGACATACAGGCCTCTTAGAACTGCAAGCAAAAGGGAATGAAATAGGAAGGAACATAGGTATAATGTTTTAATACAATAGTTTCATGTTTTCAGACTTGATACAATCTGATATGAGGCAGAGAGGGAGTCAATCTGTGTGCATTCCTCTGTATGGGTCCTTTCCAGTTCTATGACTAGAGTGAGATGAAAACAAAAGCAAAATCTGTGAAAATCTGAAACACGGACTTCTCCAGAACAATGGATGTCACAGCAAGAAGCATCCTTAGGAGCCTTTGATGTTAAAACATATTACTCCCAAATATGTAAAGCAAAATAATAATCAGTTTTCAACAGAACTATGACCAAACAAGCATTTTTGTTTATTGCAGAAAACGGCCTCTTACAACGCATCTCACTTAAACTAAACTTTCCTTCTTTAAAGTAAGATTCTCCATTTGAATTTTTTCTATTCAAGTTTCCTTTCAGGTCTGTCCAGGCTGCAAAATTTCCCCTTAAAATGGTGTTCTTGATGTTCTTTAACACAGTTTTTATGAGGAGATAACCCAAAATAGTTCTCATACTAGAATAAGTATCCAAAGAAAACACTATTCTATATATTATAAAGGTAGAATTTTTTTCAATGCCGTCAATGTAACAGTATTTTCTCTTCAGAATCAGAATTTCTTCTTGACTTGAAATTTACCAAAGTTAGCTGTTTGTGTAGGTTACAGGTCCTTTTGATTTTTAATGCAAAAGGTGGAAAGTAGGTCACACAGGTGGAAGCAGTTTCTTCTATTTGTACTCAGGTGTTTGTAGTAAAACTTTGGGAGGAACAAAAGTAACTATTCCTTGTATAGAACCTAACATTCCTACTGTGCAGGTAGGCTAGTTTAACTTGATTTTTATCGTGTTTCACTGGCTGAACGTTAAAGTGGAAGTAAGAGCACTTAAAAATAGCATGCACACATATCTGAAAGTTGCAGTAGAAAATTAGCAGAATAATAAATGCTGTGATTCTGTATAAATTCTGCCCAGATGACTCACTGGAAACAAAGGTTATTGAGGAATCCCTTCTGTCTGCATTGCTTCTTTGCAAATATCAAATCCTGGCTACTCCTTCAGCAGAATTGTTTACTGTGTAGCTCTATGTAGAAACGTCATACTTCCCTCTCCCAAAGCTGACTTTATGGACAGTAAAAATGAGTAGAAGACTGCTGGCTTATGTTCTACTTAGCAAATTGCTAATACCAATTAGCAAACTTACTATACAGTATTAATAACATAAATAGCTCCTTAGCTTTGCAGTTAAAACAAAAACACATTTAAAATCTATTACAGTTAGTGTAAAACAACTTATAAAGAAACATAGAAGTACTTAGGGGAGTTTTGCTGGTTTTAAACATGGCAGACATAGATCTAAACTGCATCAAAATATTTCTACAATATCCTTGTCTCTGAATTGAAGAGACATGGATTCAGTGAATGGACCACTCAATGGATAAGGAATTGGCTGGATGGTTGCACTCAAACAGTTGTTGTTGATGGGTCAATATTCAGGTGGAGACCAGTGATGAGTGATATTCCTTGGAGGTCAGCATTGGGACTGGCACTATTCAACATCTTTGTCAGTGACAGGGACAGTGGGATTGAGTGCACCGATCTACCGCAACTTTCCTGATGACACCAAGCTGCAGACACCTAGTAGAGGGTATCCCTGCCCATGGCAGGGGAGTTGGAACTAGATGATCTTTAAAGTTCCTTCTAACCGAAATGATTCCATGATTACACGCTTCTCTGATAGACTATAACCTGTGTTTCCCTTACATGTGGAAATAGACTACTAGGTGCACAGCATACATATAGTCCATCAAGCCTTGCCTTCACTAAAGCAAGATTTAAAATGTAATTTGATGACATAACTGGCATGTTTGAATGACTGGAGGAGTTTGGAATTTGCTGAAGAATTGCTAATTAATCTGAGTACAAGAAGCAAGTTCACAGGTAATCTCCATTCCCCCAGCTTGCACCCATTGCCCCATGTCCTATCATTAGACATCACTGAGAAGAGCCTGGCTCCATCCCCGTCTGTACCCGACACTCATCCTTTACATATTTATAGACACATTTCTGACATTTTCCTTGATCTCTATTGAGCTGGAATAATGCTGAAGAATCTATCAACTGTCCAGGTTGCAGAAAAAAACACGGATTTCACAAAATACATACATGTTATAGAAATACAAACCAATGATCTTGCCTTTTAAGGAGACATTCTCTCTGGAATTGTGTCATACATCAAACCAACACACATCTCTGCTCTTGGACTCAAATACAATGAAATTTATAATTGAAGAATGTACAATCTTACTCCCTTCTAATTACTTATGCTTGTAGCATTTAATATTAAGTAATTATTTAATCATATCTAAACTGCACAGGAGTAGAATTTCTATCTATTATTCTGAAAGCTGATAAACATTAGTTGATTGCCACAGAAGTAGAACAATTGTAAATCATAACTGACACTGATATATTTTGTGTATTTTTACTGTGTATTAGAAAAAAACTGCCATAATGGGAAGGTCTCAGATTTCCAAATACAAAACGTCACAAGTGTACCATATGACTGAGCTATTAAAATCCGAAATCTATTCTTTAGAACAACTATTTCATATGAGGAAGCTATAAGTAAGCTGAAGAGTTGGTTGTTGACTTGCATCTTGGTCAGCCATAAACTTAGTCTACATTACAGGACACAGAATATGTCTGCTCAGCCTAGCAAAAATGTCAGTTACCGATTTCATCGTTCAGTGAGGTAGCTGTTCTCAAAAATAGATTGTCAGGTTTTCAGTTACAGTGTGGTTGTACTGGTGATCAGTGGAGTGCTCATGAAGCAAGGTGATGATGGGGGAAGCAAGTTATTACAGCCAGCATGCTGAGAGATTTGTGCCCTGCCACAAGTACCTTTGCACAAGAACTTTGGTCTTTCAGTGAGCAAGTTCAGAGCACTAAAACACACAGAAAATATTTGTATTTTTTATAGTATCCCTCTGCTGATATAAGAGACGTCAAACATTTGATAGATCTCCATTATCCATGAATGAGGACATTCTTTTCTCTTTTGCAGTGTATGACAAGAACGCTCATTAGTTCATCTGTCTGAGGTCTTACCTGTACGAGTAGCCCTTGTTCTGAGTACAGTCCTGTTTAGCAAGTGAAAGAGTTTCCTTCTTCAGATTCAAAAAATACCTTCTGTAATGGAAGGATATTAACCAGAATTCAGAAGAGAATAATTCTTCATGTGCTCCATTTCTTTCTCTAACTCTCTTAACATTTCTTCATTACAGTTTTTCAGAGGCAATGATTTTTTGGGATTTATTCCCTTTTTTTGTGTGTGTGTCTCTATTATAATAATTTTTCCTTTTTTATCTCTTGTGTTTCAGTTGTGGTCAAGCTCAGAGCTTGGCCAGGACATGCTGAATGACTGCCTTGCAATCCAGCCTCTCCAGCTATCTCCATCACCACATAATGCTGCAGATAATACAATGGAACACACTCCAGAGCCTACTCATGATAATTATCCAGGTATAGAAAAAGACAGATAAACAGCCCGTTGTATTATTGCTTACTTAAGATTAGGGATGATTTTTCAGAGTAGCGTGTACTCTAAATTTGATACTTATCTCATGAGGACAGAACCTGCAAAGTAATATAAAATGCAAGATTTTGAACAAATTTTTAAGCATTTTTTTTAAGAGAGGAAGGACAAATTGTGTTTTATCCATGAAAAGACATACTACAACAAAGTGCAATATTTTTAATTTATAGGTATTTCATGTATGCTAGCAATTCACCTCTATTATTCCTTGTAGACATCTTGAATTCATTAAGCTTCATTTAAAATCAAAGTAGCATTTTTCGGCTTCCTTATTGATGGATCACATACCAATTTTCCAATAGATCTACATTAATGAGGTTAAATGCTACATTATTAGCTCTCACATTATGATTATAATTATGCTAATAAATACCTTTATGCTATAAATGTGATAATCCTGGTTTATTGTTATAGTTAATTATCTGAGATTTTCATACTAGAATACCTAACTCTGTCATACGTGGCTAAATGAACAATTGTTGTTTACAATTAAGCTAAATTTGACACATTTGATAATTGTGGTTATGAGCATCTCAAAGCTGTTTTTTAACTGTCCTACATAATGCCTCATATCTTCTAAAAGTTCAGATTTATTTGAGGACCAGATGTAGGAAATGAAAGAATTGGCTGAACATTGTGGAGTGCTGAAAATAACACTATATGAAGTGGCCACATGAATAAATGGTTTTATTTTACTGAGAGGCTTGTAAACCTAATAATTCTACAAAATGTTCTTGTCAGGACTACTGTGAGCTACACACAGCTAGTTGGTGATGTTGTAGGCTTGTATGACAAAACTCAGGAAATTTAAAACTGTTATTGACTCTATCCTAAATTATAAAATTGTATTACTTGTATGTTAACATTTAAATGGCTTAATCTGAGTATAGGCTGAGAGTGGCATCTGTTACTTGAAAGCTAAAGGAAATTTCACATTTTAAGGATCATCAACATGGTGCTGATTATAGTTGCTACTTTATATTGTAATTTGAGAGGGAGTTGGATAGTGAGGAATGCTGAGATTAAAAATAATAATAATGCCACAGTACAGTGATATTAACCACTGTAATGTGCAAAACTAAGAATAAAAACCTGGATTTACCTTTTCCTTTTATGTTGGTTTAACCCTGGCTGGAGGCCGGATGCCACGAAAATCACTCTATCACTCCCATTCTCATCTGGACAGGGCAGAAACTATATATTGAAAGGCTTAGGAGTTGAGGTAAGGACAGGGAGAGATCATTCAGCAACTAACATCAAAGGCAAAACAGATTCGATACAGAATTTAGAAAACCCCATATAATTTCTTACACACATTCACACACTGATCTTAAAACACTTCCTCCAACCCTACCTTCTTCCCAGGATCAACTTTATTCATGATTTCTTTCCCTTCCTCCCCTCCTCAGGTGGCACAAGGGGAGACAGGGAGTGGGGGTTGTGGTCAATTCATCACTAGTTGCCTGTGTTGGTCCTGCCTTCTTACAAGGGAAATCCTCACACCCTTGCCCTGCTCCATTGTGGGGTTCCACCCACGGGAGACAGTCCTCCACAAACTTCTCCAGCATGAGTCCTTTCCCATGGGGCTTCAGCTCTTCACCAACTGCCTCAGTGTGGGTCCGTCTCATGGTGTGGACCTTCAGGTACAGACTGCTCTGGCATAGTCCCACATGGGATCACAATTCTTCCCAGAAAACCTCCTCTGGTGTGAGCCCCTCTCCCCATGGACTGCATGTCACCCAGGAGCTTACTCCAGTGTGGGCTTTCCACTGGGTCACAGCATCCTTCATGTGTCTCCACCTGGTCTAGTGTGGGGTTCTCCACAGGCTGCAGGTGGGATCTCCGCTCCCCATCATCCTCCACGGGCTGCAGGGGGACAGCCTGCTTCACCATGGTCTTCTCCACGGACTGCAGGGGAATCTCTCCTCCAGTGCTTGGAGAACCTCCTCCCCCACTACCCTTGGTGTCTGCAAAGTTTCTCACATCTTCTTACTCCTCTCTCTGGTAGCCACTTGCAGGATTTTTTTCTCTTAAATATGTTATCACAGAGGTGCTACCACTGTTGCTGATTGGCTCGGCCTTGGTCAGTGGGAGGTCCTGCCTTGAGCCAGCTGGTATTGGCTCTGTCAGACCTAGGGCAAGTTTCTAGCAATTTCTTGCAGAAGCCACCCCTACAGCCCCACCACAAAAGCCTTGCCACAAAAACCACAACACCTTTGAAGTTCCTAGATAGGTTGGAAGCCAGCCAGTACCAGATGAGCTGAGAGCAAGTTATCAGAAACTGAGGGCATTCTCAAAGGATATTTCCACTGGAATCCGTTGACCTCTCACTCTTTTAACAGTTTAGCTTCAAGATTGAACTCCAGCTGCTGGGTCAAACCAAACCTAGGCTGTCAGCAGCTTGAACAAACTGCTGCTCTGTGACTTGTCAGGATCCTGAAACAAGTAAAGCTATTGCCTCCAGCCAGTGCTATAGCTGGCAGTTGTGTGCAACCACAATGTCCCATAGATAGCCTTTGAGACTGTGGCATTACTTTTTGTAACCTCATTCATGCCTTGACTTTCAATACTTAGTGTTTACAGTGCTGCTAACTATGGACATTCTTTGAACCATTCTATGATATAACACTTTATTTTGTTTTTTTATTTTCTTACTTGACACTGCTTCCTATTGTGCCGCAATTTCTATAGTATTAATCAAAACACTTTCATTAGTATTAATTTCTCTGTAAGTAATAAACTCCTTTCCTTTACTTGTGTTCACAGCCATCTGTACCTTGGGAAATATCTCATTGTTCTATTTGCTTGTGTTGTTTCACTTTAATTAATTGAGGGTATTATGTCCTGTATAGATGAATCCATGTCACTCTATTTAGACAACCACACAATCCAGGTGAAATTAATTGGTTCATTAAATACTCATCAGGACTGCTTAATAATAATATTCTATTTGAGTAAGTGAGGTAACTCCAACAGAGAGGGAATTATTTTACTGAAATGACAACATTAAAATTATTCATGCCCCAAGGACTGAAAAGCAAAACATAAGAAAGCTTAAGCATCCTGCCTCACAGAAACTACCCTTAAAACTTTTCTGAAAACAACATTTTTTTCTAAATATAAATAAAAAATCTGAGACTTTTCTGAAAAATAAAATATGTAACTTACACTGGGAACTGTAAGATAAAGCTTATTAGCTGAAATGTGTCTGTGCTACTTTTCACATAGAAATAGGAACAGATTTACATTCTTCCGATGCCATTAAATCAAACTTTTCTCACTTGAAGGTAACTTTTCTTATTGTTTATGCACATTTAAAGCAAAGGTAGATTTTCTCCTTTCCTAAGAGATCTACAGAATAAATGTTTAAAGCAAACTGTTAGACATTTATTAGAGATGACAAAAGTAGACATTTAGATGTTAGTCCATTTTCACTTACCAAAGTAGAAGAATGCCTGTAATGATCACCATTTCTTTATACTGTGAAAGTACAGAATCTGCAAACACAGATACAGTGTGTAGTGATAGCATGTAGTGATGGGACAAAGGGTAATGCGTTTTAACTAAAATATGGTAGATTTTGATCAGGTAAAAGGAAGAAACTCTTCCCTGTGAGGGTGGTGAGACAGCAGCAAAGGTTTCACAGAGACGCTGTGGCTGCCCCCTCCCTGGTAGTGTTCAAGGCCAGGTTGGGTGGGGCTTTGGGTATCCTGATCTAGTGATAGGTGTCCCTGCCTATGGCAGGGGGTTGGAACTAGATGATCTTTAAGATCCCTTCCAACTCAAACCATTCTATGATTCTATGATGTAAATGAAATACAATAATAACCTTTTTGATTACATATCTATTACTTAAAGTTAAGACTGCGTAAATGGTTTTTGTCTTACGGTCTTTGTTACTCTATAAAAGATACCTGAACTGAGTATAATCATATTAATAGGAAAAAAATTATGCTAGTGTTTGGTTATAACTTGACCATTTCATGTTTAAGAATAAAACAGAATGTTTATTTCATTTATGGTTTCTGAGTATCACACTTTTGTCTGCTCCAGAGCAAGCAAACAATATTAGTAAAACTTGTCAAATGTGTGATTTTCTTTGCAGGTTAGAAAGGAAAAAATTGCATCAGGAAAGTTATAGAAAGTTTTGCAATATCAAGTGTATTCTAGATAATGTTTTATGCTCCAGTACTGGGAAACTTTGACTTAACTACTTTTATGTCTATGACTTCACATGTGCTTAACATACGTAACACTTCTCCTTGTGTGATTTTTTTCCCCAATTAAATAATACTGAGCTAGGTGCTCTGCACACATAATGAGAAGGAATTAATTCCTGAAGCGATTTATGTCTAGGATAATGTTAGAGTAGTAGGGTAGCAACAATAAAGAGGATCTCAGTTGTCACCTTTTTGGTTGAATTTAAGTATGGCATTAATATCCAGAACTCCTACTACATGTGGTGTATTACGAGGTATGTCCATACACACATCACAGTGATGTGAAAAGTGTTAATATTTTACCTGGTTGAGGGAGGATAGTTTATTTGCCTTCAGACTTGTCCTTTTATTCACCAGTTTTACTTCTGAGTTTATAATTTCCATTTTGAGAGACCTTAATGTATTTCCTAAAATTTGTGTAATGGTTGGGTTCGTGTTGTGAAGAAGAGAAGACTTACTGATGAATTGGTAAGCAACAAGGCAACTGCACCATTTATAGTTCCCTCCTCCATGATGAAACAGATCTTCAGAAACTGCAGTCCACCTGAGAGCCCGTCTTGAAAGGCAGGGATGTGATATAAAGATGCCATGACAGGAACAACTTTACATCCAAATCCAGACCCTACTTCATTGCTTCATGGATTTAATTGTTTCTTAATCTTAGAAACTACAGGAGTTTCCAGCATGTCCACCTTTCTTAGCTAATAATCTGCTCCCCATCATTACAAGTATCAAGTAACAAGGCCAGAAAATGTTAATCATGTCAAGCTCAGTGAAGAGATCAAAGTATGTTAAAAAATTTGAAGCACATGCTTTTCTTCTTTGTATTATAGGCTGCTTTGAGAATATCTTGCATAGCAATTGTGAAGCTTTCAGCACACACCATTTTTACCAGAGGCCTATAATTACCTATAAACTAACTTTGATATTTTTATTCTGACTCAGCTGGCAATTCTTCAAGGAGATTCTTAATTTTCCTCTCCTATTTTCTAAGCTGTGGAGTTGGGGAAAATATTAGTAAATGGTGTAGTTTCTTAGGGCAATTTTTACATGTGGAGGATCTTTACTACAAGACCACCTCACATTCTAAGCATTTAATTTTTTTAATATTTGAAGTAAGGGATCTCAAAAGACAGAGGTTGATTGAAGAGGTGTCAAAACAAGGCTGGATTACTGTACAGGTTTCCTAGGCTTGTTTTCTTCTATCCAACTTGAATGGGTGAACTTGGTAAACTTTCCAGCTTTCTAGGTGCCTCTAGTACTTGAATGTCTCAAGTATCTTTGATCTGCTTGCAGATTATCTGAAGAAAGATGGTCTATATGACAGACCCCTTTTGGAGATAGGCTTATTATTCTTATAATATGATTTTGACTTGTGCTCTACTTCTTAATGAATGATATCTTATTAAGTTCTATGCACAATGGAGTCTTCAGATTTACAGATGACCTGGTCAGGACCAAAGCAACACAGGCAGTATGCTTTACATTTGCTGGGCTAAACTCTTTAGGGTTCAACAGAGCACAGGCCTATATATTCCTGGCCACAACGTCCTCTATGGGCTCCTGAGAGGAGATGAGAGAGAAGAATATATGGAGGTGATGCTCACAAGTGCATGAAGCATTTCAGATTTCTTGTCCATTGTTTAAAGTCAGATCTATGGTGGGGTTACTCCTAAAGTAGTGTTTGCTCTACAGCAGCAGCTGTGCAGGTATTTTAGCCCTGATAGGACTTTTACCGGTGACAATGCCCTTTGTGGAACTGGTTTAAATTCTGGGGTTTTATCAGTAAATTTGAATAATTAGCTCCAGCATATTCACTAACATAATGTTAGTTTCATAGGTAGATTTTATTCTGTAAACTAGGACTAAACAACACTGCTATATAAAAAGACTGGAAGATAGGACAACCAGACAATGAGAGATCATTTTCCTGTTGTAGACAGCCTATCTAATTTGTTCTCGGGGTTCGTAAAATATTTAAGAGCCTGTGTTTGGCTGCCACTCAACATCACATCAAACTTCCTGACACAGATGTTGGTAAAAATAATTGAGTTACTGGATTTTTGGAGGGATTTGGTAATCTATGTCTTACCTTCTTACTGCCTGATTTAAAGAATTTATGAAAATGAGATTACAGGATTTGGGATTGACTAATTAGATCATTCAAAGGGACTCCTGTATTGCTTTTTATTTAATTATCCAGGACCTTTCCTTATTTGGAACATATACAAGAGCAACCTCAAAAAATTACAGAACTGTTAATGCTAATTTAATTTTTTAATGCATTACTGGGGAATATGGGAGAAATAATAGCAATATTTGAGTTTTGATTGAACTCTTCAAGAAATTTGGAATTTTTAAAGCTGGAGGGAAGTACAGAAAGTATTTTATTATTTACAAAACTGTGCTGTCTGTTCACTAGCTCTAAAAATCTATAACTTAGGAAGCATTTTCCACCTCCTTCTACAACAAGAAGCTATGGAAGATTTGCAGCCATATTCAGCCAAATTTTCTAAGACAAGCAGAACAACTATGTCATGCCTAGATATATGAAAATGTAATTTGGAAGCAGTCCCTTCAGACATAAAACAACACTTAGGATGAAATAGTTAGTTGCTAAGAACTGGCAGTTTTAGAGAAAATGTTAGGCATTACTGTTTGGTCGGTTATCAGTGCTATCACCTGTCTGATGAGGGTTATTTCTCTCCTTTTGCTTTCAGTAGCCGTGTTCCCCAGCACACAGACAAGTCGAAGTGGAACGGCAGCTGTGGCAGTGTCCTTGTCCCACCCCAGCAGCCACCCTTCCCCAGGGCATAATGTACAGCACAGTCCTCTCCATCCTCCCACCCAGTTATCTTTTCTCTCAGCTGCAGACTCAGAGAGGTAAGACTGTCCCTTGCTTTTCCCACGCTGAGCCTGGGGCAGGAATGTCTTCAAAGATGCCAGGCTAGGTGGAAACTGAATGTTGGTGTGCAAAAAGTTGCTGGTGGCAGCACCTGGGTAGCAATTGCTCAGGGTATGAGTCTACCAGTGAATGAAGAGTCCCATACATCTCCATTTCAGGGACTTCCTCCAATCCCCTCTTGATCACCAATGGCCCCAGCAAGGAAAGTCATATTGGCTGGGACATTAAATGACAGAGAAGCCTGGCCATACCTTACAGAATGGGAGCCCTGAGATTCATGTTTCTATTTATTTGTGGTAGGACAGTCATATTCTGTCAATATTCTCTCAATACTAAGTATTTCTGCATGAAACTGGCTTCTTTTTTTTTTTTCTCCCTTGGCATTTTGTGACCAATAGATAATCTTTGACCAACAGATAATAAAGGAATTTTAAATTCAGTGATTTGAGAGCTTTGTTTATAGTCAGGATTTATTTTATGCTGGCTAGGTACAAACGCCCTTGACCTTTGGTGTTCCCATGATTTTAGATATTTCAGTGATATGAAAGCAAATTGTTTGGGAGTGGTTTATTTTTCATGCCCTAGATTATTTTCAGCAATCTTTCTAATTATTTATATAGTGTACAGTATTGTAGATTTCCACTTAATTGTTGATCCAGAAATCTACCAGGCTGCAAGACCAAAGAGACTCTAAGCAAATGGGTTTTCAGTGGAATAGCCATGAAGATACACCATCACACAAAATATACTGAGTTCTTACTATAACTGTATGGATACTTAAACAATATTTTGTTAATCTTGCTATTTTTCAGTGCTCTAAATGATAAATTGCTGTATTTCATTAATGTGTTTCAAAGTGTTTAATTTCCTTGTGTGACAGAAATGCCAGTAATTTAAGGAGCACAGTGTCCAATTATAAACCTGAAAAGAACATTCACTAGATTTCCATTACCGATAGATTAGTATAATTTCTTTGAAGGAAAGTAGTACTCAGTCTTCCTTATATCAGAAAGATGGGAGAATGTGATGGCTCAGGGAATTGACAAAAGGTGAAAATTCTTTTTATTTCAGACTGCATGTGTGAATTCAGCCAGTTCTAGAGCCACTGGAAGTGTACACCAGTCTGTACACCAGTCTAAGATTAAGTTTGCTGTTTCTTGAACCATTGGAACTCATCTAGTGGTTCGGTGTTTTCCCCCACTGTTGTCCACGTGGTCCTGACCTTTTTCCCTTGTGCTGGCTTTGGGCCTCTGTGCTTCTCTGGGGCTGCCCCCAGTCTCTCACCTGACCCAGAAGTTTTGCCTTCCCAGTATAGTTTTGTCTCCAGTACGTGAACTATCCAACACCCATATCCAACAATTGCTAGCGCATGAGATGACAGTCAAGGACAGATCAATAGTTATTACAGGCATATTACATGATTACAGTGATCTTACTAACCCATTACTACACCAGCAGGTGCTGGTGTAGGATCATAGCAGACACATTTGGAGTTAGACATAACTTGTTAAGTAAGTCTTTGAATGAGTTACAAGCCTCGGGATACTACAATATTCACTCTACAGAATAACAATAATAAAAAGCCGGTGTGATACATTCCTTTCTCATACATTAACTCTATACAGTCCCTCTAAAAATCCTTTAAGTGCCAATTCCTGTAAGTGGAGCTACTTTGGCTTGAAAAAAGAGGTGTCAACATGTTCATTTAGGTAGTGTGACAAATGACAATTTAAATTCAGGAAAGAAAAATAAGGTATTGTAGCAATTTTGGTTTGATTACAGATTTTACAAATTAAGTACAATAAAGGGAAATGTTTAAAAGAAAAGGCTAGTGCAGAATCTGCATCTTGAATCTAATACAGTCCACTCATGAGGGGGCCCTGCAAATAGGCTGTCATTTCGGTGTGATGACAGCTGTGAAAATATGAACTGAACGAGCACTTCAGTATGCAAAGTACCAAAGATAGAGTGAGAGAAAGGTGTGAATCACCTCGTTTATCTCACTGTCCTCATTGAGAGGTCTGCAGGATTTCGGGGTGCAAGCAGGAGATTTGTTCCCCCCATGTTGTGCAGCTTCTGACTGCACTGTGTGTGCCTGGGGTCACTCCAGAACTAGGACTGGAGGACCAGCAGTCACACCTGCAATTGCCTGTGTTTGTTAGATTGAAGCTGGTCCAAGATGTCCTGGCTGTTCTGGAGACTCTGGGGGCCAGTCATGCACCCCTTCCATTTTGGACGGCAGACTCAGGTCTGTGAGTGACAGAAGCAAATAAGCACTTTCCCTACATCTCCAGGCACCATACGGTAGAGAAATAACTGGAGGGCTTCCTTTGCATCTTTGTCCACCAAGGTGATGGGAGGGAGAGTGTGGACTTGATTACGTCTTAACTAATGTAAGAAACTGAACCAAACATGGGACACACATCTTACACTGCTTTCATTCTGAGTACAACACTCAGTGTACACAGAGTGCAAGTCAGATAGAGGATCCAAGAAGCAACTTGATTTATCAAAGGAGAGAACATGCATAATAAAAACGCAGATTTAGATTTTATTTGCTCCAACTCTTTCAGATATATATATTCAGTGCTTCCCCCTAATACAAAATATTACAACTGTTCGATGAAGGTACCCGATGGTAATGATACCCAAAAATATATGCATTTTAAAAGGTAAAATTTTCTGAATTTGTCTAGAAATACCAAGGCAATCAGGAGGGAGTGGCACAGATTGTTTCTCACTTAGCATTGCAAAAAGTGCAATGTTCAGGACACTTGGAGACAGCAACTTGCTACAGGGAACTTACCGTCTGTCAAGCCAAAGCTCAGCTATAATGAGATGAAAGCCTAATCTCCCATCTGTGTCAACTGCATAACATCTGGACACATTCCCAAACTGTTGCAACCCAATACAAAGGATTAGAACTCAGTCAGTTAGTGAAGCAGCAAACCAACAAATTGTGTGTAAGCACAAAGAAAACTTACGACCTCTGAAGACTCAAATTCTCCCCTTTAATGTTCCATTTATATTTTGGAAGCCTGTTGAAAGATACCGCAAGGATTCATGTTGTCTAAAAGGTGGCAAATGCTTGAGTTTTCAGTGCAAAGTTGAGAAAAAGCAGATAATGAAGACATAGCCAAATTCATCATAGTTACATATTTCATATCTAGAATTTTATGCTATAGTCTAGCATGGATTATTGGTAGGTAAACTATGTCTCCTCCTGTTTTTCTAGATTTAGCAAAAATCAACTTTTTCTTTTACAACTCTTAAACAGTACAAACAGGAAAACAAAAAATTTAACAACCCCCTAGGGATATGAAATTAACAGAGTGGTTGTCCTGCAGTCCAAAGGGGGTTTTGGTATTTACTTTCTTACCACATTTTTTTCTGTTCAAAAGAAAAATTGGTTGTGTCAAACATTTTTGATGTACTCTGGGTTATTTATCAAAATCTCCTGAAGAAAAGGAAAACTCAGCCTGTTGTTTGGGCTCAGAGTTCATACTCTCTTTCAGAAGGTGGATAAGTGAAACAGACAGTGGGTCAAAGGGTTTTCCTTTTAAGGAGGGACAGAAATCCATGAGAGACCTGAAATTTTGCTTGTGATCAGAACTCCAGTCTTAGATCAATTTCCTGCTTTCCCTCCTCCAGAAGGGAGCTGGCTACTTATAAAATCACTAGGTTGGAAAAGACCTTTGAGATCATCAATAACTCTGTGAAGTGGATACAGGTAACAACTCTTGTAGACATCAAGCAGTGAAGGTGGGAGAAGCCCACTGAGAGATTCCTGTATAAGCACAATGTCTGATAGTGCTGGGCTGGTCATGTACTTGCACTTTATCTAGCTGATAAAGTCCTTTGAGGGCAGTCCTCAAGGGCAAAGGAGTCCAGACAACCTGGATGTTTTTCAAGAAGATAGTCTTAATGGCACAGGAGCAGGCTGTCCCCATGTGCCAGAAGACAAGCCCTTGGGGAAAAAGACCAGCCTTGATGATCAGAGAGCTGGAGCTGCAACTTAGGGAGAAAAAGAGGATTTATGGTCTTTGGAAGAAAGAGCAGGCCACTTGTGAGGATTACAAAAAGGTAGTGAGACTATGCAGGGAAAAAACTAGAAGAGAAAAAGTACTAGAACTTAACCTGGCCTCTGATGCTGAGGACAACAAAAAGAGTTTCTGTAAGCACATTAGTAATAAAAAGAGAACTAAGGACAATGTCTGTCCTCTAGTAGACAGGGCCAGTAGCATAGTGACAAAGGATGAGGAAAAGGCTGAGATGCTGAATGCTGCCTTTGCGTCAGTCTTTAACAGCGAGACCAGTTGTTCCCCGAGTACCCAGCCTCCTGAGCCAGAAGACAGGGATGAAGAGTGTAATGCAGCCTCTGTAATCCAAGGGGAAATGGCTTCAGTACCTAGATGTATATAAGTCTATGGGGCCAGACAAGATCTACCCAAGGGTACTGAGGGAGGTGGTGGAAATGCTCAGCAGGCAGCTTTCCATCATCTATGAGTGGTCCTGGCTGACTGGGAAGGTCCCAGTTGACCGGAGATTAGTAAATGTGATGCCCATCCACAAGAAGGACTGGAAAGAGAACCTGGGGAACTATACATCTGTCAGTCTGACTTTGGTGTCTGGAAAGATTATGGAGCAAATCATCCTGAGTGTCATTATGAGGCACATGTGGGAAAAACAAGCAAGCAGGCCCAATAAGGACAGGTTCATGGCAGGCAGGTCCTGCTTGACCAGCCTGATCTCCTTCTATGATAAGATGACCTGTTTAGTGGATGAGGGAAAAGCTGTGGATGTTGTCTACCTGGATTTTAGGGAAGCTTTTGACACTGTTTCCCACAGCATTCTCCCAGAGAAACTGTCTGCTTTTGGCTTGGATGTACTTCTTCACAGAGAGGTCTGTTAGGTGTTGGAAAGGGCTGCCCAGAAAGGTGGTGGAGTCTCCATCCCTGGAGGTATTTAAAAGATGTGGTGCTGAGGGACACGGTTTACTGGTAGTTGCCAGGTTAGGGTGATGGTTGTACTTTGTTTAAAGGGTTCCTTCCAAGCCACTCTATGATTATATGTACTTTTATGAGCTTCTTCAGGCTGTGAGTATGAAATCAAATGAAAGACCGCCAGCCTAAAAGAACAGCAGCCAAGATAATTTTGAGGTGATGAAACTCAAATTCCCATGATAAAAAGACACACCATTAAAGAAACTGTAGGTCAGGCAGAGCTTTGAATGGTATTTTTCATCTTGCTTTCCTTGTTTCCAATCATCTTGAACAGTGATAACTTGATATCACAGTTGTAATGCAATCCAATGCATTGGATTGCAATGACAGTTGTGCTTGGTTAGAAGTTTAACAAAAAAGTGTTTCTCTAGCACCCAGTTCTCAGTATTTTCTCCACCTACAAAAATAATTCCTGCAGCCCATTGATGCCGAGGCAGTTCAGCACTGCCAGATCTTAATCAAGGCGTGTCAAGGCCCTTGAGATTCTAGGTGAAGAAACACCTTGTATATATCCTTGTTACAGAAAGGTTCTTCCCCAATGCAACATTTACAGTCTCATTCACAGGTGGCCAACCATGCTAAAATAAACTGTATGAATCGTTATAAAAACTACAGAAAAACATTGTTTATACTATACAAATATACTATTACTATTAGCTTTCCTCTTTCCTCCCTTTTCCACGCGTTGCTTAGGCTGTGGATGTCATTTACATTTGAGCCAGCTCCAGTCAACAAATGCTAGAGTAAAATCTAGAAAGGAGTCCTGTTTGGCTATACAAAGTAATGCATTATTGTTGGGAAGGTTTTTTGGATGTTAAGTGAAACGTGAAACCTGTAAAACTCCATTTCACATTGATTCCTGAAAAGGACTTTATGCCTGTTGCTGATTGCTGGTTAGTACCATTTTTGGAGGTTAATTTTCTCAAATTAATTTCCAAAATGCAGGGTGATGTCCTCTGATTTTTGTCAATAATGGTAGTGATAAAAGACTGTGCATTACTCTTAATCTCTGGCAGCGAATAATAGGTTTTTTTGGTAGAGTGCTATACAAAAATCTAATTCGAGTTCTGACTCAGAAGACATACAGACAGGTAGTTGTAGCTCTTTTTTAAATCCTCTGATATTTTTATTTCAACCTAGCTACTGACTTATCTTTTTTTTAAAAAAAAATTATCTAGAATCACTGTGAATCATATGCATGCTTGCCTATATGGAACAATGTAATATTTGATACATTAAGGACTCAGTGACTCAATGATGACATCTTTATTTCTTCCATCTGTATAGCATATATGAAGTAATATATGTGTTTATTAAGATAATATAAAATCAGCACAAAGACCATCCAAACCCTGTCTAATATGCCTAAAAATGCGGGTCTCATATGAAACTCAGTCATCCAGAGTTCACCTTGACACTTGCTATGCTCCAAATATAAATTACAGGCTTACTAGAAGCATAGTAAATAGGTTTCAAATTAAGTCAAAATCACACAGATAATGTGTGGCAGATGCTGATTCTGAGCTGAAGCATAATCAGATGAATTGGATTTAATTGCAGTTATAACCTGTACAATGACTGTGTCCAGAGGTATTCTCTAGTGCTGTTACCACAGTTGCACCTTCTTTTGTATACAGCGTGACATTACAGCTTCCTTAGACTTCTGCAGGAAAAACGTTCTTTATTGCTAGGTTATAAGAAAGTCATCTAGTGCCTTTAAGTCCAGTCTCAGGAGAACAGGGACCAGATTCACGCTGTACGATCCAGGCAGACTGTGTTAACTTCAAGCACTAACCCCTTCTACCTGTGGCTATCAAGTACACCTGCAACAGAGAATGGTAGGTGTGTACCCTTGCTCAGCACAGACTTGAGGCTTGCTTTTAGGAGTAAAGAGAGAGGCTGATCTGTATCAGGAACACTGCATCAGATTGCAGTCACCCTCTTGCAGTACTAAGTACCTTGATACTCAAGTATCTTAAGTATCATGGCTCTTTTTTGTTGGTGTTCGCAGCTCTCATCTCACAAATGAGAGAGTGCCCCTCCCGAACCCAGGCTGAGCTTTCATTTACTGATCAGATCCCATTGGTACACTGTGTAGTTTGGTCACTGGGGGCACTGGGCAGAATTCTCAAAACCTCAGCTTTCCATCTACAAAAATGACTTAAGCACCTATTTGTATTGTACTTTGAGGTATGCAATTTTAAGGAAATGTGGAAAAAATGTAAATTTACAAAGTCTATAAAAATATTTGTGTGAAATCTTCAAAGTAGTGTGTATCCTTGTAGTGCCAGTAGTGCCAGATCTGTGCAAAACATTCAAATGGAGCAATGAACCTCTGTGGCAGTTGCACCAACAGGTTCAGACTGAATGGTTCCCCTCCTCTGCCAGGTTTGTCATTTTATCCTTTGAGTCCAGATCAACACTTTCATGTGGTCAGACTGCCCGACCAGAAGTGATTTAACACTTGCCCTTATATACATTATATTGTATATAATGTATAAACAATTATATATAATATAATATTTATGTATAAACAGTTATATACAATTATATACAATATAATGTATATAAGATTGTTTATCTTCAAATAGCTCAATGTAACTTGTAAAGATTTCCAAAACTTGAAAGTTGAACCTAGTATCTAACTCCTCAGGGTTCAATGACCAGAACTGACCACTTGCGTCTAGTGAGGATAAACAACTGTTCGTTTACAGATACAGGTGATACAAAGCCTTATAATGAAACAGCTTATGATGTCTCAGAAATCAGATTCCCGGTGAGGTATCTCCTCCCATTAAGAGTTACATCCACCAACAGAAGTTAAAAGGAGTTTTCCATGATAAGGGTGCAATTCAGGCTTTTAATTTCCCAGTTGTCAAATCTAATGATATGTCACCATTTGACAATATGTCTTCTCTGTAGCTAGGCTGCACAGTATTCTTTGGAAGTCTCTGTACCTGCAAACTGCTAAACATTATAGTGATCTAAGTAAAGTAGAAACAATTGTTAGCTCTCACCTATTGTGATTCTGAACTCCTAGGTTTGTTTCTCTGGATCCTTCTCCTCACCACATCAGCCCTCAGAGAATTTTACTTCCACCTCACATGATGCAGAGACAGACTCCACAACCTCCTAAACTTCAACAGCCAGCAGGAATGCCTCTAAAGACATACCAGCCAGCAGCAAACCCTTCTTTTCAACCAAATAGCCTCCATATCCAAGGTAAGAAAGAAGAATCTCCATCATTTGTGCTAGTTGTTTATCACTGCTTCTTGGCTTCAAATTAAGTGCTTCAGGGGCTGGCACTGGTATTTTAAGGCACCTTTCCTTTTGAAAGAGTCTGGGAAATAGCTGTCAGGACCCTGCCTTCAGAATTCCTTAAAAAAACTTAGCTTAGCTAATTATTATTCATCTTACCATGGAGTTACAGGTTTCTATTCAGACTGATTTTCAGAGCTGTTATTGAAACAGAACTGCAGATAATTCTGTGATGACCTCTGCTTTTAATTTTCGAATGTTATGCTTCTAATCCTTCCTTACCTTACATACAAAGAGTTACCAGGTTTTCAGGAGATTAAATATTTTTCTACCTTACACTTGTGGGGTGATGGAGACCTGGAGACCTCTTTTATTAGCAAAGAAGTCTCTTACAGCTGTGTTCCACTTGTGCTGTGTAAACAGCTGCTAGGAAATTTCTGTCTTCCTTTTTGTTCAATTAAGTATAAATATCTGTAGCCAAGAAGAAAATTAACATCAGCTGAAAACAATATTGGGTAGTTTGGGAGGGAGGCTGTGTGTGTGGTGGGGTTTTTTGTTTGTTTTGTTTTGTTTTGTTTTGCTTTTTTTTTTTCCTCTAGCTGGTGTGGAGTCTGAATGGCAATTACCTTAACATTTCAGGAACTTGTTGACAACAGTAATGCTATTTTTTATCAACTGAGTATATACATCATTTGGTGTGTTTACATTCACAAGGTACATAGCATACTGGTCTTCTGTGGGTCTTGGGATTCTGCTTTTTTGGATCAGGCTTCCTGAGAATTACCACAGTGGGTTTAAGAAGCATCTTGAGAAAATCAAGGCTTCTTTTATTTTCTTCCACTGATGGAAGCAGTCTCTCTAGGAAAAGGGATGAGACAGGACACTGAGGCATCTCCCAGAGTTCATGAGTGAAGTGGAGAAAGGAAAGGCCCAGTCCTGTTTTGTTCTTATCATACTAGACCACCTCAAGGGACAGTGACTCCACCTCCTCCCTGAGCAACCCATTCCAATGTCTAACTACTCTTTCTGAGAAGAAATTTCTCCTAATTTCTAACCTGAACCTCTCCTGGCACAACTTGGAGTCATTATCTCTTGTCCCATTGCTACTTATCTGTGAGAACAGGCTGAGCCCCAGCTCACCACAACCTCCTTTCAGGTCTCCCCTGAGCCTCCTCTTCTGCAGGCTAAACAGTCCCAGTTCTCTCAGCCGCTCCTCGTAACACTTGTGTTCCAAACCCTTCACCAGCTTCATTGCCCTTCTCTGGACATGCTCCAGGGCCTCGATGTCTTTCTTGTAGTGAAGGGCCCAAAAACTGAACACAGTATTTGAGATGAAGCTCAAATACTCCAAGCTGAGTACAGGGGAATGATCTCTTCCCTGGTCCTGCTGGCTACACTATTCCTGATGCAAGCCAGGATGCCATTGGCTTTCTTGGCCGCCTAGCACAGTGCTGGCTCATGTTCAGATGAGCTCTTAGAAGGCAACCAACCCAGTAGAGAATCACAACTGGGTGAATGTTACATGTGGACTGAAGCCCCACTGCACATCCAAATTTAAGACAAAGCTTAAAATTATCTTTTGTATGGATCAAAAAATGGCTAATCTCAAGGTCTTGGACCTTAAAAGCCTTACCTTCCTTAGTCCAATGCTTGCAGTACTATGTTTGCTACCCTGTCCTAGGAAAATGCATGTTGAAAATAGACATTGCTGACAGGAATTATATACACATAGGTAGTAACTTTAAGTTGTAAAGATCTCTGCACTTAAAACTGCTAGGAAGACAATAAATAACTTATTTAATTATTTACTGTGGAAAGATATAAGACTGCAATACAATAGCCACATTTCGGTATTAAATGTTCTTTCAAAGATTAAGTAGCCTATTGTTGCTATAAGAGGTATTTTGTCAGAAAGTACTTCCTCCAACGTAAGGGCAACTGTCTCATACCTATGTGCTGCACTGAAAGTTTTGTTTGCCCACTGTGCCTGAAAGGCTTGCCAAAACTCTCTCAAAACCAAATGTTTCGAGAGTTCATGGTCATGTTTTCCCAGCAAAGATACAAAGAATGCTGTCTTCCTTGGTCAGATCACTACAATGTAGAAAAACACCATGGAGTTATCTTACTAGCCTGGACTATTTGGTGTATAAGAAGTGTCTGTGGGGAGCTCAGTTAGTTTGTCTCCTGCAGTTCATGATTTAAAGTTACAGTCACTTTAGCTCAGTCCGCTACCAAGCAATGGTGACATTTTTGTCTCTTAATCTTGTCAACTACATTTAAAGTGGCTGTGCAGAAGAAGAGTTTCACTGCCTGAAGTACTTTCAAAGAAAACAAGTTCTAAACAGATTTCCTTACTGAAAGCCTTAGTATCTTAAAATTTCATGGAGATCTCAGAGCATGGAAAGAAACAATGTAGGAGATCCAAGACTGGCAAGCTCCTTAAATCTAATAGCTACTTGTGTTGTGAAACTGCATTTTTCTTGGAAGAACTTTGTTTAGAGTTTGGATTTCATTGTTTCTTCTGAGTGATTTTCAGCAACAGCACAGTGATGTCAGAGAGAATTCTCCTTGCCTTGATTAATATATGATAGACTAATCCTGTTCCTTCCTCTTGTGAAATTCATAATTCATTTTGCTGCATGGGGTGTTTGGAGGTGATGATGTTAGATGACTCAGTGAGCTGCAGAAGTGACTCTCTTCTTTTCCCTTCATTAGACTGTAGTCTCTTTTACTGGATTACTGTAGGCAGTAAATCTGAAACTATCCTGGACTGGAGACTGGAATGGTAACTTCCCATCTTGATGCCATTGCATAACATTTTACTATGTGTTTGTAGACATAATAGAAGACAGTACTGGTCCTAGAAATCTGTAGCAATTGCCCTAGGAATTATATTGTACTCATGACTCTTCAGGCAAGAACAGCTACAGGGACCTCAGCATAAGTACCTGAAGACAGAGGCATCTGCAGCACACAGGAAGCTGCAACAATAGTGGTACTGCTCTGAATTAAGTCAGAAGTGATGCATGAGGAGGTAGGAAAGAACAGCAACAGAAACTCTTCAGTGAGCAAGCTTTTTGTGCTTATAGTATAGGGTGAAGTAGAACTCCTTTGGGCATGGACATAGCTGACTTGATTTTGGATGCTTTAGCCACTGTGAACATTTTTGCACTAGAAATTTAACTGTACTTTAAAATTGTGCCTTTAACTGATGTCATATCTGATTCTGAGACTGATGATGGCTGAGTAATGGAAGAATTTTTTTTAATAATGCAAAATACTTAGTTAAAAAGAAAAGTTGCATTTCTTTTTAAAAATTGTTAGCTGATAGGGGTTATCTGTACTAGTGTATCTGTATAGGAAGCTCTATGAGTAACAGTTATCTTTTAATTACAAATAATTAGATTTAAATAAATACATTTCTATTTTTTCACATTTGAAAGTCAATCTGCCAGTACAATACATGATTAATTTCTCTGTCTTACTCTTTTTCCTTTTGTTCTTCACACTTAAATATACCAAATGACTACATGATGTTTGTGTAATTCACAGAGTTGACGTGATAGAAATACACTGGTGAGGAACATGATTTTGAAGTATTTCAGACCAATGACAGCTGGAATTTTTACATGCCATAACTGTAAAGACTACTTACCCATGATGTGTCTTTCTTAATGTCAGTTAGAATTATTTTCTTGAGAAAATAGTCTCTCTTTGTGTTGCCAGGGAGAGTGGTGACTAAGGAGGAAATAAATGTCCACTACTAACTTCCTGTGTGATAAAAATGGTAACTGTGGCAGTTATTAATTACATATCTCTAATGAATTCTTTGTCCTTATCAGTTCAGTAGGATCAGAACTCTATCACAAACTGATGTGGACCATGATTTCAGCTGTGAGTTTGGGATGGGCTATGTAGCTGGGATTTTCAGATGTTCATCATCTCCGACAACAAGGCTCTGTATTTGATAAAGAACAAGAGCTTCTTGCTTTTAGAAGAGATTCTTGCAGTGAACATCCATGTTATCATATTTTTAAACTTTTCACTTTCCTCTGGAAATAATGCTATTATGCTAGAAAAATAATTGTTCATTCTGTATTTTGATACCATGGACCTTGGCTATAACGTTCTTATTCAAAGAAACACAACTGACATAATGTTGCGTGCTTGTGTGTTTTGAATAGTTTAGTAAGAGAGCAACTGATAAAATCCATAGCTGCAATCCAAAAAGAAATTTTCGGTTCCTGGGACTTCATTAGCCAACCTGTTTGCCTTTTTTATCTTACCAGTGCCTCATGAAAGCACAGAAAAAATGATGCTACAGGTACTTCTTGAACAATCTCAAATGAGGGGCAGCTACCGTCAGTGTCTATGGCCTGGATTGCATGTGGTTTCATGCTACTCTACGTTCAGCAGTGGTGTAGATTATCTTGGGCATGGCACCAAGTGAATAAATGGAAGGGCTGCTCACACCAGGTTGCAACATTTTGCTCTGTCATGTTTGGTCTGCAGTTCAAAGATCTCTATGGTGTGACCTGGTGCATTGCAGACATGGACAAAGACATTTAAAACAGTGCTAAATGACTGAGGGGAAGAGAACCATTTATGCTCTGTTCTGCTCTTTCCTGCTTATGGCTCTCCATTTATAAGTATTTACGACACTGAAACTAGAAAAGAGCATATAACTAGGAAAACTGGATTACTTTTCTGTGCTGTCTTTGCACCTTAAAAAATTGTTTGGGGGTCTACAGTTAAGTAAAGGGGTTTTGTGCATTTCTCTGGTTCTTTCTGCAATATAGCAGTTAGTGTCAAAGCTTGTAAGACTTTGCTAGGCAATATTCTTTTACTTAAGTAGATAATGAACAAACACAGAGGTTGTGACTTGCAATAGCTCAATCCCTAAGTAAGTTGTTTGGGTTTTTTGCTAAACTTCAGCTGACAGTAGTCAAAGTTACTGCCAGATTGCTCTGTGTTGAGAACAGGATGCTGTGAAAAAGGTACAAGTAGGGAACGAGCACAGGCCAATGTGAAAGGACCTTTCAGTATGTGTCTTCAAGAGTCTTGCCAGCTGGCTCAGACCACCGTTGTTGAAATTATTGTTTCTGGTAACTAATCTGACTCAACAGCAAACTTTCACAGTGTGTCCAATTGCTGGTTGAGCAAAAAGTTGATTTCAAAAGGATTCTTAAAGGACGCAAAATCTGTCAATAGCTGTGTAGCTTCTAAGTCAAGTTTCGGTTAGGTATTGCTTTTTCTTTCATTTTATTCTGTTTTCCTATAGTTGATGCTTGAATGTTAGGACTGAACATTTAAGTATTGATGGGTTGTAAATTCCTAGTGTGCTTTGCAGCCTGACTCACTTTTTTTGCAGGTAAACTTTAAAATAAATAAAAAAAAGTTTTAAACTGTTGTCTTACAGCTAGGATTGCTGAGTGCTTGTGGCACCTGCAAAAGATAATACAATTTATGAGTGGCCTCTCCAGAGTGAGCACATTCTGCAAATTTTGTTGGTTTTCTATTTATATGAAGTCAAAGTGGGCTTTTGTCATGCAGGTTTTCAGACACAGCACCGACCATTTATTCAGTGTTACATGCAACTATTTGCCTGATCTAAACTCTTGTCATGTATGTGTAAATTAGGGATTTATCTCATTGTGTAAATGCAGAAGTGTCTTCCAAGACCACTAAATGAACTGCAAAAACTAAGTTTCATTCACCGTTGTTACCCAGACCTCCCCATAGGGTGTCTTCTGAGTTCCCTGAGTTCAGACTGTCTTTTCCTGTCCATAGTCCTGGTCTGCTTTTAAATACTGACTTTTCTGTTTCAATCCAAGCACATTTTATGTATGCAAATATTTGTTTGTTTCCTCACAGAGACCACAGAAATTAGTCTCAAAGGAAAAAGAATTAAAATCATAAAACTTCTAAATCATGCATCCTTCTTTCTGCTTGGCAGAAAATCAGTTCTACTGCATAAAGTGATACAGCACATTTTCCACTGGTCCTCCTTTCTCCATCCCTATTATTTATGGACTGTGCTATCTGTATGTAAACACTCAGTGCAGCTTTAGCAAACAAAAGTCCCTTGTATGTATTTCTGTAGGACAGTTAATGAAAATACACCTAGCCACAATCCAGAAAAAGTTTTCCAGGTACACAGTGTTCATAACACATTTCTAAGCTTAGACTCTCCCCTTATTTTGTGTTTGTGCAGCAAGGTTTTTGTAGTGGTGATGTGACAGCAAGGGTGGCTTCTGCAAGAAGCTGCTAGAAGCTTTCCACAGGTCCAACAGAGCCAGTACCAGCTGGCTTAAGGACAGACCCACTGCTGACCAAAGCCAAACCAATCAGCGACAGTTGTTATGCCTCTGTAATAATGTATTTAAGAAGAGGAAAAAACCTCTAACAAGTAGCAGCTTTTTGCCACCAGATAAAGGAGTGAAATATAAAAGAAATTTTGTAGACAGCCAAGGTCAGTGAGGAAGTGGGAGAAGGCACTCCGAGCACAGGAGGAGAGATTCCCCTGCAGCCCATGGAGAAGACCATGCTGAAACAGGGTGTCCCTCTGCAGACCGTGGAGGATGATGGGAAGTGGAGATCTCACCTGCAGCCTGTGAAGGACTCCAAACTGGAGCAGGTAAAGATACATGAAAGATGCTGTGACCTGGTGGGAAGCCCATGCTGGAGCAAGTGCCAAGACCTGTAGTCCATGGAGAGGGGGCTCACACGCGAGCAACCTTGCTGGCGGGACTTGTGACCCCATGGGTGACTGTGCTGGAACAGTCTATACCTGCAGTTTTGCACCCCAGGGAAGCCATGTTGAGGCAGTTGGTGAAGAGCTGAAGCCCCCATGGGAAGCACTCATGTTGAAGAAGTTCATGGAGGACTGTCTTCTATCGGTGGGACCCCACACTGGA
Source organism: Hypotaenidia okinawae (assembly GCA_027925045.1). Lineage (NCBI taxonomy): Eukaryota > Metazoa > Chordata > Aves > Gruiformes > Rallidae > Hypotaenidia > Hypotaenidia okinawae. The sequence continues at coordinate 33,297,760 of BSDF01000005.1, read as the reverse complement.
GCAGGGAAAGAGTGTGAGGACTTCACCCCCTAAGAAGGAAGGAGTGGCAGAGACAACTGTTGATAACCTCCAGCCAGGCCTAAACCACCACAAGACTACAACCTCCATTCGTCTTCCCTTATGTTGCTTGAGGGGAGGAGGGAGATAAATTGTGAATAAAGTTGAGCCCGGGAAGAAGAGAAAGGTGGGGAGAGGTGTTTTAATATTTGGTTTTATTTCTCATTATCCTACTCTGTTTTGACTGGGTAATAAATGCACGTTATTTCATGTTAAGTCTGTTTTGCCTGTGATGGTAATTGCTGAATGATCTCTCCCTGTCCTTATCTTGACCTGTAAGCCTTTCATTATATATTTTACTCCCCTGTTCAGCTGAGAAGGGGCATGATACAGTGCCTTTGGTGGGCATCTGGCCTCCAGCCAGGGTTAAGCAACCACATGCTTTAAAGAGATTTAAAGTCAGAAGGTTTGTTTGGGTTGGGGTGTACAACTGCATGAGTATAACTTTTTTAGTTTTTTATTGCCAATTCAAAACTAGATGCCCCATGAAAGGCCTGTCTAATTACTAGTCATGAATGAATAGGCCAGGAGTTATTTTCAGGTGTCCTATAATATCCAAGGTATGTAGACATGTCTCTCTCAGGTATTTGTAGGTTGTGATTCTATGTTTCATGCTTCCCATAAGAGGGTTTTCTGCCTATAATCTCCTGTACTCTGGGATATCTCCTTGATCCTTTCTGAACTGTTAAATGGTACCCAAAACCCTTTTGTCAGATTCTGCACACCCAAACATTCCATTACTTTTAGAGAGGGAAACAAGCTTTTAATCCTGTCAACTAATTGTCTTGCTTATTTTTTGTTACTACTCATGGGCATCACTAGATCCCAGGCATGAAAACCAAATGTCTGGTATAAATATGCTTTCCTCACTACAGAGTATGCACATACTGAGGCCAGTCACATGGCGGGATGAATTTGAGCTGGTTGTTCTTATCATTATCCAAATTTCTTATTCCTTATTCCTTCCTAGTAGTTAATGTTCTTTGAAGTCAAATCTGTGAACATGTATAACCATTGAAAGTAACAAGGTTTTTGCCTTTTTCACACTATCCAAAAGACAATAAACAGATGCACAAGGAGAGGGGAGTCAAGTTCTTGAACTGCAAGACAGTGTCTGCAGCATGGACTTTAAATACAGAAAGGACATTAAAAGATATTTTTCAATCCCTCTTTTCCCCTTTTCCCCTTAATTTCTTCTTTTTATTTTCCTAATTGTGATGCGTTGAGTTTAGGTGACGTTTTGTGGTTGTTTCTTTTTATTTATCTTTCTATCTAGGAGGAAATTCAGCAGGAATTATTTTTTCATATTGGTGTTTGTTAACTAGACTTGGTAGAGAAGACATCCTTGTGTGTTGGCTTTTTCTACTGACAGTAATGCCTCTGGAATAAACTTGAGACACATGAAATTCCTTAAGATGCTTTCTGAGCTAGGGGGTCATTCTTCTGACAGTGACTTTTTGGTATAACTTACCACAATACATTCTTCATTGAGAGACTATCACATCAGCCTTTAGGCTCTTTGCTAATAAAATCTTCAGAGACTCTGAAGGTTTATTTTTGGACAGTCAAGGTCTACAATTTCTACATAACAGCTTGCACTGTCTTTTTTCTTTATGCGAGGAAGGAGAGTGGTGAAAGAAGGACCTGCAGCACTGGCAGAGGGGAGCTGGATTCACAGTTTTTATGAAAGAAAAATACACATATAACGTAATCCTGAATTTATAATGGTTTCATTTCTGACATGAACATACTATAGAAAACAAATAAATGCATACCGCAGTCCTTTGCCTATAAAAGCCATCCTTCAGACTGAGCAAAATAGCCAAAACTTAGGAGCACTTTTTTTTAAGGAGGAGAAAAGACCTTGAGAAAAATGTTCAGGCAAACCTACTGTAGAACTGTGCCTCTTAAACTTACTGTGTGTCTCTGTTTTACCTAGAGGCATGGTTTTGGTTATATAAGTATGTATTTTGACATGGATTTCAATGTGAATTTTCTCAGTGCTTATGTGCCTCTCTGAAGTACTACTTTAGGAACAAAAAGAAGAACAAAAATCCTGATGGGGATTTTTTATATCATGTGTCATAATGGGCTTGGTTCTCTTCCATTGATACCAATGAGTAGGTTAGTGTGTCACCCCATACTTACAAACTTCAGGGCCCACGGGTCATCAGCTAGCAGTCCTGAGTCTCATATGCATGTCCCCACCATCAGCCAGCTGTTTTGGCATCAGTGACATTCTCAGAATTCATTTAAAACTTACATGGCTAATCTTTTTGAATTAAGCATTTTGTTAGAGGTTTTTCAGCCCAGTGTGAAACCTGGACAGTACCAGTTCAGACAGCAAGGTTTCAGAGTAAATGGAGAAATTTCCTGAAAAATTTTGGCTGCTGGCCAGTCAGTACCTCTTGCAAGTCATTCTGGAATCAGGATGTCCATGAAGTAGATCATGTTCAAAAGTAGTAGCAAATGGAGGGAGTCTTAGAGAGTTTCATATCAAAGCTGCGTTATTGGTGGGAAAAATTTAAGTCTTGGTGCTACTGCAGTTAAAGTTTTTATCATTCTGACAGCCATGGTTCCACCCTTGTATATCCATCCAAGTCTTTTACTGACCTCTTTCTTCTACTTGTTGTAGGTTTTTATGGGCAGCTTCAGACTCTCTGTCCACCACATTATGCTGACACTCAGAAGAATGTGCAACATTCTTACAATATGGTTCCTCCTTTTGAAGACTACTTAGTTCCCGCATCAGCAGGCCAGGCAGGGCTTGGCATTTTTCATCAAACGTTTTCAGCTCATTCTGGTGTTACAGGTAAAGGAGAGCTGGGGACTTTGTGGATGATTGTGTACAGTTTGTACTTAGATCTGCTTCAGTTGTGTATATGACCGGGACCTGGCATAACAGACTGAGGAAGTGGTTTACAGACCTTGGTGGAGTGGTTGGCATTGGGACCCAGTCACCACAGGTCACTGTAATGTCTGGCCTCTGCATTGACTGCACGCTGTTGAGGGCTTCTCATTTCCATGACAAGAACCACGTGGGTTCTGTGCACACTTGAATCTGTCTCTGCCCAGCTGAAATGTCCATAAGGGGCACACATGCTGCTCTGGAAAGTTGCCTCTTTGCAGAGAATCTACTCAAGACAGTGGGCCTAACCTTAGGGCCTAAGTACAGCTGATGCCCAAGTCTTTTATTGCCCTTACACACAGGATGATTTCACTTTAACCTTTATTGTGCTTTGAAATCTCTTTTGTCTTTGTCCTTCAGTAATACATTAAAAAGCCAACACACTGTAATTTCAAAGAGGCATCTCAAAAGATGGGATTTTTTGTGCAGTTACTCTTGTGCTTATTACTGTCTCTTGTAGGCATTGTTCATTTCTGTGCTGGGGTATTTTTTACAGTAAATAAGTTTACAATATTTTGTCTCTTGTCATATGTTGGGTATGGTATGGCAAGCGTGAAGTTTATTTTTACAGTTATCACAATTTTGGCCCCTGTTAAATGGGGAAGTGTTAGTTGTAATTAAATCTGCTGTACTCTAGACCTGATACTGACAAAACTTAGATTCCCTCACTGGTAAGCAGCAAGTTATGTAATTATTAATTTCATACATATGTTGGTTTCTTTGTCTGTTTGGTTTAAAGACATTTCCAGTTCTATGCTGTTGTGGTTTTACCCCAGCCGAGAGCTGGGCTATCTAGCCGCTTGCTCTTTAAGAGGTAGTGGCGGTAGGGGGGATTGGGAGAGAGAGAAAGGGAGGGAAAAACCCCCCAGAAAAACCAAAACCTCACAGGTTGGGATAAGGATAGTTTACTGGGATAGCAGAGAGATAGATACATTAATAGGATATTTTGATGGCACGGGTTCAAATCCCACTGCTGCCACCATCCCAGATATGCTGTCACTTTATTTGGGTCTTGTAGCTGTTCAGGAGTGAAGTTCCAAACCATTGGGCATGACTGGATTTAGGTTCCAGTCATTTTGTGGACTATACAGCAAAATACAAGAAACGGGTGGTACACAAAGCTGTTTCTCAACCAAACCGCACAACTCAGGCTGTACAGCTCAGAGCCATCCCAAAACTGGACTGTCCCCAAAAACTGCACATCCGGGAGCTGAGTGCTCCTCCCTCCACCAGCCCTCCTTTTATGCTGAGCATGACCTAATTGGCACGGAATCCCCTCTTTGTGCAGTTTGAGTCACCTGTCCTGGCTGTGTCCCCTCACAGCTTCCTGGGTGCCCACCCTCCACGCCCCCAGCTTCTCATTAGGAGGGAAATATGAACAACTGAAAAGTCCCTGGCTGCTTGGCAACAACTAAAACATCAGTGTGTTATCAGCACTGCTTTCATGCCAGCTCCCAAATATGGCATTCCACCCGCTGCTAGAAAGAAATTAACTCTACCCTAGCCAAAACCAGGACAATAAGTATTATAACATTTTCCATTATATAGTTATCCTAGTTAATTATTTTCTTTATTTTTATTTTTATTTTCCAGTTTATGACTTTCCAGCAGGGTCCACAGGTATCTTTGGTGATTCAGCTCGCAGCATGCCAGAGGATAGCAGTTTACTACAAGTAAATGCAGTGGATCATTGTTCTAGCCAGCTTTCTTCTGTCTACACTGAAGGCTAAAGTGATAAAAATCTAGTTACAAGAACTTGATTCCACTTCATCTTGCCCTTCTGATATTTCTCCATAAAAAATTTCTCTCTGTGAAACTGCCATGTATGTATGGGGATATGGGTTGATATACATACATAAAGGAGAGGAAAAAAGCAATCACCAAGCATTCATCATGTAATCAAGCAGTCAGTTGGGAAGGAGAATGTTTGGAAAAACAAGGTTTGCCAAAGCCTTAGCAATTGTTTCTTTTCTTTTCATCTGTGGCACAGCAACTCTACTTTTTTGTTCTTTCTTCTTTTTCAGTTCTCAAAGGGAATTCACAGACTGAGTAAGAAAACTGCTTCTTGCCTGTAATCCTTTCAAGCGGAATTGATGGACTTATTGAAGAGCACAGCTTTATAAAATTCCCTTTTTTACACGCAAAAAAAAAGGAAAAGAAGTAAAACCAGAGCATACTACAAGCATTTCAAAGGCACACAGCTTTTTGCACAAAGTGTTTGTGTGTGATGCTTCCAAAGTTAAACACATGCCAGCACCAAAAAGGGACAGAAATTAGACATACATCCTAGTATTACACATTGAAGGTATTAATGTGGCTTCTTTTTGGAGCCAAAGACGATTGGTACTGGAATTCTTACAGGCCTCCACTTAGGTGTCTTTTCCTTCCCTCTGTATTTTATGCAATACAATATGGCCATTGCTATTTTTCCAATATTCCTTCTGACCCAGTGCTTTATGCAATAAATAAGAAGAGTAAAATGCACTACATGAGAAGGTACATGGACTTCATCTATATTTAGCACAGCTGCTAGATAAAGGTAAGTATGTTTTAACTTTTTATTGATTCTTAATTATAATGTAGAGCTTTATTGCTGTATGTGCTATAGTACATAGTATAGGCTTCAAATACCCTGTAGAAAAGATTCTTCCTTTTTTTAAAAAAATATTTTTTTAAAGCAATCTGTAATGATCCGATTATGTTTTTGTTGCACATTCAATTACATTTTTGGTTTTCATTTCCATAATACTTTTTCAGGAAGAAAAGTTAGCCTTAAGTTTGCTATGTTCCCTCTGGTTATCTAGAGATTCAAAACTGAACTGGTTTGGTGGTTTTGAGTTTTCTGCTCAGTGTCAGGCTATGGTCCTCAAATTTAGTCCAGGATGCAAGCAAATGATGTTGCCCTTCATGAAAGTTACAAGGGTATGAATTAAAACCAGTATTTTGCAGTCGAGAAGTGTCATTGCTGTGATACTGTAAACCTCGGGAGCAAATCTTACATTATGTAAGACTGAGGTTTTAGGTTTTTAATTCCTGTTCTTCCATTTTGTGGACTTCTTACTGTGCACTGTGTATCTTAACATTCCCATGACCTGATTTAATAAGAACAAAAATACAGGGTTCAGTTTTACAGGCTAGACCATAACTATGCTTCTGAAATCACTCATCTAGAAAGATGGTTTAAAAAAAATATTTATATAAGCACTTTGGCATCCTGAGAAGCTTTTGAGAGTTGTTGAATACAGCTTGGGTCAAATTCATAATTTAATTTGTCACTATGTTGCATAGTTGAATTTATGTTCAGATGTTTATAAAAACTGACAATCTTTTGAGGTTTATATTCATGAAGTATATTCTTATATACAGGCATATGTGCTTATATTCTTAATGGAGAAACTTACATCTAATAAATGCAAAGACTATGTGGATAAAACATGCACATAAATGATGTAAAATAAATAATATGGGAGAAATGGAGATAATTCTGTACTAAATTCTTTCCCCTTTTATACTGCTTCTCACATCACAGGTTAATGTGTCCCCCCTTTGCTTCAGCTCGCAATAGTAGGTCTAGCTGTTGCTACATGTGGTTTGCATTGGGCTAAATGTAATCCAGCTTCCCTGCACAGCTATACAGACACAGGTGAAAGGGCAGTTCTTTTGCATTAGTGTACGATATGGCACAGTGCATTGACAGTGATTACTGCTTTTTAATAGAGCTTTAATTTTGTGCTAGCTTATAACCCATTCTGTGGTCACTGCTCGTGTATAACTTGCTTGAGTGAGAGTAATTAAGCATGCTAAACACTTCGGTTTTGAGCGTGTAGGACTGTATCTTATTTCACCAGAGTTAGTAAGGGCAGGATTGGGCCCAGTATGTACATGTACATACATGCTTTCGTAGATATAAATCAGAGTTCTTCTAACTATGGTTGTCCAGGTTTTTCCCATTGCTGCATGCAGGACTGAAATGTCACTGCTGACTTCAGATCTGTACCACCTTGACTTTCAAATATTTTGAAATATTTTTGCTAGTATGTGAATGTATGAGCTGTTCAGCAAGGAGGTAGCTTATACATCATGAAAGTTCCCGACCCAAGGGAAGGTAGGAAGATAGAATTCAAAAAGGGTAATCTGGAGGTTCATCAGTTACATTTTAAAAAAGAAACTTGCAAGTCTTACATTCTTTCATATTTATCTATATATATAACACCACAGCCTTCTATGAGCCTTAATTTTAAAAAGTAGGAGCTAGAATACAGTCAAATTAAGCACATGAGAGTGGGCTACCAGTCTGTGAAAAGGTTCGCCTTTGCTTACTTCTGGATCAAAGAGGATTCTTCATGATCATGTCATTATTCTCTTTGGAGTCAGTCTGACTTTGGGGGATCAGCTTATGTCACTGAGGGCAACTGTGTAAAAAAGAACTATTTTATCTCCTGTAATTTTGGTTATTTTAATAGGGAGTTGTGTTCATCGCATGGTACAATGAAAAATGGTGCTTGTGAAAATACACAGCATAATGCCAGTATACTTGTGCCTCAGTGATTTATGTTGTTACTCTATTTTCTGGATTTTTAGCTTTCTAAAGGGATTAACAGCTAAGAGATTAAGTTATTTCAGACTATGGGCATGAAACTATATTCTAATGAAATTATTTGAAATCATTCTTTTATATAGTTTTCAGAATATTTCAGGTCTATTTATATCTGCAGTAAAAATGGGAATACACTGGAGTTTAAAGTAATTTCAAAGTGCATGTGCACTTGGGTGAGTGCATGCAAGTACATGTGTGTATTTTGATCTCCATTTCTATGTGTGTGTGTATATGTACACACACACACATATATATATACACACATGTATACACATACAGACATTATGGTTTACTAATACCAGATGCTACAGTGCGAAGGCCATCTGTCGTATTGTATTTTGTTTTCAAATTTCTTTGAAGAAGTGTGAATGATTATAAAAATCACATTTTAACTTTTTATTCCATTTTCCCTTTGTAATTTTATAGATTTCTTTCAAAAGCACTTTTTTAGCATTTGTGTGAAATTTTGTCGGGCTTTTAATATATATATGTGTATATATTTTTTTTTTTCCCTAGGAACAGATAAAATAAAAGAAAGACCACAATTTAAAATTGACTGAGCAGGGGTTTATTTAAGAAAAAGATTCCTTTTATTGTGTGTAGAAACCAGAATCTTGTGTAATATTTTTACACAAAGACCTTTGGTGAGGAAAGTGGGAGTATGTTTTTCCTAAACCTTACAGAGTATTCTACATATTTATACACGCATGTACACATATGAACTCCATTTGCCATACTGTATGTCTGGCTGATACTTTCTCTAAAGACCTATCTGTTGTATACCATGAAAAATGAATTTTCAAAATAATTAATTACACTTTTTTCTTTACTAGAATGTGTAATTTTGTGATTGGTTACAGTTATTTTTCATATAATCATAAGTTATTTTTGTCCTGTTTCATAATTATTTTTTTAATGTAAAAGGTAAAATTGAAAGGTGTATGTGCATGTTATAAAATAAAACTGGAAAATTACAACCCAATGACATCACCAGTAGAATGTCTTATTGTAAGATACCTTTAAAGAAGATGGCTCCAGCCATTGTTCTTCACCATAAAACTGCTAGTATTTGCGTAGTTTAGTATAATTAGAAACAGAAATAGAAAAAAAGAATATATTGAGATTTCTTCTAAAAAACTTGTGGGTCAAAGTTTTGAGTCTGAATTTAACTATTCTTATAGTTAGGCTAGAGATTTGTAGAGGTAAATTATTGCCTCAGTGTGTGTTTACACCCTGGGTGGAAACACAAATAAAAGAAGATTATTTAATTACATTTTTGTGCTGTGGTAATTTTTATTGGTTTTTTTGTTTATGTGGTTCTATAATACAACATGTAAAGGTATTTTGCTCTTCTGTCTGGTTTTTGTTTCTAAAATACTCAAGCAATTAAGAAGTTATTTCAGAGTATTTAAGGAAAAAAGCATTTACTTTAACTGGGCATTAGGCAGAATGCTAACAAAAGATAAGATAGGGAAAGAAGTTGATGCATGCTAATGTCCATATTGTCTGAAACACATCCTAAGAATCCAGCGTGCATAGGAAATAAAGAGGTTACCTTTCACCACACCCATAAATTAGACTAGAAATCTAAGGACAAAATCCAAATGAATAAAATGATGAAGTGGAAAAAAATCCTCTTAGATGTTTGCAAAAGGACATTGGAAAACAATGGTCCAAGCTGATTTTAATATGAAATCATTAGCACAGCTGGCTCTGAGTCAACCATGAAGAGAATGAAACTAGTAAGCCTAAATTCCCTAGCTAGCACATACATGTGAGTTTTTGTAGAACTTTACTAAAAATGAGCTTGGCCCAGAGCAGTCTTATTTACACAAAATCTTAATATAATGTATGAAACCTGTCCCATGTTGTAGCAAATATTGTTAGCGAATCCTGCAAGCTGCCAGGGAAGAACTGAGACTTGCTGAATTCAAGTGTTCCAATTTTTCTGTTTGATGGAGACTAAGCCCTTAAAATGGTAAGTATACTAGCTCCCTTGCAATAAGGAGTAACGTGGCTTGAACTATTTCAAAGCCACATGCTTTTCTCTGGGGGCCTGAGCTAGATCAGATTTTGATGATGTCCTGCAAACCCATCTATAGCAAAATAATGAAGTGCAGTAAAGAAATTATCTGACAGCTATATTCATAGAATCATAGGATATCTTGAGTTGGAAGGGACCCATAAGGAGCATCAAGTCCAACTCCTGGTTCCACACAGGGCCAGACAAGCCAAGCATGGGGCTGACAACATTGTCCAGACGCTTCTTGAACTCAGTCAAGCTTGGTGACCACTGCCCTGAGGAGCCTGTTCCAGTGCCCAACCACTCTCTCAGTAAAGAACCTCTTCCTAATATCCAACCTAAACATGCCCTCTTTCAGCTTCATACCATTCCCTTGGGTTCTATCACTGGTTACCAGAGGAGATCAGCACCTGCCTCTTTGCTCCCCCTCATCAGGAAGCCATAGACCACAATGAGGTCTCCTCTCAGCCTCCTTTTCTCCAGGCTGAACAAACCAGGGGACTTCAGCTTCAAATTGTAAGACTTCACCTCCAGACCATTCACCGTTCTTCTTGTTTTCCTCTGGACACTCTCCAATAGCTTTGTGTCCCTCTTGTACTGTGGCACCCAAAGCTGCACACGGGACTCAAGGTGAGGCTGTACCAGCACAGTGTAGAGCGGGACAATCCCTTCCTGGACAAGCTGGCAATGGCATGGTTGATACACCCCAGGATGCTGTTGGCCTTCCTGGCTGCCTGGGCACACTGCTGGCTCATGTTTAACTTGCTGTCAACCAAGACCCCCAGCTCCCTCTCATCATGGCTGGCCTCGAGTATCTGATCCCCCGGTCTATGTGCAGCCAGGGTTGACCCTTCCCAGGTGCAGCATCTGGCACTTGCCCTTGTTAAACTTCATGCAGTTGGTGATTGCCCAGCTCTCTGATCTGTCCAGGTCTCTCTGAAAGGCTTCAACACTCTTAACGGAGTCAACAGCTCCTCCCAATTTGGTGTCATCTGCAAATTTACTTAAGACACTCTCTAGTCATGAGTCCATGTTGTTTGTGAAAATGTTAAAAAGAACTGGGCCTAAAATGGAGCCCTGGGGAACCCCACTAGTGACTGGCCGCCAGCCAGATGTAACCCCATTTACTACCACCCTCTGGGCCCGACCTGTCAGTTAATTTCCCACCCAATGTATTATGGCTTTGTCTAGTTGTATGCTGGACGTTTTGTCCAGCAAGATACTGTGAGACATGGTGTATCACTCCAGAGAACATAATTACTGAATGAAAGTTGCCTCAACTTCTAATTCAATCATCTGTTGGTGTTTGGGGTTTTTTTCCTATTTCAGAACAAAACCCAAATTTGAAACATCAGAATTTCTCACAAATTAGAAATTCAGGGAATGGAGGGGGGGGTGGAGGTGGGGATAGTTGTTATTTCATTGTTTGTATGTAGTTACAGGAGTTCCCGCCATGCACCTGTGCTAAAGCCACGGTGTATTGATGAATTATATCAACTCTGTCCTAATGGAACATAGCTCAATAAAGGTGTTTGCTATACAGCTATGTCCTGTAAAAGAGGAGAAAAACAATCAGTGTTTTTCCATTCTGAATATGAATCTATTCATATTATTTGTAAGATACTTGTATTTGAAATAAGGATGACTGTGAAAACACAATTGTTCATACTGTCCATTTTCCTAGGCAATGATCCTCAGGGAAACGCTTCTTCATGTTCAGACTTGAATTGCTTTATCAACCTAAATAATATCGAAAGCATTTTGAATTACCTGATCTTTAAACTCTGTCTGTAAACCACTGTAAATAAGCCTCTTCAAAGAAGCAATTTTAAAATTCTTCTCCCAGAATGGCCAGTCTTAAATATACTCACTCACTGCAGTATTTAACTACAGGAGACAGAATGGTAAAATTAATATTACAGAATGAAAAACAGTAGCATTTTCATGTTATAGTGTCTCCTTCCTGAATGTTTGATTTCTATTTTTCTTCTACTTTCCTTGATCCTATAATATTCTCATTCAAAAGCTAAGTATGGAAAATCTTTCTACCCCATCTTCCCATGCCATTTATAGATTTACAAACAAAGTAAATTTACCCATGTGGTGGTTGAGCCCTGGCTAAAGGCCAGATGCCCACCAAAATCAGTCCATTACTCCCCTTCTTAGTTGGACAGGGGAGAAAAAATATAATTGGGCAGCTCAAGAGGCAAACTCGTTAATGACAAAGACATGAGCAAAACAGACTACACAGAGTGCTGAAGAGAAAGTTATCTAATTTATTACACTACACTAAAGAGAAAAGAGTGAAAACCAACCAGAATCAGGAGTGCAAACAACAATCTTAAAACAAATGCAAGCAGGCAAACACTTTTCCCCCACCACTCCCTCCTTAGCAGGCTTTAGTCAGAAATTTGCTCCCTTCTTCCCTCCCGGTCGCAGCCCAGGAGGGGCAGGGACTGGGGAAAATGGGGGTCTTGGTAACACCTTCCCCCCACCCCTCCATTCTAAAGCAGACTTCCCTTTCAGCCATGATTTTGCTCCCTTCTTCCCCTCTCCTGCTTGCAGCACAGGATGGGGGGGCAGGTACTAGGAGATGGGGGCTTTGGTCAGTCCCTTGCAAGTTGGTTTCCTTCTTGGCCGGGATGGGGGCATCCATTCCACACAGCCTCCCCCTGCTGCACTGTAGGATGTCACTCATGAGAGACAGCCCTCCACGAACTTTCTCCAAGGCAAATCTCTTCCCACCGGGCTTCATCTCTGCTCTGGCAGGCAGCAACAAATCACAGTGTCTCTCAGTCCCAGTCCTCCACGGGGTATAAATCACAGTGTCTCTCAGTCCCAGTCCTCCACGGAGCTATAATGCCTCCTCCAGCAAACCTGTTTGGCTCATCTCTGTAGGTCGCTTATGCTGGCAGGGGCTCATCCCAACATAAGTCACGGCATCTTCTCTATGTCTCCACCGGCTCCATCCAGCATGGAGCGTCTCCACCGGGCAGGTCGGGTCTCTGCCTCCCCCATGGGTCCTCTCCTCCGGCTACCCACGTGCTTCAGCTCGGGCTGCAGGGGCAATCTCTCGCCTGGGTACCTGGGCGCCTACCCCTCCCCCAGCCTTCCCGGCCTTTTGTGTCTGTCAACTGCTTACATTTGTATGCAAATATGTATCCCAATGCCCTTAACGGGCCAAAATTGCAGCCTTCCTGGCACTCCATGTTCTGGTGGAGTCTTTGTCTCCTATATGTGATTCTCAGAGGTGCTATAAGCAGGCCTGCAGAAGACTCTAGCAGCCATTTTCTGTAGCACATGGCTCTCTCTCAGTAGCCAACTATGCAAAACTGCAACAACCCAACAGTGAGTATCATTAATGATTCACAAATGATTTGGGCTAGTTTAGTGAACGGTAACAACAAATGCCTTTCTATGTGTATAGTTAAAAGTTCCAATATGCCTTTGTTATAAGTGGAAAATGCAAACCTCATGTATGGTCGCAACTAGTTACACAACACAAAGTGTTACAAGTTCATCGAGGCAGAAGAAAATACAACCGTCCTGACGCAATATTGTGGGGTTTTTTTCCTTTTGACCAAAAATGTACTTGAACCTACGAGTGAGTGAGCATGCTCCAGCTTGGCTACACATGTGAATCATCCAACTTCAGCTCTTCCAGGAATGGACACAATGAGGTTGAACATACTCATGAAAACCAGGGTAATGGCTTCTTCATCCTCTGAAAATTCTCTGAAAATTCTGACATAAATCTGTTGGAAAACCACAAAACAAAAGTTGCTGCTAGAACAGAGGATGACATATCTACAATCACAATGACAAGACTGACAGCATTCTGATTTGACTTGTTAGCCCCCCAACCTGCCTCTGCATAGCACGCAGTTGTAATTAAGCTGTACCTTGCTTCGGTTGGAGTAATAGTGATACTTGGCTTTAACAGAAGTTAGTAGTGCCTGAGTGATGATCCTGTCTAAAAGTTAAAGTAGTAATACTGGACTAGCTTACCCATCAAGGAAGTGGGAATACTGTTTGATGGCTCAATTATTGCATCAAACTTTATTTGTGACCAATTTCACTTCTCCCCAGAGAGGAGTCAGAACTTTTCGGCAAAACAGGGTTGAGTGGGTTTTTTTGTCTTTTTTTTTTTTTTACCCTGGAAACTTAAAATCTGTGGAAGCTCCTTTCTGTCAGATACATTTTTTCCCCCAACCCTTCCTTAGAAGCCACAGAATAATAGTTAAAAGTTTTCCAGTTTCAATGCCTTTTTTCTCTTTTGTGACTTTGTTAAGACAGGCCACAAAAGCACCAAATAAGATAGCAGTTTTGTGATCTAGAAATAGAAACCATATTAAAATTATTAAACTAATTTTAGGGAACCTGCTGAAACAGAATCTGCACAATGCCAGTAATTTCTATCACAATTACAGAAACCAAAGCTGAAACAACATTTCCAGTAAGGTGAGATTAGCAAACTATTGGAAATGCTGCTGCAAGGTTGAACGAGAAAAAGAATGGCACTCAAATCCACTGTGGTACTCATAGCTACACTTTTTCTACTACTTGTAGTTGTGTGTCTCACTCGAGAGCCCTGTTTCATGTGGAGACTGGTAGATGCAGTATTTGTCCTGGCAGATGGGGCTTTTGAGTTTGGTGGGCCTTCTTCATGGAAACAGCATGCTAATATACATTGCTGAGCAAATCTACTTTGAATAAAGGTCAAGGGACTTGTTTGTTTTTTAGCTAAAAAGGACTTTGTAATAGTGGCTTCATTGTATTTTTATGCTTTCATCCTTGATCCTTAACCCCAACATGACAAACAATGAGGCTATGGTCAATGGCTCAAAGAACAAAAATAATTGAGCTTGCAAGTCTCATTGTTTCACATCACCATGTGACCTCCAAAAGGACATTTAACATACAGGATCAAGCTGAAGCCAAACCATTTGGTCTGATCAGTTTTTCATGCCTTATTGATGTAGTTGTTATTTGACATTAGGCAAGATTATTGTTTAAGTCTTGATGAAGGCTGCTAGCAGAGAAACAAGAGCCTTAATGGAAATTATGACTAAAAGTGATCTTCATGCTCCCTTGGACTAAGAGATTGCCAGTGTTGGGCTGCTGATCACACAAACTGGAGCATGCTGATGCAAAAAGTTTGCTGAAGCAAATGGTGTCCCAAGGCTGACCACAGTTTGAGCCTCTTTCAGACATGCTGTCTGTGCAGATCAGTGGCTTTGGCGACTTTATGCCACCAACAAATCCAGCTGAGCTTTATACTGGGCTTGGGAGGATCATGGTTATTGAGCAAAGCCAAAGCTGCTGGATGTAATTCTGACCACCCATACTAGGGAAAAACTGAAGGAGAAGCCTAGTATCTGGGGTTTGCCTAACAGATGCAACACATTGCATGAAAATAGTTCCCACTGGACAATCTAATATTTATTGTTCTTACTGCTGTGTCTTTGTGCCTTTTGGATATCATTCTATACTGAAATCAATACCAAGAAAGGAGAGAATGAAAGCTCTTTCTATAGCATCTTTATTCTTCTGTAGTTTAGAAAATCTTCCTGACAAAGCACACTAAATATTTTACTCATTTTGGGGATGCACAATGAGTGTAAATAAGATAAGTAGAATGACTGATGTTGCCCTAAGTTGTATGTCCTGCTTGAGAATCATACCCAAGTCTGGATCTGAATTAAAATTTGTATTTATCCTACAAGCAAAAAGAAGTTACTGACATGTTAAGGTGCTTTTTGCCAATTTTCTCAGAATATACCACAACTAAATCAGCTGAATTATTTTATAGAGTTTAAAATAATTGTGTAATCAAGCTCAGAGTCAGTAAGTAGTGTTAGGCTGCTCTTCCCAAGATCCACTAGGAAACGTCAGAAAAACTACATCTTGCTTTCTTACTATGTGAAATGTAGCCTGCTGTGTCATAGGAGGCATCATGGCTCTAGTGAGGATGAAGCAGGTTGTAAACACATAGGTCTTTAAAGAATCAAAGAGGATGATAAATGTAGTTGCCCACTTGCAGACTGTAACAAACATTTATTCTGCGAAGACTCTTAATACTTTGGTTTCAATTGCAAACAGAAGTATCATTATAGCAAGATAATGGTAGTAGGGAACTGATCACAGACAATCAAAACTTTAAAATATTCATGCTTATGTTAGTAATGTTGCTGTGCTATTGCAACCAATAGGGGCCAGATGCATGCACATGGCAGGGGTGGAGCTATCCGGATGCAAGCACATGGGATGGGACTATATAAGCAGATGAACAGTTTGAATAAATGGCATTCACCTGATCATGTTGGTCCTTATGTGTTTGCCAAGTTCTCCTGCAATGACCATCGCTGATTAGATTGGCCTTGGTCAGTGGCGGGTCCAGCCTTCAGCTAGCTGGTGCTTACTTTGTCAGACCTAGTGGAAGCTTCTGGCTGCTTCTTGCAGAAGCCATCCCTGCAGCCCCTCTCCTCCACCAGAACCCCACCAGGCAAAACAAGAAGAGAGCATGTCATTAGCATGAGTACCAAATCAGGCCTAATAAGTGTCACAGTAAAAGCTCATCCAAATTTCACATACTTGGGTTTGGGAGGAAAGGAAAGAAAAACTGAGCAGTCTCTTTTTTCCTTTTCAGGTCTGCTCCCTGTAAGACTGTGTGTGGGTCTGTAAAATGTTGGAATTAATCCCATAGCCTTTACCTCATCCTGCAAGCATTTAAGAAAAGGCAGCATTTTAGAATGTTGGGTTTCAACTAATGATCTGAAGTGAGAGAAAAAGGGGACAAAATGCACCTGTAATGATGCCTGTGCAACAACATTTCATGAGCTTTTGAAATAAGCTCTTATTTCTTAGCAAAGGAGATAAAGCACTTGCTGAAAATTGGCGGCTAAATGTGTGTTGGAAGTGTGTCACCCATTTGTACATCATTTATCCTGCATGTGTAAAGTCCTGTTGCTGCAGATTTGCATTTTACTTGCAAGAATCGGAAGGTTCTTTGGTTTGCTGTCTAAAAGGTTAGCAGTAAAGGAAAACTCAGGGATGTTTGGGAGCATTTCAATGAATGCAAATAAATTCTGTTATTGAACAACTTGTTGAAACACCAAGACCTGCTGTCTAAAATGCAGGGGCTGAGTGAAATAACCTTGAGGCTTTATCCCCTCTACCTGGTTGCACCAAAAGGAGAGCATTGAAAAAATTAACTGTAGGTTCTGCCAGGGCTTTGTGTTTGCTGGAGTGACCCAGGCCCAATGCTTGCCTGTTCCTTTGGGGTCATGTATTTCTAGAAACTTCCTAGGAATGCCAGAAAAAGTCTCTTCATGATTTTTTTTGCTCCAGCCACCCTTTGGTCTGTAAAACAACTTTAAAAGCATTCATGATGAGGAAAAAAAAAAGCCCCCTCTGAGCAGGTACTGGCCACTGAGTTACTTCATTACCTTGCTGCAAACAAAACATTAAATTAGCAACAGGCATAGTTTCCAGCAGCAGATCAACTGATCTTAAGCTGATATTGATCATGTATGTACTTGCTTAATGATGGCAGTTATAATCCCACCGCAGTTTCTCTGAAGTGTCTGGAACTAGTTTGACATACGTAACTATTAGCAGAGTCAGAATCTTGCATTCAGCCTCCAAAGATGACTGTACTAGAAAATGTGTGCAGATGCACTTCCTTGAAGTGCTGACTTTAGGGACTTAAGAGAGCACTGTTTCTACTGTAAAAATATTCAGATTAATTTTGGCCTTTAAGATAGCTAGTAGCGGTAATTTTTTGCTCTGAGAATCTTCTCTATGATGTTATGGATAACAAGATAAGAGACCTACGTGCAAGAATATGCATAGAAATTTGTTACCAATGTTATGGTCCTTACTTTCCAAAAGCAAACCTGCCACTGGTACATGTGGCAGTGTAAGGTGACCTAAAAGTAAATTAAGTGAGGAATTTATTGCTTAGCAATCTTAAAAAGTGAGATGAAGTGAGGATAAAATGGGTCCATTTCCACAGTGAAACTACTTTGATGCCTGGACTGGCATGATAATGTGTTCCTAAATTCAGTTGAGAAAAGACAGCACATAGCAAAACTGTTCATAAATTCTTCTCAGAGACAAAGCACTCTTACTGATTGTTGGGGGGTTCTGCTGGCTTTGGTTTTGGTTTGGTGTGGTATGGTTTGGTTTGGTTTAGTTTTAAATTAAATGCTTAGCTTATAGTCCCACAAGTAGCACTTATGGTAAACAGCCTTGGAGGTAAGCCTCAGAAGAAAAGTTTATGACTCATATACTTCATGGCTAATGATTAATCCCATTTTTGTGATCACTGTATAATAATAATGCTATGTCTAAGTAATTCTTTTGCAAATGCTGATCACGCTGATGCTTTATTTGCACTGGGCATCTTTCATCTTTGTCTAGTATCCATTAACTGAAAGCTAAAATGATTTGAAAATGTCAAATCTGATGAGCTCCCATGGTGCCAAAATCTCTGTAAGAGAGATCTAGAAACAGCCATAGATGTTGATGAATATTCAAGTCATATCTTTGAGCAGAATTCAACACAACTATTTTTTTATGAGCTGTTTAGATTTAATTTCAAGCATATTCTTGTACAGTTTGTACTGTAAAGCAGTGCAAACTGGCTGCATGCATTTGTAGGACATTTCCAATTTGGAATAGAATGCAAAGATTTAAAAACTCCAAAATGAAAAGCTATGGGAAAAGTTGGGGTTTTTTTCCTGAAACTTCTGGCTGGTTTGAATCATGATCAGCTGTAGTAAAAGTGTGTCCAGATTTCAGTTCTTTTATTGTGCATCCTGACACTTCTCCAGAACATCCAAGAAAAGCTGTATTTTTATTTCATCCTATTATCTCAAAGCAATAAAGCCTATTATTTTTCTTCTCTGTTGTACTTTTTGAACAGCTGCAACTATTCATGAGCATATTTTTCCAAACGTTGACCATAAGCACTTAATGTATTTTTCTCAACCATGAAGTATACTGATCCAGTTGTAATGAAAGGCTCTTATTTTTCACAGGCAAATGCCTCACAGAAACTTCTGAGTAAGCTTCTGTAAGCATAATTCATGCTGACTAACCTTAAACTTGGTCTGGTTTAGTTGCAATGTAATTGAATGTAATTACATCAGTTCACTATTTTTCTTAAATTTTGTTGTTGTTGTTAAAAACCCAAAACTTAATTCCTTCCCATGCTTACAGTTTCCAAGATGTTGTGGTTTCACCCCGCCTGTGGGCCGAGATCCACGCAGCTGCCTGCTCCTTAAAGTAAAGAGCAGGGGAAGAGGGAAAAAGGGGGGAAACAAGGGAAGGGAAAAGGAAGGGGCAAATAACTCCAAAACCAAGAAACTAAGAGGCCCATGGGTTGGGATAAGGATAGTTTACTAAGATAACAGAAAGATAAAATATAACAATGCTAACAGGACTTTAGAGCAAAAGAATAGGAAACTATTGATACACAATGCAGTTTCTCCCCGAACCACACAACTCAGGCCGTACCACCCAGAGCTGTCCCGGAACCCAACCGTCCCCCCAAGAAGCACGCGTCCCGCGACCACCCCTCTTCTTCCTCCCCTCAGCCCCCGTTCTCCTGGGCAGGACGTAATTGGCATGGAATACACTCTTTGGCCCATCTGGGTCACCTGTCCTGGCTTCGCCCCTCCTTTCTCAAGAGTAGAGAAATACGAAGAAGCTGAGAAAGTCCTTGACTGTCTGACTGCAACTAAGAACATCAGGGTGTTCTCAGCACTGCTTTCATTTTAACTCCCAAACACAGCATTCCATCAGCTGCTACAAATGAAGTTAACTCTATCCTGACTGAAACCAGGACACAAGAGAAGAAAAACTAGTGAAATCAGGACGAGTTTGTATAATAACAGGCCTTTGGGTCAAGCTTTTCTACTCTTTTCTTTCACTCTTCTCTTAAGTCTTTTAAAAACTTCTCTTTGTTGATCTGTCCTCAGTATAAAAGATTGCTCAATTTTCTTGTGAGAAGAGGACAATACTTTTTATATGGGAAAGAAAAGAAACATATAAGAAACAAAACCTCACCCACTTTGAGGAAATACAACAGAAAGGAAAAAAAATATGCTCAGATTTAAAATCCCTACAAAAGTTAGTGTTGCAATACATCTAAATATTAAATAAAAAATTCTCTCTGATATTTGATTTGCAGAATCCTTTATCTCATGCCAGAAGATTACAGCAGACTGATGGTTACTCAAGAAGCTTTTTACTAGTCCACATGCTGGCATTTTTTTGGTTGTGCTTGACTTTACACAAAGAAGAAAAGCACAAGAGAACAATAAAGCTTCAGCTCTTCACACAAGACTTATTTAGTGATAGTTTTTTTCAAAGTGTTTTCCCTTTTATGATTTTGTGCCTTGCAAATGGCAACACTCCATGGTTTGCTCTATGGTTAAGATGCCAAAATGCAGTGATACAGATCACAGTGTAGTGTGTGAAAATCTTCAGAAGGAATGCAAGCTGCCTTAAAGCTGTGTAGGATGGCGATTTTTCTACCATTTTGTTGTGGAAAATGCCTAGTTTCTTCCTTTTTACATAAAACAAACCATCATCTTACATGATAGCTCTGCTCTAATAGCATTACAACTGCAACAGACCCAAAGACTGCTTCCTGCTGATGTGTTCTTCCAGCTGCTCTAGAGCACCTTAGCGTGTGGCCCTGGACAGCTCCTTCAGAGCAGAGTCCAGGGTGACCTACTTAGTAGCTGTCTTTGAAAATGTGTTTAACCCACTTGTCAAGCCCAGGAAATCAAGTGACCAGTGGCAGGCTGATACCACATCTCAAGGTACAATCCCCTGAAACCCCTGAAATGAACAAACCATGGCAGATAGGTTTTGTCAGGACCCCCAAGTTAGACCAGATTCAAGTTGCATCAGTATTCAGAATTATTGATTACAATTCTGTATCCTAAAAATGTAGTAATATTAACATAAGAAATAAAACCTTTACTTTCAGAAGTGCTCTGGGCTTCAGGAGATTCTCAAAAGAAGTCAGGATAGATCCAGTGCAATCAGAAAGCACAGGTACAACTTCTACTGGAGGGAGAATCACACAATGTGGCTAGGACACTCTTGATAGTTGCCAAGATATGTTTTTCCTGTGCTGTGATGTTTCTTCCCCTTCCATGAAGTAAAACTGGATGACATTTTTCAGGGAAGCAGGCAGCTTGCTCTCACTGAACAACAAGCTTGTCTCCTGGTTGTGAGCTGGTAACAGCAGCTAAAAAGTGCTCAGCTTTAATCTCATTCTCCAGAAGCTCAAGTTCATTGCATTTTTCCTGCATTGTATCAATTTTTTCCTGCATTGTATCTATATTTTTCTTTACTTTAATTTTGTTTTCTCTTTGTTCATCGAATAAAACATCTCCTGAACACACATACAGAGAAAAAGGGGTTTTTTGGTCATTCATTATACATCTTGTTCTGAGAAATGTGTTTCCATGATTTGTATATGAAATAATTTAATTTAAGCTTTCTTAGATCCTACAGAAGCAGAGAGAGAGCATAACACAAGCTTATCTGTTAAACGATGCAATACAGGTTTGGTTCTGCTGGAAACTAACGCTATGGTAAACTTGGTGAGCCTGATTCTGCAGCCTGGAATGCATGTATATCTGCTCCTTGTCTAAAGAAGTTCTTCAGGTATAATATGAGGAAGGCTAAGATCTGAGCTGAGTGTAGGTATACCCGTATTTTGTGGCCTTCCCCATATCCCCAATTTTTACAACTTAATTTTGTGAAAAATGAAATCTATAAAACAGTGACTTTTCATAGCTGAGATGAGCGAGGCTCGCAAGAAAGATTAGACTGGCAGAGTCTTCCAATTCCAATGCTGATTTCTGACATTGTTCCTCATGAGGAAAAATTGCTTTGCAAGTATATAAAAAGTAATAACACCACTTGGGCTTTTTCTTTAGTGTTTCCAAGTAACTATTTGGAGAACTGTGAGATACAACCAGGTGAGAAACTGATGTCCAAACACTTTGTCCTGGGTGCAGTTTTGGCGTATTCCAACGATCTTCTCTCAGGTTACACTCAAGCTTACAAAGATGCCATTGTCTATCAGCACCATCAAACCTGGTGACCACCAAGTCCAGACCATTAAAGGCATTAAAAATACATTCATTAGTGTTTTCTTATTTGGGAGCAAGGGACTGCATTGCTACCTTTTGTAGCAATGTGTGTGTACATACATGAAGTGTAAGAGCGGAATTCTGTCAGGTAAAGGTAAATGGGAAAATCTTGGGCTATACTTATATTCAATGTATTTCATGACTGCTACTCAGACAAGGAGACTGCATTTGCTAAACCCTTTCTTGCTTATATCTCTGATGACATACTTATTTCATAAGAAGACAACTCAAATTAGAATCAGGAAAGCTTTACATTTTTGTAAAAATTCTCTTTTATTAACTTTCCAACAAAGATGATTACCTATTGGAAAATGCATTGAAATTAGTCTCTAAGGAGAGGTTCAGTGCCAGTGCTGGCAATTCACTCACTCTTGTATCCTGCCTTTGTTCTCTTACTCTTGCTCTAGCCTACTCACAGTGAGGGTGACAGAGCACTGGCACAGGCTGCCCAGGAAGGTGGTGGAGTCTCCTTCTCTGGAGATACTCAAGACCCGTCTGGACGCCTATCTGAGTGAAATGTCCTAGGGAGCTGCTTTGGCAGGGGGGTTGGACCCGATGATCTCTCGAGGTCCCTTCCAACCCCTACAATTCTATGATTCTATGATTCTATTAAATGCTTTTCTCTTGAAAGCTAATTAGCACACTGTCCAGAAAAAGCAGTTAATAATATTCATTAAAGAGATCTGAGAATACTTACCTAATTAGGAACAGTTAATCAGCTGGCTCAAAATGATACTGATGCATTATTCTCAACCAAAGTACAAAAGATTTCTGTCTGGGTACCTCGAGGCTGTTGCGATCATTTTGGTAAATCAGATATGGAAGTGCGTCATCTTTTTGAGATTTTAAAAAAGGCCATATGGCAAGTTATGGAACATACAGAACACATTAAACTGTGTTCAAAAGGAAGATTTTAATTTCTTCCCTATTTTATGTATTTTTTATACATGGCTCTCGTATGTTACTATTTTCATCAATTTTTTTCTCCTACCAAGGTTCTCATAAAAGCGTTTAAAGATTTTAGTGACACTTGTAAACAAAAACATACTTAAATGGCTAGATATGGACACAAAGTTGTGGCAAGTATTCACAAGGTAATGACTGTGTAACAAATGAGGGCATAAAAGTGCAAAAAGGTGTAACAATTCCATCTCAAGAAATGGTATAGCTATGTTAAAGTATCTCTGTCTTAAGGCATCTTTCTGGGAATAATGGCAACACGAAATTTTACTTTTCTAACTGTAAATGTTTCTGTCATACAAGTAGTCCTTCAACATTTTTGAACTCTGTTAAACAAATTGAAACAAACTTGACATAGGTACTAATGATAAAAGCTTCTGCACATGCACTTAAAATAGGGCAAAGAGAGCAAATGTATCCGCGCTCCATTTGCACTGACAGGATACAACATGAACCCATGTTGTCTTTAGAAACCGAAAATCGATGAGGGACAGAAAAATTCTCCCTATACAACAAGTTGTAATATGAGTTAATCTCTTTCAATACACGTGGTAATGCAAGCATGAAACAGAAACCATAGGAAAGAGTGATTTACCGCTCATGGAGCTGGATGCTTGGAGGAAGGTATAATTTACAGAGAATTTAGAAGTCCTGTGGAAAGAGACCAATCTGTGTGGCACAGGTTTGGTATTTATTCTAATGGAAGCAACACAATCACTAAATTCATTTATGATGGGAAACAGTGACAAAGTTTAGAGCAGCCAGTAAGTTACCTCAGACTATTAGCCATTAATGCAATGCCAGGACATTTAGTACCCCCTGAACAATGGTCTGTCAGAATTGTTGAATATTCAACATCTGCCTGATATGCTAATATGCACCCTTTAATAACACTACCTGACTATCTCAGCCTTTTACAAATAATTTTCTGTTCAATATAGTCTTCGAATAGGGAGTTGCCATTCGCTGACAGAAACGGGAGAGAAAAGCACCCCAGACTCAGGGTCTGAAGCTGCTTGTTTTGCTCTTGTTACCCAGCATTTACCTTTCATCCCAACTTTACTGTCTGGCTTGGATTAGGAAGTAGATCCTGAAGTGCCTGGCAAATTGAGGTAAACTATTTTCAGTTTATTTCCAAAAGTCTTTGAAGCTGATGGAGGGTGTACTTGACCTCAAATCAGCAAGTTTTCTCTAGGACAGCATACACTCACAGTGCTCTAGTGACCCGAGCCTATGCTGCGTATTTTACCCTCAGCCATACACACTTCACCTGATGCTAAAAAAAAGAGTTGCTAGAAGTGCTCCGCTAGGAAAATTCATACCTGTTTTCTTCATTGCTGCTGCCTTCATGGGAGGTTATAATATAGGCAGAATTGAAAAATCTGGTTTCTCTACTGTTTAAACAGTTTGGAATTCAGAGGAAAACCAGATCTGTACCTCATGCAGATTTTGTCACTTTATTCCATATTTGCCGATACAAATGTCTGCAATGAACAAACAGCTACCATTGCTCCTTCGTTTGCTAACAGTTTCATTTAAATATCACACAAGGGAAATGTAAACTCACATACTTTATATATTTACATAGTTTATATATTTAAATAATAGTGCCTAAAAGATTCTCAGACTAATTTGTTGGATTAAAAAAACCCCATGTGGTCTTAAATATTTGAACTAAGTCTTCCGAGTGCATTGTACTGTTACCACAGACTGAGCAATAGGGATGTAAGAGGGTATACCAACATTTCCCAATGGCAAGTCCTGAAGAAAGCTCTGAAATTCAGTTCGTTTTAGCAAAAAAAAAAATAATCCAGACCTTTGATGACCTCTGGTGAATAAACTAAGCACTGCATTGAAATGATCGCTGAGGATGTATTTGAAGGATAGTCCAAATCTTACTATAATAAAAAAACAAAACAAACCAAAAAGTTATTCCCATAAAAAGCCGAAAGAAAAGACAAAGAACTTTCATAGCACACCAAATAAAACAGTTCTTCTGCAGCCAGGCTAGCACAAGACAATGTGGAAGATGTACAAGGTATTAGTCTATCTTCAGCAAATCTAAAGCTAATGGATTGCATCCTTGCCCCCCTATTTAAAAAAAAAAAAAAAGGCAAAAAAAAGGAAAAAGTCAATTTATCAGATTAAAATTGTTTTACTGTACTAATACCCTATTTCTTTTGCAACATGCAGAAGGGGAAGCTTTAAGCAGTACAGTAATCATACGGAACTTTGTGAATCCATCCTCTTCCTGCAGTGTCTGACACTATGTAGGGCACTGAGAAGGCTCCTGCTGTCCCTGTCTGTCCCAGCTTGTTCTCTGCACCGTCTGTGCCTTTTGGAGTAGTGTGTTCAGCAAACAGACCCAGTGACTGTAAAATAAGGCTGTGCACTTAACTATTCTGCAGAATAGTTAACTATTCTACATGAAACATAGAGTAATAGAATTATTTATCTCTGACTTTTGCCCTAAATATACCAATTCCTCCAATAACTATCACAGAATATAAACTTCTGTTAAAAAGGAGAGCATCGTGCATGTTGTCACCTTGCATTCTGCTCTGAATAGTCTGCTGTAAACAAAGGCATACCCACTTGGAAATGTGAAAATTAATAACACGCAGCCTTAATTTTATCATGGTTATCCATAAAAATCAAAATTATGCCTGTCTTATATGTAAGTTAAATAATATATTATATATAAGCAATATATTTAATTTCTGTCAAGTCCCAAACTCAAGTATTTGATGTACAATCCTGATCAGACATAGTCATTCCTCAATCATTCATGGTCTTTTCGCAATAAACAGTTTTTCTGTTGTAATTTGTCAGTAGATTTATCAGATGAAGTACGTCTAAGATACAAGCTATTTGTTTTACTTCCATACGACTTGTGTAAATCTGCTGTAGTTTTTGTCTTTATAGCACACCACGAAAGGAACAATAATGTTCTCTCATTTTCTTTTATAGCGTACTGTACTTGCTGAAGAAAAGTAAAATGTATTATTTCAATCATATAGACAATTCTTTCTGAAACTTCTAGAGAATCCTAAGTGGAAGAACATTATTTCTGCAAATGGAAATCTATTCACCTCACCAATTTCCATCTTTCAGGGCAGTGCAATTTGTGTTGATACTTACAAGGCTGTGTAGGTGTAAGTTTTTCTGCCTGATCTCACAAATTGAAAGGGACACTGTCAGACTAAACCCCGTATTTTTAAACATCCTTTGTAATAACTCCCATAATAAAAATACCTTTTATTTGTACCACTTTTGCTGACTCTTTTTTTCTTCTTTTTCATTCAATTTGAACAGTAAAACCAGATCAGGCAGCTTCATTTTTGTGAGCACCTGTTTTAACATGCTGTCTCACATGTGGTAATACAAATACTGTGGCATTTGAGCTAAAATCTCCCGCAAGATCATGTTTACTTTCAATACAAAAACTGTTTTACAAGCATTTAAAAACTTTAAATACAAATTATAATTATTCCACATATAACACATTTTTGTTGCAAGTATCATTGAATATACTTTAAACTAGGAAATCAATAAATACTTTTTCACTATGATACATCTAATCCTACTTTATGGACAGAATCATGACCTGCTAAGTCAGGACTCCTGTACATTCTCTAAATACTTTCCAGAAATCAACTTCAAAATTTGAGGGGTTGGGGTTTTTTCCTGAAGCAAGAACATTCCCAAGATGCAGAATATATTCCAGACAGATGTCTATTATTTAGAAAAAAGATCTAGGTTCAACTTAAAGTCATGAATCTTACAATGTGTATAAGATAACTTTTAAAAGCTTTGCCTTTTCCCTGTCAGTTTCTATAATTTGGGTTGGTTTTTTTATTAAGTTTAAATATCAAAATATATAGTAGACTGTAAGTCTAGTTTGAGAATTCATTGCAGACTACAAACTGCAGAATAAATCGGGTGCTGTAGCTATAATCTTCCACTGTCACTGATGTATTTAACATGACCAAATTACATAAATTGGAACTGTAAAATAGATCATGCTGTGGTAATAGAATGGGAGGAACTGAAGACTGAAGTTACATCTGATGGGTGGGACTAAACCTATTAGTTGAAATAGAGGGAAGTTCTGCCCACTGTCAAAAATCTTAATTAATGAAAAAAAAAGTAATTTCTTAGATCTTCCCTTCCTCCTTCCATGCCACTACCCTTTCCCCCTCCCTTTCTCCTTTCCCTTCCCTTCTTTTCCCCTTCCCCTTTCCCCTTTTCCCTTCCCTCCCTTCTCCTCCCTCTCTCCTTCTTCTCTTTTGTATCAACCTTCTTCATCGGTATTTTGTTATAATTCTGACATTTTAAAAATTATTTTTAAAATTATCCTGGTTATTAACTGCCATTCTGCTGTCATACCGCATGCTACTTGGAATTCTATCAACTTTAACATCAAATCTTTGTTGCAAAAGATGTACTTAAAATTTAAGGGAGCTAAGACAAATTAGCTTACTCAAAGTAAATTTCCACGGGAGACATGTCACAGGCTGCTTTTATCACAGTTTAGTTAGTAGGTTAAAATGCCTTGTCTCAAGGAGGATTTATATTTATAATGCCAATTTGTGTGCTTTTAACACAAAATGCATCCTTTATCTCAGTGAGGACTGTCTCAATCATCAAAGGTAGCACTACCAAATTTGTGTGTGTGTACATATATATAAAATATCAGTGGATAATTTACCATGAGAGGTGACAGGCTGTACTCTGAAAGCTGAAATACTTTCTCAATACTTCATTCTTTAAAGCTTTCCTACACACTGCCTTTCCTGTGTGCATCAGCCCTGGCCTGGATGGGTGATGCTCACTGCAGGACACCTTAACTGGTCTCTGTCTGGACTGCGAGCTCTTAAGACACAGGTCCCAGGGCAAATTTGTTTTTTGTGTACTTAATAAAATTGGTACCACTGTATTTAAAACAAATGTGAACCAGACTACAGGTGTTAGATTTAGGAGCTCCAGTTAGTGTAAGATGTGTTGCAACTGACTGAGTTTGCATCCTTGCCAGTTTTTCTTTAAAACAGTGTAGAGCTCAGTGAGTTTCTGCCATCCCATAACATAGAACTCAATAGCATCTAGACTATAAGCAACTTTTCTCTTGTTTCAGTCAACAGAAGAAACCAAAGAAGACTAAGGAACATATTTATACAGGGGATACAGTGGTAATTTGGTGATGTCTGTACCTTTTGAAGGCTGGATGAAAGGTGAAAGAAGCCTCTCACAGTCTGGGGGAACACTACAACGACCTCCAACACTTCTGGCCAACAGGCTGCAGGGGATCCAGCCAGCCAGCCAGGCAATGGACCTGTTCTGCACTTCAACCTAAAGGCTGGGATTATTGGCTTCATGGACATTGAAAAAACATCCAGAAGCTAGTGTCTTTCAAACCACTTGGTACTCTACATGTGCAGACACCTAACTGTTTGTTGGGGGAGGTGTAAGTTTATCTTCTCTAAAGATAACCATTGGATTTACACTACATAAACCATTATGTAAATAAATGCTGTTGTTTACTATGCTCTGAGAGAGAGAGAGAGAGAGAGAGAGAGAGAGAAATAATCACCTAAGCAATGTAACTCTGCACCTTTAAAAAGAAATCATAAAGAGCAGAATCAACACATGTAACAGTCCTTACACATGTAACACAGGGTTTTTTGAAGATATTACTGTTTACAGATAACCTATTAGAATATGTGTGAAAAATACATGAAAACATAGAATGAAGCCAAGCTACAGCTGATTCTTAGATGGTGTATTTGCTCTAAGCAAATTTTTCTGAAATAATGCATCTACGACTGCACAAGATGCAGCACTTGTCTTCACTCAAATTTAAAAATTACCCCTACAAACTAATTTCCAAAGTAATTTTAATACTGCTATGTCTTGGCAGAAAAGCTATGTATTCAACTTAACAGAGGAAAGTAATAGAATTACTATTCTGTGTTTTAGGCAAGTTGAAAAATATTTTGGCCTTAAATTCAGGAATGCTTATGCAATAACATAATTAGGTACCATTTTCAAGTTTAAAATATTCAGCGATCTTCTCTGTATGAAGATTCCAAACTAATTTCCCTCAACTTAATTTTATGAAGCTTCAGAAGAGAAAAAAATCTTTATAAAGTCCCAGAATTTGTTTGAAGAGATATGTTTTTTAAAAATGGCAACACCCCCCAACATGGTTAAAAGATCGGGAGAAAGATATGAATGATTAAGCAGCAGATGAGATAATAGACAAGATAATTACAGAGCATTAAAGCGTCACATTTATTTTTAAGATGTTCAGGCTCTATTTAGAAAAGCCCTTTGTTACCTTTTGTGAATCTAAAAAGAATTATCCTCAGTTACTGAACAATAATGTGATTAATGGTGTTACATCCTCATCATTCCCTATTCTAAACCAGACCATACAAAAACCAGCCATGAAGTATTTCTGCAGCACAAATAGAAGATAACAAGACTTGAGTGGCTGAAGTACACCCACCAAACCCTAGAGATGCCACAAGAAGGGCTTTGTCAAGTTCTGTGATCTCAGAGTGGGAAGTTACAAGGATGTCCAGAACTTTCTCAATGAGCTAGCATGTACAAGGAAGCTACCCACGCTTCCCCTTGCAGGCTGCTCACAGGATACCATTTTGCTGCTGTGGCACAAGAGGGGTATAATGCTAATTCAGGGAAAGAGATGGAGATGTGAAGGCCAGGTAGACAGTTCTCTGAAACAGAGCTACACCAGTGTGACAGGAATAAGGAGAAAAGCAAACACCAACCCATGTTGATGGGCATGGAGGCAAGAAAACTCTGTGACATTGCAAAGAGACAAGAGAACTGCTTTCTGTATTGGTTTGGGTTTGAGTCTACAGAACTGTCTTTATACTCCCCTGTTTTGTTTCATCTTCCTGAGACAATGAATAAAGAAAAAACTGCTGCCTATTGTCAAGGCCATCTGAACACCTTCTGGTGCTATTACACTACTGCAATTCTCACCTTTTTTCAAGAAACTTCTCAGCTCTTCTGTTTAAGAATCCTGTTCTATTCTTTGTATTTTTACAGAAAGGGATAGGAAAATTACTACTTTCATCCTATATTTTCCCTGCCTTTAGATAAAAATAATAAATTATTTTAAAAACCTTAAAGAATTAAAAAGTTATATACAAATATTTTCGATTTACACATATATACGAACATTTATTAATAGGTATAATCATATATACAAGGATCAACATACATCACATAAAGCTAGAGTGGACTTGACTAGCCATAATAGATTGCAAAGTGTGAACAGCATCTTCACACATGAGATGCTTTATTCCCCTTCGGTTATTTGATGCCTGATACAACACCAAAACAAAAATATTCTCATTTAATTGCATTTTTAAAACCATGAATTGACAAAGGACAATTCTCTGGGGGTTTTTGAAGATGGCCTTGGGTTTATGATTACATTTGCAATGGAGATTAGCTTTAAATGTTTACTGTAAGTTCTTTCAGAGCATAAGGAAGTATGTGAAAATGTTTATTTGTATGTATAAAAAACAGACAACAAAAGTTCTCACTATGGACAGATTAGAGGAAGGAGCTGGATTCCTGAGGATGAAGAAACAAAACATGGGGGTTAAAACTGGAGGGAGCCATAAAAATGAAAATCAATGCATTATGGTTGGTGAGAGATATTTCTGGAGCATGGCAGGGCACAGGTAGGTGACTAAAACCTCAAGTTAGTAAAAGTGTGCTTGCATTAGGATGCTGAAGAGATATTAGTGGAAAAGCATTTGCTTTACCCAGTGTTGACATAATTGTAGTCAAAAATGAGGATGGTTTTGAGGCCTGCATGACATTTCTTACCTGTGTGGATAGAAAAGAAAGGCTTTACTTCAGGTATTATTCAGCAAGTATATGGAAGAGTTAGTTGCAACAAGAATTTGAGGATCTAGGCAAAAGAAGATGGTGACATATTACAAACCTGAAAAGCAGTCAGTATGATCAGTGATTAAAATGGGTATAGTGAAGGGCTTCTCTTCTGAAAGGCTGCAAAATCAGTATGAAGAAATAAAATGAAATTACTATGGCAACAACCAACAATCTTATGTGCAAAAATAGAAAAAAAAAAACCAGCAAGGAAACAAAACAGAAAATCAAATGAGAATTTTAAAAGTGATATAGTATACACTTCAGAGTGTGTACAGACCTTAGGAATGTGATTCTCTGGCACTTATTTCAAATACGGTTTCAGCTTAAACAAACTACTTTCATGTTGTTGGTAGATTTTTAAGAGGACTGGCAAAGTATGACTATAAAATAAAACCAAAAAATCTTAATATGTCAGGAGGAGCAAACAGAAAAAAAAATCAATTTCTACAAACCAATGCAGAAAAAGTTTTTTCACCCTTGTAATCTTGATGTCATACAAGGGAGATTTACATAGAATTTTGGACTTCATTATTTCTCTATGCCAAATTCCCAACAACTTCAGGAATTTCTCAACAGCTAACACTGTAACGGTGTATTGTCCCAAGCCTTTCTGAAGCTGTTAAATCAAACTGCTGTGGACAATAGACTACTGTCTTCATTTCCATTACCCTAGCAGTGGGTCCACTCTTTCTTCTGGGGCAGTATGTTCTGGGGCTTAGTGGACCTACACTAACTTAATCTATTTTGTACCATGTCTTAATAATAACAGAGCATAAACCAACAGCAAAATACAAGTTTTTAACTCTCTTACTAAGAAAAAAGAGGAAATAGTAACATTGCACAAGAGAGGAAGGGAATAAAGAATTTGAAGATATGTAAGAGGCAAGAACTGAATGAGAAAGAAGTATGAAGGCATTCATTACATCAGGGGTGGTGCGGGGAGATTTAACTAGTGTATCTCAGAAAGCATTTGCTAATATTCATATCCTTTATTCACATAACAGAACATTTTTAGAGATCGTCAGGAGAGTTTCCTGTTTTGATAAAACACTAGTGACACGATTTGTTAAATCTTCGTGACAAATATTAATAAAATATGAAAAAATCATATTTTGTCAAGAAGTGGTGTTATCAGACTTTACTCAAATTACTCCTCTGGCAGAATTTTTTTAACCTCTAGCTCCATGTTTTTATATCGTTTTGAAAAACCTGCCTGTCCATTGTCAAGCTCTTTCTTCCCTTCTAGCACCTGCATTCAATTTCTTGACTTGGATCCATTATGAAATTATTCTTAATTTCTTGCTTCTGTGAAACTGCTTTAAAAATGGGAAAAAAGCCATTTTTTTCCCATAAGGCAATGTTGCCTTATCCCTCGGAAAATGAAAGCTTTAATGCCGCTAGCCAATTGAATGCATTTATGGTACAGTGGCACAACTTACTACAGAGGTGTTTCAGCATGGTTGTCTTTAATCACCTGATTAGTCACTGAATCATAGCAGACAAAATGGTTTCACCTTTGGGAGCCGGCATATATATCTCCCCAAGCTCTACACACACAGCATTGGTAAGCTTTGTCCTAAAAGAGAGATGGAACCACATCTGCATAATGAACTCTAACAGAGAAGTATTATTTTGTAATAATACAGAGTAGCAATAATTTTGTATTGTTATACCCTTTTGACCATGGAGCATAATGTGTTCCTCTCATGCTGAGCACTTGATAAATCGCATTCTAGGACAATGATGATCTGATGCACCTAAGGCTGCTCAGCAAACAAACATCAGCCTTGATGAGAGTGAATGGGAGCCCTTGTATCTCTGAGACACAGTAACAGGAGGTCTCTTCCAAACTTTGCTTTCAACAGTAGCATAATTGGACCATTTGTGCACCAACCTGATGACTGTGATACCTCTCTGGTAGAAGTTCTGGTGAGTTTACCTTTGCAGAGTTAAAAATCACAGTTCTCCAACTGTAGCCAAAATAGGCAGTGGCAGTGGCCAGGCTCATGCAAGAGCTGTGCACACCCAGCCATCCTGCAGTGCTTCCCTGGCAGAGCTGGGTCCCTGTGACTGTTACCAGGAGGCTGAGACAGCCAGAAACAGCCCTCTCCAAGATCCTGCCTGCTCACCCAGCACCTGCCTCAGTCTTCCACTGGTGCCCTTCCCGTCCCCTCTCTCCCTCTTATAGTGGGAACAGCCAGGGCCTTGTCATCCTCAGGATGACAAGAGTCCGTTGTGCTGGTGGTAGTGCCAGGCCTGTGCCAGCTCTGTCAGGAGGCATTCCCCCTGCTCACTGCCTCAGGTCACTGGCTGCATTTTCAGTGAAAATCAAGAAAAAGCCCCTAGATTCCCAAACTCACTCACATTTTCTGAGTCTGAAAAGGTTGGATTAGTGGCCCAAATCTAGCCTCCCATTATTTTATTTTTCTTAACTTCTTTTTCCTCCCCTCACCTCTGGCTGGCAGGACAATTTTCCACCTCCTGCTGAAAATGTTGTAACTTTCATAAACAGAAAACATATTCACAGCTCCAGATTATTTTTTTAAAGTCTGCCAGGCACTACAGTTTTTTCAGCTGATTCTTACACTGCCTTGTTTGGCACTAGAATACTCTCGTTTGTGCCTCTGCAATTATTCATTGTAGCAAGTAAAGTTCTAACTCTTTAAAGCTCTGATCGATATGTTATTACTAATTTCCTCTTTTAGCTACTGGGATTTATGGGATTGACCAGTGTAGACTTTATCACTAATAATGGGTAAACTAATTTTCAACTGAAAATAAGACGAAATTAATGAAAGGAAGTGCACAGGGGAAAAAAATCAACAAAGTAAGCTTGCTGTGACTTTGTAGTTAACTTCTATGAAGTGAGAGATTGAAGCCAAACTATTCAAAATTCTGTAAAATCTAGGAGTGTGTGTCATACAGAATTCTTTTTAAAAAATAATCTCTTTTTTAAAAAATCAAGTATGTTTTTTTGTGCATTTGATATCAACACCAGTAGGTATCTTCCCTCCCCTCCCCTAGAAAAAGCAGAATAAAGGTTGCATAAGTGCATTCTCTATCCACTCAGTCAGTAGAAATCGGGTCAATCCTACTTAGGGCTACATTAGCATTCAGATCAAGCTCAGTTAACTCTCATTCCCACCCAAACATCTTGTTCCAGCAGTCAGTCTCGCCTCTTTATGGCACAACAGATTCTCTCATCCTTTTCACATTGAAAGGTATGCTTTCAGTTCCTCTGACTAGAGCAGCCAGAAGCAGTCCTTGTGAGGTTGTGGACCAAGTTTTGCTCATAAGGTATGAGTTATCCACATCTAAGTCCTGACTCCATCCAAGTAGAGTGTTATTTGCCTCAGTGGGGTTCATTATGCATTGGGTATTGTCCAAAAAAGCCACCATCTGATGGACCAAGTGCAGCAATGTTGCATTGGAAACATACGTCACAAATTCTGCAGTTTCTGAAAAAGTCCTTTGGAAGACACTATATGCTCTTAGTTACAAAGATTAATATTTGAGCACCTGGAACACAGAAAAATATGACTTGATCCAAAGTGAATAGTCTTACTTTATTTCAGGGCAAAGTATGGTTGAAATCAAATCAACAGCCCATTTTAAATGCACTGAGGTATTGCTTTTGGTAGATCTCACATTATCAGAAAGTCTTAAAGATTTGTGAATCTACAGAATGAGTGAGACATCCTATGACACAAAATATACCCTAATTTGTAACTCTAGCTTTAAAGCTTAGGGATACCTTCCTAGTGTTTATGTGTCCTCAGAGCAGCGTTTTCACTGGGAAGTAAGCCTAGATGCCACTTCTGTGTAATTCCCCTACCGATAGACAGAAATGTCAGTAGGTGGAGCTGCTTCTCCTGCAGCAGATAGGTTTCTCTGCAGAAGGAAGTGGTATTTTTCAGGTACTCAATCAGCTCTTCTTGCTCCTTGGCAGATGTTCCTCAAACAAAGCATGAACATGCAAGAATGTGACTTTTACATCATGGAACCAAAGTGCACAAAGCAGAAGACAGAACACAAAATTGACAGTGTTTGTCAGAACAAGCTGTTTCTTCCCCGCCCTGAGTTGTGAAGAATGGTATTTAAAGGGATACATTTAGCTCCAGAGCATCTTGTGCACAGGGTAAAGCACCCTATTATTCATGCTTGGACTGAAGATGGTGTTAATATAAATATGTCTTCATTGCTGGAATACATGAAGTACATCTTTGCAGATGACAATCAGGCTGAGTTTTTTTCTTTCATTGCTATTCTGGTTATATGGAGATAATCTATTAATAAAGTAGATCAGCTTTGTCTTTCAACTTGAAGTTATAAAGCACACATAAGAGCGCTGCGATCAATCTATTGTCTTTATATCAAAAAAGAGATTCATGAATCTGATTACCTGAAAGAAGGCATGTGATATGAAAAATTCTGAGAATCACTCAGAGGAATAATCATGGAAAGATTTTTTGACACATTTCTAAACACCAATTTATTTCATATAAATAATTTAATGTCTGGTTTATTTCTGAGGCCTTAAGTAAGTATTCCAAGGAAGTTTCTCCGACTGCCGTCTTCAAGTTTTACTCTGTCTTCAAGTTTTACTATGACTGTAGGATTTTTTCTCACATGGCAGGAGATACACAATAAATTTAATACTAAAATGAGTAATTTTGGCTATCAATGTGATCCTGTCCTGCAAGTCATGGATATAACCATAAAATCAGCTCATCTGAGTATTTACAAGGCACATAGAACATACGACATCTTCTGATTTTATACATCTCCATATGGTCTTCTCTAACACCCTAATTTTCAGTCTTTTCTCTGATATGCTTGCCATGGTTCAGCCCCAGTCGGCAGCTGAGCACCATGCCACCACTCACTTGTTTCCCCCTCACAGGGTGGTGGGAAGAGGGAAGAAAAGAAAGGGCAAGGCAAAGGCAAACATCGAGGGTTGGGATAAGGTCAGTTGACTGGGAAACCAAAGGGAGGGAAAAATAACAACTACAAGTCTTAGAGAAAAGTACCTAAAACCAGTGATACACAACATGGTTCCTCACCAAACTGCACAACTCAGACCATACAGCTCAGAGCTGTCCCAGAGTCAGACTGTCGCTGAACCACACATCTTTGAGCAACATATAGCTCTCTCACCAGCCCCCTTTATGCTGAGGTTGATGCCAGTGGTATGGAACACCCTCTTTGCTTAGGTTGGGTCACCTGTCCTGGCTGTGTCCCCTCTCAGCTTCCTCCTGTTTGCCCCCCACCTTGCTGTTAGCAGGGCAGCCTGAGAAGC
The DNA here is from genome assembly GCA_027925045.1 of Hypotaenidia okinawae. NCBI lineage: Eukaryota > Metazoa > Chordata > Aves > Gruiformes > Rallidae > Hypotaenidia > Hypotaenidia okinawae. Next base: position 33,261,802 of record BSDF01000005.1, on the reverse strand, counting down.
TGAAAAGTCCTTGACTGCTTGGTGATACCTAAACCAATCAGTGTGTTATCAACACTGTTCTCATCCTGACTTCCAATCAGAGCAGCACACCAGCTGAGAGAAAGAGAATTAACATGATCCTTAAAAATTCAGAGACTGATTACTGTGCATATGTCTGTCTGATATGCTGTACAAAGTTAGCCAGTAGAAATTTTGAAAAAATTTTTGTTGTTCTATAGAAAGGGCAAAATGCAAAGAAATGGTTCATCTGGGGCTATGGTGAACAAAAATATGCATAGAATTGATTTCACTGTGCTGGTTACACACGGAGTTCCTTTTATCTCAGGTCTTCTGATGACTTTCTCATTGCACCATTTCTAACATAAACAAGAAACTTTTAATGAGGATCTGGCGTACACATCCATGTGACAGCACGTGGTACCTGAAAACAGCTCTGAGCATCAAGGCATTGCAGTGTTCAGTGGACTGTGTAGGTGAAGGGTTGCTCTCTCTATCCTCAGAATGCCATTCAGCATTCACTTACTTAGGCTTGGGCAACATGCTAAGCCGCCTTCTGTCTGTTTCACTGCCATGATTAACATGCAACACTCCACAAATGACAGGAAATAGGAGGTGCCTATGCTGGTCACTGCAGGACAGAGCTGACAAGGTGACAGGCAGCAGGAGCTCATAGGTCCAGCAATCCAGTGCATGACTGTAAGACCTTCAGGTAATACAACCCCCAACTACACACCCTGGCTTGTTATGACCAGTAGATGAGAACAACAGTGGAAACTATGCAGCTTTGTTATTTCTTCCCATAGCTACCCTCAGTGAAAGGAAAATTGATGCTCCTGAGCTACAGCCGATGCATATTGCCACAGCTATTGAGCACTGCTTTTACATTGTCATTGCTATTGGCTTCTCTCACAAATGCCTCAGAGCCAAGACAAATTCTTCCTTTGGCTAAGAGTCTCTAGCCAGAACTGATTATATACCCAGCTCATCTTCAGAGGTCACATCTCTAGTACTGTGTCCAGTTTTGGGCCCCTCACTACAAGAAGGACACTGAGATGTTCGAGCATGTCCAGAAAAGGACAACAAAGCTAGTGAAGGATCTGGAACACAAGTCCTGTGAGGAGCAGCTGAGGGAACTGGGGCTTTTTAGCCTTAAGAAAAGGAGGCTGAGGGAAGACCTTATCACTTTCTACAGCTACCTGAAAGGAGGTTGTGGAGAGGTGGGGGTCAGTCTCTTCTCTCAGGTAACAAGCAATAGGACGAGAGGAAATGGTTTCAAACTGCACTAGGGAAGATTCAGGTCAGACATCAGGAAGAATTTTTTTATTGAAAGGGTTGTCAAGTACTGGAACAGGCTGCCCAGGAAAGTGGTGGAGTCACCATCCCTGGAGGTATTTAAAAGGCATGTAGATGTGATTGAGAACATGGTCTCGAGGTGGACTAGGCATGGTTAGGCTGTGGTTGGACTTGATGATCTTGAAGGTCTCTTCCAACCCAAGTGATTCTATGATTTCACTAAACATCAGGAAGATCAGGAATTATACAGCTGATTTTTCCTTCCAGCCCAGGAGATAAAACTTTATTTTTGTTTTGGTGGATATACTAAGAGTTGCACACTTTCGAGAAGTAACTTCTGTTCCACATTTAACCTGAATTCAATTAGTAATTACTAGAGAAGTATCAAGTGGCCATGGTTGCTGGTCAGGGCTACTCTTTGAAGCTAGTGGTTTATCACCTTCAGCTTGTTTAGTTGGTTATTTAATTACATGGATAACATGTAAGCAATACTTGTTTTCAGTTCCAGATATTGCTTGTATCCCTGTAAACTGAGTAACCTGCAGTAATGTCCTTGCAACTAGTAGAACAAACATTGGCAGCAATTTAGGAGAAAAACACAGAGGATATTTTTCTGCATCTGTCTCTGTTTCTTCTTACATCCACGTGTGCTGAGGGAGCTGGTGGAAGTGATTGCTGAGCTGCTCTCTATCATCTTCAACAGGTCCTGGAGAACGGGAGAAGTGCCTGAGGACTGGAGGATAGCCAATGTCACTCCAGTCTTTAAAAAGGGCAAGAAGGAGGATCCGAGCAACTATAGGCCAGTCGGCCTCACCTCTGTCCCTGGAAAGGTAATGGAACAGCTTGTTCTGGATGCCATCTCCAAGCAATTGGAAGAGAAGAAGGTCATGAGGAGTGGTCAGCATGGATTCACCAAGGGGAAATCATGCTTGACCAATCTCATAGCCTTCTACAATCTCATCACCAGCTGGGTAGATGGAGGGAGAGCAGTGGATGTCATCTACCTTGACTTCAGCAAGGCCTTTGATACTGTCCCCCATGACATCCTGATAGCAAAGCTGAGAGAGCATGGGATAGATGAGTGGACAGTGAGGTGGGTTGAGAATTGGCTGTCGGACCGAGCCCAGAGGGTCGTGATTTGTGGAGTGGAATCTGACTGGAGGCCTGTGACTAGCGGTGTTCCCCAGGGATCGGTGTTGGGTCCAGTCCTGTTTAACATCTTCATTGACGACCTTGATGAGGGAATAGCATCCACCCTCAGCAAGTACACCGATGATACAAAGCTGGGTGGAGTGGCTGATATGCAGGAACACTGCGCTGCCATCCAGCGAGACCTGGACAGGCTGCAGAGCTGGGCAGGGAGAAACCAGATGAGGTTCAACAAAAGCAAGTGTAAAGTCTTGCACCTGGGAAGGAACAACTGTTTCTATCAGTACAGGCTGGGGGATGACCTGCTGGAGAAGAGCTCAGTGGTGAAGGACCTGGGGATCCTGGTGGATGACAGGTTGGCCATGAGCCAGCAGTGTGCCCTGGTGGCTAAGAGAGCCAAAGGGATCCTGGGGTGCATCCGGAGGAGTGTGGCCAGCAGGTCAAAGGAGGTGATCCTCCCCTCTGCTCTGCCCTGGTCAGGCCCCACCTGGAGTATTGTGTCCAGTTCTGAGCACCTGGGTATAAAAAGGACAGGGATCTCCTGGGAAGAGTCCAAAGAAGGGCTACGAAGATGATTAAGGGCCTGGAGCATCTCCCCTATGAGGAAAGGCTGAGTAAGTTGGGACTGTTCAGCCTTGAGAAGAGAAGACTAAGGGGGACCTAATTAATGTTTATAATTATCTTAAGCAGGGGATGCAGGGGAATCAGCCAGCCCCTTTTCAGTGGTCTGTGGAGACAGGACAAGGGGCAATGGCTGCAAGTTGGAGCATAGGAAGTTCCGCACCAACATGCGGAAGAACTTTTTCCCAGTGAGGGTGACAGAGCCCTGGCACAGGCTGCCCAGGGAGGTGGTGGAGTCTCCTTCTCTGGAGATATTCAAGACCCGTCTGGATGCCTATCTGAGTGAAATGTTCTAGGGAGCTGCTTTGGCAGGAGGGTTGGACCCGATGATCTCTCGAGGTCCCTTCCAACCCCTACAATTCTATGATTCTATGATTCTTCTGCCAGGAAGAAAATTAAAAAGAAGAAAAGAGAAAAAAGAGAAAAAAAGAGAAAAAAGAGAAAAAAGAGAAAAAAGAGAAAAAAGAGAAAAAAGAGAAAAAAGAGAAAAAAGGGAAGGGAAGGGAAGGGAAGGAAAAAGGGAAGGGAAGGAAAAAGGGAAGGAAAAAGAGAAGAGAAGGGAAGAGAAGGGAAGAGAAGGGAAGAGAAGGGAAGAGAAGAGACGAGAAGAGAAGAGAAGAGAAGAGAAGAAAAAAAGAAAAGAAAAGAAAAGAAAAGAAAAGAAAAGAAAAGAAAAGAAAAGAAAAGAAAAGAAAAGAAAAGAAAAGAAAAGAAAAGAAAAGAAAAGAAAAGAAAAGAAAAGAAAAGAAAAGAAAAGAAAAGAAAAGAAAAGAAAAAAAAAAGAAAAAGAAAAAGAAAAAGAAAAAGAATGCTGCATCTGGAACCTGCAGCTGGGGTGTACCTGGTGTGGTCCATGCTTGCAGTCTGTGTGTTGAAGCTGTCAATCTCAAGGAAGATGCTGGGCACCGGTTGCTGACATCAGTTGTAGTTTTATTACCACAGAACTGCTCGGTTTCATCAAAGTCCATCCTTCATTAATTTGGATGGTTTGTAACATCATATAATTGCTACACTATACAGCAATTAACATTGTACAATTTAATGTATTGACTATCCTCATCCAAAACTAAATCCCTTTGGAGTACACATTGGACTTGCCCATCCTTTCGCATTACCCACCAAGTACATCCGGGTCCCTGAGCAAAAGCAGACCCGCAGGTGGGTTTGCCTTTACCTGAAGCAAAGGTAACCCAGACTGTCTTCCCCAACAGTTTTTTAATTACAGTTAGATTATGTACTAGGAAGGAATTCTTGACTGTGAGGGTGTGTAGGTCCTAGCACAGGTTGCTCAGAGAAGCTGTGGCTGCCATGGCAGTGTTCAAGGCCAGGCTGGAGGGGGGTTTGGGCAACATGGTCTAGTGGATTATGTCCTTGCCCACGGCAGGGATGATTTTTAATGTCCATTTGAACCCAATCCAACCTATAATTCTGTAACTGTGGAAAGAAAAAAAATGAATTTTTGGATCAGTCCTAACTAAACATTCATCTAGTTTTCAGTTAAGAAAAAAAAAGTCATTCAGCTGTGCTTATGTTACATTACATTATATTATACTTTAAATGCAACAATCATTCTACTCAGTTTAGGTCCATTACTGGTCTTTAAAAGGTGCTTGTCTGAGTTGTTTGCAGGATTAATGGCAGTTTTGTGATGAAACTGTTCTGCCATATGATTCTTACCAGGTGTGATGCCAGCTAACTCACAGGTCTGCATATAAGACTGCAGAGGCTTCCTGGAGAGTTGCCACTCTCCATTTTAATGTGAAGTCATGGCCTTTACTCTCAAACACTGAAATAACATTAACTTTAATACTGTGAAAGAAATTGAATCCTGTAACTGCTAATTATTTCCTTTATAATTTCACATCAGTGGTCAAACATTCTTCTAGCACAGCAAATTCAGTATTAGTAACACAGAAGTAACTGGAAAAGACCAGTCTCAGTCTGCAGGGACTAGCCAAGAATTCCAGGGCTCAAGGCCTCCTGTTTCACAGCCTCCTCTTTTCACAGAATCACAGAATTACAAGGTTGGAAAAGACGTTTAAGATCATCAAGTCCAACCAATACCATCCTAAGCTAAACCATATCCCTAAGTACCTCATCTACCCTTTTTTTAAGCACATCCAGGGAAGGTGACTCAAACATCTCCCTGGGCAGCCTGTTCCAGGCCCTGACAACTCTTTCAGTAAAAATTTTTTTTCTAATGTCCAATCTAAACCTGCCCTGGCACAGCTTCTTGCCATTTCCCCTTGTCCTATCACCTGGCTGAAGACACCATCACCCACCTTGCTACAACCTCCCTTCAGGTACTTGTAGGTGGTGATAAGTTCTCCCCTCAGCCTCTTCTTCTCCAAGCTAAACTTCCCCAGCTCCCTCAGCCATTCCTCATATGGTTTGCCCTCCAGCCCCTTCACCAGCCTGGTTGCCTTCCTCTGGACATGCTTGAGGACCTCAATGTCCTTCTTATGGTGAGGAGCCCAGAACTGGACACAGTACTCGAGGTGCAGCCTCACCAATGCCGAGTACAGGGGCACAATCACCTCCCTAGACCTACTGGCTACACCATTTTTGATACCAGCCAGGATGCCATTGGCCTTCCTGGCCACCTGGGCACAGTGCTGACTCATATTCAGGAGTGCGGAGTCAACCAACATCCCCAAGTCCTTCTGTGCTTTTCAGTTCTCCAGCCAGTCTCCCCCAAGCCTGTAGCACTTCATGGGGTTGTTATGTCCCATGTGCAGCACTCTACACTTGGCCTTGTTAAACTTCATCCCATTGGTCTCAGACCATTGGTCCAGTCTGTTCAGATCCCTCTGAAGAGCTTCCTTATCCTCAGGGCAGATCAACACTTCCTTCTAGTTTAGTGTCATCTGCAAACTTAGTGAGAGAACATTCAATCCCTTCATTGAGGTCATTGATAAAGATATTGAATAAAACTGGACCCAAGACTGAGCCCTGGGGGAAGCCACTTGTGACCACCCTCCAGCTGGATTTTGCTCCATTTACCACCACCCTTTGGGTCCAGCTGTCCAGCCAGTTTTTAACCCAGCAGAGGGTCCATCTGTCCAGGCCAGTGGCAGCCAGTTTCTCAGTCAGAATGCTGTGAGATACCATGTCAAAGGCTTTACTGAAGTCCAGGTAAACCACATCGACAGCCTTCCCCTTGTCCATTAAGCAGGTCTCCTTGTCATAGAAGGTGATTATGTTAGTTTGACAGGATCTACCTTTTGTAAACCCATGTTGAGTAGGCCTGATCTCCTGGTCATCATGCATGTGCTACCTGATAGCTTCCAAGATGACCCTCTCCATGGTCTTCCCCAGGACTGAGGTCAGACTGACAGGCCTGTAGTTCCCTGGATCCTCCTTCTGACTCCTCTAATCAAATATCTAATTAAATTTGTGTACCAGAAAGGTTGTAAAATTACAGCATTCCTACTGTTATCTGATTTTTCTTGATTACGTCTCCACTCATCTTTGGTTGTGATTTGGCTTTTTTAGATCTTTGTGCCAAATGGACTCTTTTAAATGCTGCGAGAGTGATTCCTAATATTTTTACACATGTCTTGGGAGCCAGTGGCATTTAAACTAGTTAGCCCTTTACACGTTGCAGCTGGTAATGGATGACATAAATCAAGTGCTAAGGTAAACACTTAAACCTTAGTGAGACATAAGCAGAGTTTCTTCCTACATAAAATATATGTAGTGTTGTAGTATATAAAAGAAATTTTGTATTTTTTTTCTTTTCTGAACTGTTATAACTATTTCATTGTTGTCTTTAGGCCTACATACATGCTCTCATTTGTCTCATCAGTACACACATTTCTCTTTGAAAAGAAATAGTAAAATGCTTTAGTTCCACTTTGCAGGTGGCACATATGAACTGAACTGAAACCAATCCCAAACCCAGTTACTGCATTACACCAGCAGCTTTGAACTTTGGTGTCCTCATTTTGCTCTGCTAGCTTAAAAACAAAAGCATTGCTTGCTCTGAGCCACAGAATTTTCATATGAACACTTACATGTGCTCAATTAATGCTGAATTGAATTTGCAGCGAACAGGCATTCTAAGAAGTTAAGTTGACCCTAAGATGCTCACTGCAGGTTTTTGTTTTTAATGAAATGAGGGCTGTGATTACCAGCACTGGCTGTCGTTTTGTGCACAGTGGGAGGATTGGGGGATATGAACGGGACATTGGAACACTCTGCTAAGAGATAGCAAGTGTAAGAAGAAAAAGAAAAACTTGAAAAATGTTGAAAAATGTACATTGGGAGTGTAAAGTGAAAAGAGGTGGGTGAGGTAAAGAAGCACAAAGAAGAGTGCAAAGATATTAAAGGCAAAACCAAGTAAAATGCTTCCTAACTGTGTTTAGGAAGATGAAAAGGCAGCTCCTTTGTCATGAAAATGCTAGGGATTAAAAGACTTGTCCTTTACAAACACAAGGATATATCTCACATGTATTTACGGCTGAATTTTGACCTTTAGAAGTTATTTCATTTTAGAGAGCATGTGGATGAGGAAGAATACTGCAAACTGGAGAGGCACAAACATAGTCTCATAAAAAATATTAAAGATTTCAAATCCACTCTTTTCCAGGGGTTCTGACTAGTTATTTTAGCTTGGTTAGGTTGGAAACACTATTTTTTAAAAATCAGCAACCACAAATACTATTATAGGGACAATTAGCGTGTAAAAGATCTGAAAAAGCATTTTCTTATCATGTGGTTTTTAAATTTCGCTTTTCCTCTGCAGTTTGTGACATATAAAAGTGGAAATATTACTCCTACAGGATACACATTCTGGCTGGCTAATCAGTTAAGAAGAACATGATGATACACCATCGTGCTGCTAAATATTTCTTCCTACATTAGTTTTCCAAAGGTAAAAATAGATAAAAATCTTCTAGCAGCATCAGGACTACTGAAGTTTAGTTTCCTACATAGTTTTGCTGGAAGTGTCCTAAAGACTCTGCGACTAGTTATTTTCACCTCACAACGCTGGCATATATTTTTTTTTACTCTAGCTCCTATAAATGCTGCTATTAGGGGCAAACAGGGTGCTGGCAGGATGTAGAAACCCTGATCCACCAGGCAGCTGGTGTCTCATGGCTGCTGGCATGCCAAATGGAAAGGATCAGGGCTGAGTTTCCTCCACTTTCTTCTGGCAGGGGACACAGTAGAATCTTTACATCCATTTTCACAGGCTAAAACAGCTATTAGTGACCTAGTTGTTTGGTTTGGGGTTTTTTTCCCCTAATCTGTCATTTGATGGTGCTGATCCTGGATACCGAGGCAGTATTTTCATCCAGATGTAAAATAGCTGTTGGTTACATGTCATATATATTCCCAGTGTGTTTTTGCATGAAACTGACACCTTGGCAAAACTGCAACTACAGTAACTTAAAATGTTTCCTTATGCCCTTGGTGCATTTTCAGCACTAGTCAGTCCTCAGCATAGAATCACAGAATCATAGAATGGTATGAGTTGGAAGGGACCCCAAAGATCATAGAGTTCCAACTCCCCTGGCACAGGCAGGGCCACCAACCTCCAGGCCTGGATCTACACAAGGTTGCCCAGGGCCCTATCCAACCTGGCCTTGAATGTCCTCCAGAGACATTCACCACCTCTCTGGGCAGCCTGTTCCAGCACCTCACCACTCTCCGTAAAAAAGTTCCCCCTAGTACCTAATTTAAAACTGCCTTCCTTTAGCTTTAATCTATTCCCCCTTGTCTTGCCATTGTCTACCCCTTTAAAAAGCTGATTCCCCTTCTGTTTATATGCTCCCTTCACGTACTAAAAGACTGCAATGAGGTCCCCCCGCAGCCTTCTCGTCTCTAGGCTGAACAAGCCCAGCTCCCTCAGCCTCTCCTCGTAGGGGAGGTGATCTAGCTCCCTAATCATCTTTGTGGCCCTCCTCTGAGCCCCTTCCAACAGTTCTACATCTTTCTTGTATTGTGGGCCCCAGATCTGGACACAGTACTCCAGATGGGGCCTCATGAGGGCAGAGTAGAGAGGGACAGTCACCTCCCTGTCCCTGCTGGCCACCCATCTTCTGAAGGAGCCCAGGATACCATTGGCCTTCCTAGCTGCAAGAGCACACTGCTGGCTCATGTTAAGTTTCTCATCCACCGTGACACCCAGGTCCTTCTCAGCAGGGCTACTCTTAAGGAGCTCTTCTCCCAGTCTGTATCTATGTCTGGGATTCTTCTGGCCCAGGCGCAACACCTTACACTTGGCAGTGTTGAACCTCATTAGGTTCACCCGGGCTCAACTTTTCAGCCTGTCAAGATTCCTCTGGATGGCTTCCTTTCCTTCTATTGTGTCAACCACACCACTCAGCTTGGTGTCATTTGCAAACCTGCTGAGGGTGCACTCAATTCCATCATCAATGTCATTGATAAAGATGTTAAAGAGCACCGGTCCCAAGACAGACCCCTGGGGGACACTGTTTGCACCGGCCTCCACTTGGACATAGACCCATTGACCACCACCCTTTGTCTACGTGGTCACAAACACACCTTACAGAAAAAAAATATTCAGACTGCTTGCCTCCCCATGCATTCAAAATTTCAGTGCAACTTTTTCATCTTCAGGCACAGACAGGCAGACTTACTGGGGAAATGGAGGGGGCTAGCAGAATGGTGCTTTCCCTAATACAGCAGTCTGCAACAGTAGCAAGCATGCTATCAACACTGATGCTCAGGCTGCAATTCCACTCAGGTACTTTCCTGTTGTGATTTAATTATTTCTGATCACTCTTAAATGCTACTCAGCCTCTGCCTTCCTACCGTGGTAGTCACTCATGCTTTAAGTGCCACTCTCAAAACGTTTCCTAGGAAGGCATAAACACTTGCCAGTAAGGACAGAAAGCCAAGGAGTACTGGAGGAAGTCAATGCCTGGCATGCTACCTTCTGTGCTAAATGCACACAGAGCTGGACCCAAGACATTTGCTTCCTCTTGAAGTATAAAAACTAGCTAATACTACAAAAACTCAGCCTCTCTCATTAATCCTTTTCTCTTTAGGGGGAAAAGTTGCTGGGCTTTTCTCCCAGTGTTGTAGTTTTGCATGATGGGGTTCTGGTGGAGAAGGGGGGCTGCAGGGGTGGCTGCTGCACAAAGCAGCCAGAAGGTCTCTGCAGGCCCAACAGAACAAACACCAGCCAGCTTAAGGCCAGAATCGTTGCTGACCAAGGCCGAGACCATAAGCGATGGTCACAGCGCCTCTGGGAATCACACTGAGGAGAAAAAAACCCACAAGCAGCAACTTTTTGCCCCCAGAGAAGGGAGTGAGAAGATGTAAGAAACTCTGCAGACACCAAGGTCCGTGAAGGGAGGGGTGGAGGTAGCCCAGGTGCTGGAGAGAAGGATGCCACTGAAGCCCATGGAAAAAACCCATGGTGGAGTGGATGTGCCCCCGCAGCCCATGGAAAAGACCCCGCCTGCAGGCTGTGGAGAAGCTCCATAGTGTAGTAGGTGAAGACATACAGAATACGCTGTGACCCGTGTTGAAGCAAGCCTCTGCCAGCACTTGCAGCCCATAGAGAGAGACAGAGACACAGAGATGAGCAAGAGAGAGATCCATGCCGGAGCAGGTTTGCTGGGCAGGGAGGCTTGTGACCCTGTGGAGGACCAGGATGGAGCACTCTGGGCTTGAGAGACTGAGAGACATTCTGTGATTTGTGACTGCACCCCTTAGAAGTGACTCATGCTGGGTCAGCTGGTGAAGAGCTGAAGTCCCATGGGAAAGAATTCACGTTGGAAACATTGGTGGATGACTGCCTCCCATGGGTGGGACTTCACAGTGCAGCAGGAGAAGGGTGTGAGGAATGCCCCTCCAGTTCCCTGGCCAAGAAGGAACCCAACTTGTGAGGAACTGACCAAAACCCCCATTCTCCGATTCCCTGCCCCTCCCTGTGCCACAATGCAGGGGGGGGGGGGGATGTGTGGGGAAAGAAGGGAGCGAAATCATGACTACAGTGAAGCCTGCTAAGAAGGGAGGGGTGGGAGGAGGTGCTTTAAGATCTGGCCACACTTCTCATTACCTGACTCCGGTGTCACTGGGTGTGCAGTACAGTGTCATAAATTAGAGAGGTTTTTTTCCTTTATTCTGTGTTGAGTCTGTTTTGCCTGTGATGCTAATTGTGGAATGATCTTTCCCTGTCCTTGTCTCTACTCCTAAGCCTCTCAATTGTGGCCTTGGGTTTGAGAAACAAAGCCCCAAGCACTGCTATGATAGTAGATAACATGGAGCCTTTAGGCCATAAACTGTGGCATGTGGCAAGATTGTGATAAGCACAGTCCCATGCCCCCTGCTAGGGCAGGCTCCAGAAGGAGCTCTTGCTTTAGATAACATATGCATACTGTCTGACAAGTATTAGAAGTTCTATTAGCATGATAAGATAGAGATGCTGCTGTAACAGCAAAATGTTGACCAACCAGATGTAGCCCACAAACACCGTATGTTTGAAAGAAAGCATGCCGTCTTCAGAGCATATTTAAAGGAATGATTCTATACAATAAATTGACTTTTGCTTGCATCAAGCTGTGTCCCGTCTCTCTCCATCGTGGCACTCAATATATATTTTCTCCCCTGTCCAGCTGAAAAGGGGAGTGATAGAGTGGCTTTGGTGGGCATCTGGCCTCCAGCTAGGGTCAAACCACCACACCCAGTAAAAGGATGGAAACTCCCACAGTGGTTACTTGCATCTATGAAGGCTTGTTCTTCCTCCTCTCTTGTTTAGCTCTCCCATTTCTTACAACACTCATCTCCAGGATTTTGTGTCTTGTCTTTTCAGATAAGATTGTGCTTTAATTATCAGTGTAAACTAGAACTGTATTTGGTGTACAATGAAAAGATCATGTTTTGAAATTAACTGTATTGCTAAGTAAACTAATGCCTTCATAGATTTCCTAAGAATGGAGTCTAGAGGCTTAATCAAAAGGGCCAACACCAGAGAAATTAATTTTTATTTTTTGATTAACTCTATTTGAACAGAGGCAAGGAAAATGCAATATACATCAAGGGAAAAATCCAATAGAATAAGATTTATTTTGCATTAGATATCAAAATTAAAAAATAAAATGTGAAAAAAATGATTTTCAGCTGAAATTGGCTGAAACAATACTCCTGAGATTTCATTTTCCCCTCACTCCTTAAAAAAAAAAGAAAATGAGATGGGAAAAAATGCAGTCATTATAAAGGAAGCATTATTACGTGAAACATTCTAGTATTGAGAACATGAAGAACATGATACCTTATATTTATAAGAAAGTCTGTGATAGAATTAATGTATAGTGTTACAGCAGTTCTAGAATCCTGTTATTAAGTATTTCTATCAACTACTGATAAACATGTAAATGAATTTTTTCTGAAAGTATCCACCTGGCTCTTTGGGTTTGCAGAGAGAGAAGTACTGACAGTTGTATGTGAATATTCTGAAAGTCATAGAGATCCAAATCATCTGTGAATATATACGACAACAGAATTATCTCTGATGCTTATTGTTCTGACATTTGCTACAAAAAACATGTTGAAAGAATATTAAATTTGTGAAGTTTTGCTTAAAATTCCAGAAATGCTAGAGTCAAACTATAACTTTAAACTTAGAGCTACTAGCTCATTTATTACGCCAACCTCTTTACATACAAGAGGTGGGGTTAGGGGTAGATGAACACCTACACCCCATCATTTATAACCGCTGTAATGTCTTTGCTGTTAACATCAACAGCAATTTGCAATGTTGGCATCCTGCAAACAAGGGTAACAAATAGCAAAATAGTGCCATGTACCAAAAGAGCCCAGGGTAGCAAGCTACATACAATAGGTAAAATACACACTAAATGCAAAAAATCTTTTACTGTCCTTGTAGTTGCACCTACTACAAAATTGTATATGAAGATCCTCACCATTGAAAAGCAGTAGACCTGCTGCTGCTGAAACGATTTTTTTCTTGTCTGCTTTTAGGTTTTGCTTTAGGACATACTCCCTCCCTCCTCCTACAGGCCTTTCATTTTGCTTTGCAGACACTGGTATTTTCTTAATGCTTTTTCACTTGTGGTGTACTACAGGGATCAAGACTGAGTCCAGTATTGCTTAAAAATTTTATTAATGACCCAGAGATGGTGGGACACACATACATCCTTAGTAAATTTGCAGATGACACAAATCTGAGATAAGCGCTGCTATGCAGAAGGACATGGACATGACTGAGAAATGGGCCAACAAAAACATAATTGCATTCAAGAAAAGATAATGCCAATTCCTGCACTTGGGGAAAAATAACATCTCACATCAGCACACACTGAGGTCCAACCAGCTGGAAAGCTGTTTTGACAAAAAAGTTTTGGAGATCACGGCAGACGAGTAGAGTATGAGCCAGCAATGCACCCTTGTAGCAAGGACAAAAGCCTCCTGGGATGATGCATTAGGAAGACTGTTGCCAGTAAGTGGGGAGATGTCATCCTTGCTCTCTCCTCAGCCCTCGTCAGAGACATCTGGAGTACTGTGTGCAGTTCTGGGCTCCCCAGTGCAATGCAGACATGGACATAAAAAGATGATTAAGAGACCAAAGCATCTCTCATACAAGCTGAATGAGCTGGAAGTCTTTAACCTGGAAAAGGCAGCCTCGGGGAGATTTTATCACTGTACACAAATACCTGATGGGCGGAGGAAAGAAGACACCCCCAAAAACCTCTTAGTGGTCCCCAGTAATAAGAGAAGCCACAATGGGCACAAATCAAAACACAAAAAATCCCATTTAAACATAAGATGAAACTCTTTTTACTGAGAGGATGGTTGAACACTGAAACAGGTTGTGCAGAGAAGCTGTGAAGTCTCCATTCCTGGAAATACTGTAACTTAACTGGACATGACCCAGCAGCCCAAGTACCCCCCTTAGCTTCCTGGGACTGTGCTTTTGGGCAGTCATGACCTATCTTGCTTGACTACTGTTGTTGGGAGAGACATGTCTTCCTCCACTTCATAGCCCTGCAGCCACCTGCTGTGGGAACAGGCAGCATCTCCTCCTGCTCCCCACCTCCACAAACCCACCTTCGGCTTGGTGGGATGCAGCTTGAACCCAGCAAGGTGCAGCAAAGACTCCTGAAAAGACTGATGTGCCCAAGGCCACGCCCATGTCAGGCACAGTGTTGAGACTCAAGTATCTGCAAGGCATCCTTCAAGCCAGTGGTTTGGACACAAAGCAGTTGTGCTAGCTCTGAGATCAGTCTTCAGAAGAAGCATCATAGGATGGTGAACATATGCTAAGGAATGCCACAGAGCTTTGTCAAGTCAATGGGACTCTTGCCTGAGAGGAAGGGGCTATGCACTTTGGAGTCTTTTTATGTGCTTGTACTTTTGGATGCTACCAAAAAGAAAAACATTTCCTAAATAGCAACAGATTTTAAGCTTTAGTATGTAACAGGTTTTGTGTTTGACGGATTTGATTGTACAAATTAGGAAAAAAAATTAAAATACACAAGAGGCTTGAATAAATATGGTCTCTAGGCTCATTACAATGGAGGAAAAAAAGTGTCATGCAGAATTGTACATATTTATACTAAAACAGGCCTCAACACCCTTGATTGTATACTGCAACTCCCACTGCAAATTTGTTTTCACAATATTGTATGTGTTTAACTGACTGAATATAGAAAGCATTATATCACAAAGACTGTTGTTTACAACTGCAAAGCCTACCAACAGACCCTAGACCTCTCTACTCTCACCCACCCTAGTAATGAGGTATACCCACTTGACTTCAACAAAGCAACGAAATCCACATAATCAAGGGGATGATTTGATTTACAACTGTATGCTGACCTTCAATTAAGATCTGCTAGGCATAGGTTCTTGAGGGGAGATCATTTATATTAGAGAAGTTCGCTATTAGATCACTTACGCCTTCTCAGCAGTTAAAAGTCCAGCCAGTCTGGTGAAGTCAAGGACTTGCACTAATACTACAGGACACCAGAGTGCAGAAATTGACAGTTAATTGCTCTATCCTTTGTCACTGTCTGGAGAGAATTGATTTAATCAGAGCAGATCAAGAGGATAATCCATCCATCCGCAGACTTTTCTGCCATGGTTTTTGAGTGTAAAGGAAAAATTTAAAGCTTCAAGTTGCCCAGAGTTAGTGGAGGCCCCACCCCTAGTGACATTCAGGCTTGATGGAGCTCATGAGTGACCTGATCTAGTGAAGATGCCCCTGCTTGCTGCAGGGGGATTGGACTAGATGACTTTAAAGGTCCCTTCCAGCCTAACAAATTCTGTGATTTTAAGTCTGGATATACAGCTGAACACCTTCTCTGGTGCTTGTGCATAATCAGTGCTTTGTCTCCAAAAACTCTGGCATTGCCACAGGTACAAAGGTCATCAATTTGGTACTGTTCCCTAACATTACAAAGTTGAAGCAAAATTATTTTTGTATAAATTGTTTAAATTACTATCCTAACTCTGTTTAAGTAACTAAAATCTCTGAATACAATAATCAAAAGGAATTTGTTCCAGCATTAGGCCTGCAAGTTGTAAAGAAAAGTGGATATTCAGCAGCTGGTATAATCTCAGATTTTGCATGGCAAACAAACACATCTGTATTTGTTTATTTAAGATACAGTGTGGCTTAGCATATGCCTACTCAGCGTTTTTTACATTTGTTGTTCCAGATACTGAAGAACTACAAGGCTTCTAACACTACAACCACTTATAATCAACAGTCCTTAAATATTCCAGTTTGGTGGGTTGTTTAATACTGTCATTAGTTACAGAAATTCAATTAAGTGAATAGTTTTATTATTTTTCAATGAGTGTCTTGAAGTTAAAAAAAGAGTCACTTCAACAATTAAGATCACATGTTCTTTAAGATAAAATTTACAAATTTTGAGATGAAAATTTGTAGAAATATATTTGAAATTATCTGAAACAGAACTTCATACTCCATTAGGCCCTGACTGATTGAAGTGGGTACCTCTGTAAATTAATTTCCTAGATGGAAGCATCAAAACATTGATGAGATTAAGTAACTTCCATGTAACAAAAGTAACTACTACCCTCTTTCTGACGCTGCAAGCCATCATATATTTATAGACTAAAATGCTGGTATAGATTAAAATATTCTGCAAATATACTGTCTCAAGGAGAGAAGTACAGTAATATTTACACAGAATCACAGAATGTTAGGGGTTGGAAGGGACCTCGGGAGAGCATCTAATCCAACCTACCTGCCAGAGCAGGATCACCTAGAGCAAGCTGCACAAGACATCATTCAGGCTGATTCTGTGTATCTCCAGAGATTGAGACTCCACAGCCTCTCTGGGAAGCCTGTTCCAGTGCTTTCCCAGTAAAGAAGTTCCTCCTCATGTTTAGGCAGAACTTCCTATATTCAAATTTATGCCTATTGCCTCTTGTCCTGTCACTGGGCACCACTGAAAAGCCTGACCCCACCCTCCTGACAGCCACCCCTCAAGTATTGATAAGCATTGATAAGATTCCCCCTCAGTCTTCTCTAGGCTAAAAAGTCCCAAGTCAGCCTCTCTTCCTAAGAGAGATGTTCTAGCCCCTAATCATCCTCATACCCCCTTTTTTTTTTGGTACCTATTTATATAGGTATATTTTAAATTTCTGCCAAGGTCTGAATGTTTGATTGTTTCTTTCCAAAGAAACAGACACATAATGTTCTATGATTTGGGAAAACAAATCAACAGCCCAGTGCTTTTATCCTTCAGCTTTAGGACATTTACCACAGCTCACTCTGTTCATCTTGACAAGCAAATAAACATGCAAGCTACAACAGACACAAGACAGTAAAATATCAAGTGGTAAAATTGTTAGGATAAACACTTTTTTTTTTTTAAATCAACACAGATGAGATGAACATTGCTTTAGCACAGAATTGAGTCACACTGCTCTGCCAACAATTTTCCGGTAAAACTACTGAGCATCCAACACCTCTTTTTGTCCTTTACACAGCTTTGGAAAGAGCTGCTGATGGGAATGCACTGACTACGGAGGTTACACTGTACTGCCGATTTGACAGGAAGGCATTGTACAAAGCCAGAAAATCACCAATACCTCCACATCACCTGTCCCCGAAGTGCAAGCCTAGCGCAGAGACAGAAACTCTCTGGAGCGCTGCCGATTTTCACAGCTGTGTCAGAACAACACCCACGGCCTCCACTGCCCCCTCTCTCAAGCCTCCCCTCCCCAAGGCTTGGTTCGGCCACAGCGTGGCCTTACACCTCTCCGCCGGGGGAGGCCTTATCGTACAGCACCACCACGGAACCACAGGGTTACCGACCCGGCCGCCGCCGTCCCTGCCGCCTTAAAATGGCGGCAGCAAGGCAGCTCCCCCACCGCCAGCGGCTCTTCGCTGCCATTTTCCAAGAGAAGGAGGCGTGGGACGCCTGTGACAGGCGGCGGTGGGAGGAGGAGATCAGTCGCTGCCGGGCCTAGCTTCCTGCCCGGCCCGCCTTGCGGCGTGCCCCTCTCCCACCGGCGGGCGCTGTAAGTCTCCGCGCCAGGGAAAGCGCTACATCCAGTCCCTCTCGTCTCTACCCGCCGGAAATGGCGTCAGGCAGCCGTGGGCCCAGCCCAGGTAGCGGCCGTGCGGCCACGCCCCTCGCCGAGGGTCTCCACCGCTACAGGCCACCGCCCCCGGCAGCCCCGCCACCTTCTCTGTCGCTGCTGTGTGCCCACTGGCGTCGGTAATCCTGAAGTGGCGGAAGAGGTGAGGCGGCGGCCAGGCTGACCGGAGGCGCCGTCCCCACCCGCCCCGGCGCTGTCCGTTAGGGCAGGCCCCGCCTCTTCCGGGCCTCTCCGGCTGGGCCGCCGCCTCCTCCTCCCTCGCTTGCTCTCCCTTTTGTGAGTTATAGCAACCGTTGCCTTGTGAATCAAGCGCCATAGTCACCGTAGTCCTGGCGACTGTTACCCATCAACAACAACCGCTCCTCTCCTGCTCCTCCTCCTCCTCCTCCTCCTGCTGCTGCTCCTCACCCCCTTCCTCATCGTCACCTACAACAACAACAACAACAGCCACCTCCAGCAGCAACGACAGCGGGAACACCACCACAGCCCGCCTCAGCCCAGGTGAATATGCTTGTCGGGCGCACGCCGGCCTTCCCGCTGCTCTCCCTCTCCCAGCCGCTGCCTCCCCGTGCCTCGCAGCATCCGGGTCGGGGCTGCTCCCTTGGGCTGCGCGCTTGGTTGCGGTGCAGCGAGGTGAACGTGGGTCACCCTCCCGGTCCCCACGCTTTCCTCCGCCGCCTCCCCTTCTCCGTCCCTCTTCTCCGGCCTTCTCCCACCTCGTTCCCTCCCCTTTCCTCCCGGCCCCTCTGCACCGGGTGCACTTTGCGGATGGGTGGGGAACGCGTTCTTGAGTGGGGCGATTGGGATGGGGGTGTCTCTTGAGCGGGGAGGGGAGCTGGCCGCGGTGCAAAGTGAGGAGGAAGAGAGGCTTGGCGGTGATGAGGACGGAGGCACGCTTCTGGGACCTTCAGGACAATTGCTTGGATGCGGTGGGTATGCATCTTACTTGGTCTCTCGTTTGCACGGATGGGAGAATGTAGAGATTTGGCACAGTCTAAGGTTACTGACTTTAAAAGCGAAAAAACCCCGTGGGGATGGAGGGGAAGGTTGGGGGGAGTAGTGGGGGGGTGGGGGTGGAGGTGGGGGGCGGGGAAGGTTCATCCAGAGACGGATCCTGTAGAACACTGAGAGCAGAGGATGTTTTTTTTCCTTTTCACTTACAGGGGCCTTGTTTTGATTTCATGTTAATTTTGCCTGCCAATGTTGTAGATTTTTGTGAACTTCCTATATCTTGAATGATGCTCTTGTGCAATCATATGAAACACTTTTCTGTGCTTTATGTAGCCATGCAATTTTTTGCTTTATGCATAATTAATGTAGCTGCTTATTTTAGTGCAAGCTATGTTTTCTTTGTATTGTGATGAAGGTTTTTGTTTATTCAGTACCCTCACCCATACACAGAGTAGCAGGGCTTTTTTTGTTTCTCATGCTCCTTCTGTGGGGGATTATTTTTTAAACAATGCTTTCATACTGCAGTGTAGTATGGAAAAGTACACGTGTACATCTAGTTTATGTGTACTTCTAGTTATGTTCATGTAGAGAGTATCCATTTCGTTTTTCTTAAATTCTCCACAATGAAGGAAATTCAAGATACTCATTGCAAAATTTGTGTGCTGAGGAGCAAAGGAAGGAGAAAATAAGAAAATAAAAAAACCCCAAACCAACAACTTTGTGATTTTATTATTACTACTGTATTTAAAGAGTATGTTTGGGAAAGAGGGAAGAGGCAGCTTTTTTACCTCTCAAGAAGCTGTAGTACAAATTGTGTTATCAATGAGAATGGTTTGCTTGGGTTTGGTTTTTTTTGTTTGTTTGTTTTAATCCAAAATGCTTGTTTTCTTCATCTAAAGATTTTTGTTGTCAGTGGTGTCAAACCATACTTTATATACTTATTTTATTCTTTTAGATACAGTTGGGTTTTGGTTTCTATTATGGTAATAAAATTTGCTTTTAGCATCTCCATATCCAATTGCACTCTCCCGTTTGACTTGTCAAATCATGCTGTTGTGACAAACTTTTTTTTTTAAATTATGACTTATTCTCAGGGAAAAGGTTCTTTAAATACTGCATTTTGTGTATATATACTTTTTATGTGTGTGTAACCCTGTGTAAAATGCAGGGTTTCTCATTACAATTTCCACAACAATATATGTGTTTGTCTCACACTGGAACTATCAGTAAATGTGGCTGGCAATTTTTCCAAGCATCTATCAACTACAAAACTTGCTAAGTAGTTAATATATTCTTGGTATTATATTTTTGAGCTAAGGCAGGCTGGATTTGTCTCTTTGGTTGTTTTTGTTTGTTTGCTTGTTTGTTTTAAATGTATATTTCATGGGCCAACAGGAACTCAGAAAAGACAGTATTTTGAGTAATGACCAATGGTCTCCACATAGTTGTCTTTTTTTATAATTTTACTTAATGTGAAACCACTGAATGCTAATTTTCTAGGTCCTGTTGTCAAATACATTCGAAAGACAGTAAGAATTTTCAGTGTGAGTTACAGTACTCTTTTTCAATTATACAGCACATTTAAATCTTTAAATGTATTTGTAGTGTGTGATTTGTTAGTTGTGGAACCATTCCTGACATCCACTCTTGTTTAAAAGAGTGGATGTTAGTTCTACATGATGCCTGTCTTAAGTAGCTCTCTTACAACAGGACAGAGTACTAAATGGGGTGGAATCCCTCTGGGGTGTTGAAATCTTCTTTGCAGAATATATATCCAGACCCCTAGTAGCAAAGGACAGTGGATATATAGGCTGTGAGACTAACTTTCTGGTACAAATCTTGTGAGGAGACATACAGATGTTTCTTAAAAAACAGATTAAAAGAACATTAGTTTGCCTAAAAACAAAGACCTTTTTAGTACTTTTTATTTAGATACTTAGGGACTGACTGCAATTTTGAAAATAATAATGCAGCTGTAATCACCTCTTTAATCTTATGGACTTTTCTGAGAAAAGCATTGACTTTTTATTCTCTCTGAAATGCTGTAATGATCACAGATAAAATCTGCATTATGCATTCTGATTCCCTAATGCCCACAGCTATCAGAATCTTTGCTGTTCGTGATGTTAACCAGTCTTAGAAAAAGGTGCCTTGTGATTT
Organism: Hypotaenidia okinawae; assembly: GCA_027925045.1. Lineage (NCBI taxonomy): Eukaryota > Metazoa > Chordata > Aves > Gruiformes > Rallidae > Hypotaenidia > Hypotaenidia okinawae. The sequence continues at coordinate 33,241,051 of BSDF01000005.1, read as the reverse complement.
TTTAAATTTGTTTTTGTTGTCCATTGTTTCTCATGACTTAGACTGTGTAACTATCTGTGTTTCAGTGTATCCTAACTAACAGGATACTACTATGCTCTGTTGTGTTGGTGGTGTGCGCCTGTGGAGAAACCCTTTTCAGGTGTGTAGTGTAACTAAATGAAATGGTAATCAAAGGTACACTGTTGTTAAAGTGTTTGAAGTCAGGGTGCTTTACTTGATAATTAGGTCCAGCTTTGTTAGCAGTATCCCGTTTCTTGTTTCCAGGTGATACGATAGTCTTTTAATCTCAAACTGTCTAGAGAAGTAACTGTTGCCGTCTTTAAATTTACAAATCCTTCCCTTGAAGAGGAAGGCTGTTACTGTTTTCCTCTCTTCTTACTTAAAACATTAGTATCTGAAATGCATTGATCTTTTTTTCAATGCAGTTCCTCTTGGTGTTCTAGGCAGTGCTTCTGTGTTTCCCTCTCTGCTTGGCTCTGTCATGAAAGGCTTCCTTTCCTCTTAAAAATATTCCATAGTAGTTGTATTTTGACTGCAGTCTCCAAAATCTTACCAGCTGCAGGTATTGCTATGCAGTATACTTCAAAAATTCTCAGGCTTTAAAAAATTTAACATACTGACTCTTAAATTGCTTTTAAAAATTGTTCTAAGTTGATATCACATTTTGCAAATGCATCACAAATACAAGCAGAATAAAAATTAAGCTTTCAGTAGCATATACTGCGTTTGGAGTTGGAGTTCCATTTCCAAACCCAACTCTCAAATGAATATTAGAATACCAAAAGCAGTGTGTTTTATTCATAGTTTAAAAACATATGAATGAAACTACTGATTTTTTCCTAAGAATGAGGGCTGAAAAATTAATGAGCCTTTTAAAATTAATGGGCTAAACTTTAAGAAGATATTTCTTAGCCACATGTTTATTATTTACATATTTTTGGTAAAGCTGGTTGTCAGTTTTAATAGTTCTCTTTTCTCACAGATACTGTGTATACCCATATTTTAGAAATTTAAGAAGCTGTGCATATACTGATTTGGCTAACTCTTGTTTGTTAGGGACAGATGGCTGATTTAAACAGGTGTCACTTTAATTTCTTGTTCGTTGTTTTGAGACTTCCAGAGGTTTACCAAAGAGGTGCCTAAAGCAGGTGGTGATCTCTGCCTTTGTGATTAGCAAAATGTACTCTCATAGGAAATTATTTTCTCAGTGACTCTGTGTGTTTCAATAGTTAATGTCATATCAGAGTTTGATATGACTATTATTATTTTTTTTTAGTTCTCACTGAACTTTTAAAGAAGATGTGACTGTTTGGGAGTGAAATTTAGCAGTTTATGATTGTGTAGATACCTGTAGTCCTAATTTCTTTCTTGCATAGCCCTAAAGCAAATATATACTAATTTACTCTTATTTCACTTAAGTAATTTTCATTTTAAAAATAAACCTTCCTATTAAGAATACAGGATTGGTTTCAAAGTTCTGCCTTTTTTTCCTGGTACTTTTCTATATTAGCACACCTGTACATTTCTTTCATTCAGCAATAGTTACGTCTTCCTCAGTTATAGAAGATTTTAATAAAATGAAGATAAATGAAAGAAATATTAGGCATTTTTTGTTTCTAAGGGATGCTTTTATTCTTTCTCTAGATCTTTTTTTGTAACAATTAATGTTGTTTATGCTTATTCTTTTCTTTCTAGTTGATGCACCAGAGGGTGCTATGCTATTTGAAATATAAAAAGGAAAGAAAATAAAGAAAATTCTAAAAATTCTTTCATTGAAATAGAATGCACATGGGATTTAAATAAAACTTACTGGAATGTGTACTTCTTCCTGTGCATTGCAATATAGAAAATTTACTATTTGGCCATATCATGTTAAAAATTATGGAAGAAATTGGCAGTTTCATATCTAAGTGTGTCTTAGAGAACAAATATTTGTATTTAGATTATGTCTGTAGAGGATATAGCTGAAACAATTTATACTTACTTAATTAAATTATTGCTCACCCTATAAGCTATATGAACTTATCTGAGAGACCCGTATGCTTTGGAGTGACACTTACTGCATGTTATTTTATTAATTTATGAATCTATATTCCCATATTATGTAACTTGCTCGTTAAAAATATGCATGCATGGCTTTTTTTTTTCTTTCTCGCTGAAACTCTTCTTAGATGAAACTGAGGTTGAAGCTTATCTGTTTACTTCTGAATTGCAGGATACAGAGCTTCAGATATAGGAGTTTTAATTGATTAGGACATATACCTTCTTACATCAGTCATCAGTTGGTGAAAGACACACCCTCTCTTTCTTCACCCTCTCCAAAACAAAAAAGCAACACCAAACAAACTGAAAAATACCAGTATAAAAGTAGTATCCTCTACATATTTATGAATATTATTATAATAAATTTTAAAAGATTCGCCATAGATATGTGATCCCAACAGATTAGAATATCATTGTTGTACCTTCTGTGGTTTGATAATATCTATTATTTTTCCATACGCTATTTCTTTTACATATATGTGGATTGCAGTGCCTAGTTCAATTCCCTTGGGAAGCATGTGAAAAGGTGCAGGTTGGAGCTGCTGTGATACACCGTAAATTACTTGGTTTTGCACACTACCTTTATTTGTTCTTACTATTCCACAGTTGTAAGTTTTTTGTATTTAGTCCCCTAGCTTCAGATTTAGAGGCCCAAGTTCAAGAAGAGGAGATCGATGGACTATATTGTAAATTGCATTTAATAAAGGAATTTCCTGATTTACAATATAAATCTTGATGTGGCTTGGAAGTATAGATTCTATCAATTCAGACTTCTTCTGTAATTTCCTTCCTTATTTCCAACCTTACTTGTTTACATTTTTATATGACATTTGTAACAGTGCTAAAGGAACACCTGAGATTGTATATTAATCACTAAATTGTTGTCTACTTGTAACATTTGAGACTTATTCATTCATTAGAGAAAAAACCTATTTTTTAAAGTCATTTCATCCATGCTTGGACCCAATACATTACATTTATCTCAGCTTCTTAGACCTTTCCTGAGTAAGAGTTTCTTTAGCTCTTTTATTTTCTTCTTATTTAAGTCCTATTTCAAATAAGTTTATAAGGTCTTTAAGGCAAGAACCATGTATTTAGATTATGTTCAGGCTTTGGATGCAACCAGTATAACTGAGTTGTGTTTATGGTTTATCTGCTAAGTAAATCACATCTTTCTTCTGTTTTATTATCTCATAATAATTAACGTAACTGTGTTTTCATACCACCTCAGGGGTATTTTCTAAACTCTTAAACTCAGCTAGTTTAATCGTACAACACTGGAAAGAAGAAATAAAAGCAAGCAAGTCTGGTAAAAGGTGCAGTATGTTACTTTGCTGGTGTCATAGAGTTGGTTTATTCTACTTTGGTTAGGGTGTTCTCTTTTCTTGTCTGATTGCCTCTTTTTTGCTGTTGTTAACTATACTTCCCTTACAAAGAATCCAAAAAGTGTCATAGGATTCTGAGCCATAGCTACTTACGGTTATTATTAGGGTTATAGATAGATAGCTATTATGCTTACATGGAGCTAAAATTCAATAATATATTTTTATCTCCAGTGAGCTAATTTATGTCTACTGAATTGTCAAGTGGAACATTGTGTATTGCTTCTGGAGTACATTTGGTCTGATTTTCTTTCCCCCTGAAATATACCTAAATCTGAGTGGGAGAGGGGAGGAGAGAGAAGGGAGTGCAGTTTTGCTTATGTAGCTCCCTTAATCGGACAGTGTTTATAGGCTATCTGAAGGCTTTACTTGCTAGTGGATTAGATGCCTAGGATTCTGAAACTGAGCTAATGTCTTTCAGCATGACCTGTTGCATGCTACCCACTGAGCATTTATAGAAGTTGCTGTGGGTCTGTGTAGTCTTATCTAAACTAAATGAGATGTTCTCACATAAGCCTTTTCTTCCTTTTCTCTTGTTAGTGTTCTGCACTGTAGACAGTTGAGAGTGTGGTTTGTCACTGCAAGTCTTGGATTAATTGAACTACAAAAAGTAACTAGTATTTACCAAGGAGCACTAAGTCTACTCATTATAGGTAGGTGAAAGTGAAAACAAAATAATTTTAGCTCTCTTGCCATTGGAAGAGAGTGGTAAATGTCAGGACTTCTGTCTTATGTTAAATGTTTCATAAATTCGAAGCTTCGCCTTTTTAACTACTGCAGAAAGTTTTCTGAATTCTCTTTTAGCAGCCCTAACTGCTTTTTATTCCAATGTGTGCTATATTCCCACCTCTTTATTGTTCTTGAGTTTGACATAAACAGGAGAGACAGGAGTTAGGGATTTGGTGAGGGAAGAATGTTTCTTACTCCACTTTCTTATTGATGACATAGATGCACATTGTAGTTAGTTCATTAGGAGGGACATGTGGCTGTACACAAAGGATTGTTAATTTGTATTTGTAGTTAGTATGCTTGCTATTGTGATTTGATGCTGATCACTTTATATGTCTTGGAGAATTTGGAAAGATACAGTAAAGAAAAAAAGTTGCCTTAAAACTACTTCCTTTAATTAAAACACCATAATTGCTTTTTGAAGTGTATTTTAGAAAAAGATATGGCTTGTAATCACCATTTAAAACCCATATTTACTTAAAATTTCTGATTAAAGTATTAAGTAATTGTTCAGATCAAACACATTTTACACTTATTTAAGTTCTAGAAAGTGTTTAAATATCTAATGGTCGACAGACTATTACTGCCATTCACAAAATTAATATATGATTTATGAAAACTATTTGGATTACTTCTGCAGAAAGGCCTGGCTGTATTCAAAGTTACATGGTCATTAGCTAGTGAAAAGCAGTTGAACTACCTGCATAGTAGCAGATATAACAAATTAACTGTTAGCCATGAGGTGAAATTGACATGCTAGTTTGATCGTATGTTCACCAAGGCCATGCCATTGTGGGCGTTTCAGTTTAGTGTTTAGTTTTCTCTTATTTTATTTGGTCTCATCTGTGTTAAACAACTTCAAGTTAGAATTTGAGAAAGAGTGAATAACTTTCATATTCATCTTATTGTTTTCTGTCATATTTAGTGAATGAAATAAACATAGAATCCAGTGTGATTTTTAGCGCTTCTGTGGAATAGTAATAGCAATTCCCTGTGACTTCTAGGAAGAACATTCTTTGGATTTTCTGAAAGGCATGACGGCTCTTCTGTGGTCTGTACCAACCTTAAAGTAATTCTAGGGGGTAAAACATGCTTAGCTTTAGAATGGAGGTATGTAGCACAGAAATATGATTCCATTCCATGATTTTGTGTAAAACTTTTGTGCTCAGATTCTGGGTTTTGAAGAGAGGCAAGGTGAATGAGCTAAGAGGAGAGCACAACTCTTCATGCTATTGTTTCTTTTCAGCTTTCCAGGTGTTTTCTGGTTGAAGGATGTCCCGATTAGTTCTGTTTTTCTCCAGTTCTCTGAAGCTCTTTTGTACTATAAGAACCATAGTTGTCACAGTAGTGGGCTGGTAAATTTGTAAAGGTTTTGGTGCACTGGGTCTGTAGCTATGTGAGGATGAGGTTTTTTAAATCTCAGGCTGCTTCACAGAATTCAGGTTTTGTGACTTAAGTATACTTGATTAACAAACATATGTCAGACCAAGGGAAGGTTTATTTGTGGTAGGCTGAGGATTAGAATTGGTCCTACAAAGCAATAGCATAATTTATCATGTAAGTACTGATTCTGGTTTATAGACAGAGCTTCTTCTAGTGTTATAAAGGTTGTGTTTCTATGCTGGTTCAGTTGCAGCTCTTTGGTGTGTTTTTTCTAATGCTGCTGTTTCAAGTCATCTAGATGGTCGGTAGCCAGGCAGTGTAATCTTAGGAAGTTGTGCAGTCTGAGATATTCAAATTTCAGTTACCATTTTATATCATTAGTTGTTTGGGGAGGCAGGTCTTACTAAGATTTAAATTTTGGAGACTAAAATCACCTGCCATGATCCTGTTACAAGCCACTGAGTCAAGTTTCCCATCTTAAAAGGGTCTGAAAGTGTTCACTGTCTTCACTGCTTGTCCTTATTTAGTATATATTTCTCCTGATTGAATTCTGAAGAAACTGACATTTCTTGACTTAAGGGAAGAGCTAGACAGAGGGTTATGAGTTCAGTGCAGTGACCAACTTTCATGACATAATGAAGTGCCCTTGAGTCATATGTTCTGAATTAAAAACATACTACAGACATCTGAGATGAAGAAGAGTCTTAGGATTACTTTGCATGTGGAAGACTGTCTTTTAAGGGTTCCCATGGCTTGGTTTCAGGATGACATACTAAGCTATATGGTTGGGACCTGGAACAACACAGTGCTGTAAATCTCAGCACCTTTAATAGTGTTTGTCCTCAGCACAGTCATAAGTCTGGGATACCTAAAATTTCTCTAGTCAGCATAGTTGTGGTATTGGCTTCATGGTACTATCCAAGAATGGTAACTTCTCAGATACAGCTAAATATCTTGATAGATAAGAAATTGGAAATTATTTTTTGGTCGTCAGTGAGAAAAGAAGGGGGGTGTGGGTTTAAAATTTTGAACAGAAATGCGAAAGTACTTGTTCTAAAGTTTGTACTACAGGAAGGGCAACATAGGATGGTTTGGCTATTAAAAATGGCTTGAAGATGTAATTGACTGTTAATAGTTGAGAGTGGTAGTGTTAGGTCCTCTTATAAAATTAGCTGTGTCTTCTCCAGAAACCAAGCTGCCTTGTCACAAATACAACTTTGCTTTATAGCTGTGCTTTTGAACGCCTAATGGTCTGCTCTCATTGGTTAGGCTAATATTTTTTTTTAAAAAGTGTATTCTACATGAAGTACTTCTGTGTTTCATGTGCTTATTCAAAAGCTTTCTAAATATTCAAGTTACAGCATTTAATCTGCTAGTATGAAAATGGTTAAGTTTGCCATAAAACCAAAGGATCAGAAGATGCTAAGGGCATTCAGTGGTGGTCTGTGTCTTTTGGTTTTTGGAGAGGATTTTTTGTTGTTGTTTTGGTTGTGGTGGTGGTGGTTTTTTTTCCTCCTGAAGAGCAAAAGAAATGTGGCATTTAAGTTTGTAGGAATAAGAATCATCTAACAGGGCATTGCCTTTTATCTGGATGGTTCAGCTTTGTTAAATGGGGTTAATTGCATTTTGACAATGCGTAAAACTGTCTTTTTACATCACGAACTGTTATCATGCCATTTCTGTATTAAACGTATTTTCTCAAAGATTCTGTTAACCATCCTCTATAGAATGTTATGAAGTGCATCTGTTCTTAACAACACATATATACATTTTCTGTTTTAAATGTGGTATTTTAATGTTACATAGTGAAATCTAGTACAAAAGTTGTCACTGAAAAGTCTTTCTTTTAATCCACTTCTACAGTAATATACTGGCCAATAGTGGGGGGAGTACTAGTCCTGTGCAGCTGTCTGGGTTTTCACAGATCCTCAGACAATAGTCTGTTGACTGTGGGCTGGGTATGGAGTGGCTGGGAAGCAGCACTGTGGAAGATGACCAGGGGTCCCTGGTTGGCAGTGAGTTAGTAGGGTGCCTTGGCAGTAGAAAAGATAAACAGTATCTTTTGGGCTGTATGAACAAATACATAGGCAGGAAATCGAGGGAAATGTCATCACCCATCTCTCACACCTATTAGGCAACATCTGTACCCCTGTCAGTCTCCCACTGGTATGGGAAAGACATTGGTAAACTGGAGTCAATTCAGCCAAGGACTGCTAAGTCCTGAGCACGCGTGCCTGTTCAGTCTGGGAAAGATTTAATTTCAGGGGTCCTAACAGCAGCCTTCCCTAATACCTAGAAGGAGGTCATTAAAAAGGTGTAGTCAGGCTTTTTTCACAGCAGTGCATGCTGGAAGGGTAGCAGTGTTCCTAAGTTGAAGCAGGAGAAGTTTAGGCTGAAGATACAGAAATTTCTTTTTCCCCCATGAGGACAGCCAGCAATGCAGTTGGAGCCAAACAAGGCTTTACCATCTCTGTCCTTGGGAGATTTTCAAGCTCTAACTAGATAAGGCCCTGAGGAGCTGCTCTGATGTCAGGTCTGAGCCTCCTTTGGGAAGAAAGTTGGACATGAGAGCTCCTTCCTGAAATACCTGACAGCCTGAACTGTGCTACGTTTTTATTTGTGATTCTTGCTCTACAGCAGAAGTTCCTAGACTGTGATTTAGTTTGTCTTGTCCAGTTCCATTTCTTAGAACTGCAGTTGAATCTTCACCCATGGAAGTAAAACAAGAGGGATAATATCTAGAGCTAAAATATCAATATAGATGTCTTGAGCTATCTCACAAGGCGTAGTTGGGTACCCAAGAGAATGTTGAAAACATGGAACTCTTCTGTTTGTTTTTTCTTCACTGCATTACTACAGTTAGGATATTTTTATACAACACTGTATTCTCTGGAATTCACAAAGTTAGCACTGGACATAGACTGGATTCTGTGCATTTATTTATACAATATTTTACAGTGAAACCTTGAGAACTTTCACTGGAGTCCTGCAGAGGCAAAAATAATAGCAGTAGAGAAAACTGCAGTGGAAGGAAAACAAATTTATCAGGTCTCTTCAGGAGAAGGAACTATGAACAATGGGATTTAAAAAACAAGAAGGAAAGACCTTGGTTGAATACCTGGCAAAACTAAAACCCAGTTGTTTATTTCTGTGGATTTACCTTTGTGTATATTAGAGTTTTAATTTGCAGATTTTAATTCTTTTGTTGCAACTGAAGAGGCAAAACAGCAAATCTAAAACCTTTATTGGATACTATTTATTATCTTTAAGAAATTGGATAATTTGCTTGCTTTTTTGAGATCATTTCAGAGACTTTGATGAAACATTTTGTATTTGTCTATCTGCCTGGTGATTTGTAAGTGATATTCAAATATAATACTCAGGAATCTGAAGAGAGTTTTTTGTTTGGGGTTTTTTTGTTGTTCCTGGGTTGGTTTTTTTGTTCACGTTTCTCAGGATTTCAGAATTCAGGATTTTTTCAGGGTTTCAGGTTGTTCAGGACTTGTCCGAATATTTGTTTTTCTTCATTTCTGTGTGCTAGTATGTTGTTCAGTATTACTAATTACTTAATTTAGGTTTTACACTGTACTACTTTTATTTTCTATCTTTGTGGGTTTTCCTGAGGGAAAAAAAAAAGCCCTGTTACTAGGACCATCATGCATGCTATTTTCCACAATTTCATGTTTTCACATGCTTGCTAGCATCAGTCTTAACTAAGAGCTTAGAGAACTTTTTCTTTGACAGAAGTGCAGTGATAAATAAGAACGACTTAAGAATTTTTGAATTTGTTTATAAATACATACCTCTAATCCAAAACCAGACATTGAAGTGAGTGATTCTAAGTCACAAATAAAACAAGAAATATTTAATCTTTTCAGGAAATATAATCTGAGACTTGGTCAAATCACTACCTCTTACAATGCTTTTTCAACCTAATAGTGTTTTTTAATGCAAGGTGAACAAAAAGCCATGTGGGAGTGTTTCAGCAGGTTTGGCTTATGGATTTTTTTTGGTTGTTTAGTTCTGTGCCCATGAATCTGTGTATAGTTCTACTTTAAAAAAGTTTCATAATTTCACAAAGCCCAAATTAAGCTTTATTTTTGAAACATACATGGCAATAACAGTGTCTTTTGAATAAATACATGCTTGTGAAAGCTGGGAAAGATCATGTGATAAAACAAACAAGGCTAAAATTAGTATCTTAAATATTGTTGTCTAATGTGATACTGAATTACAAGCTTGATTGATAAAATAATATTCTTACAATGAGTTTTTCTTTGTTACTGCATCCAGTGTAATTTCTTCTGTATTTCTTGTAGAATTACTGTTGCTGGATTTCCTCTTAAATATATATTTCTTAAGAAAGACCATGCTAAACATGGTTTGACTAATATTTCACCATACAACTATACTTGGATGGCAAAGGACATAAATACTTCATTGTTGATTACCAACTGTCTTTGGAGGGTTTTTAAAATACTCTTTTACCAAAGCAGAATGAGATTGTCTGATTTCCTTTCGAGTTGATGGCTTTAATGAGTTTTTAAAAAATAATTTAATCTTATAGTTACTGTACTTTAAATATATTCATAAATAGAGAAGTGGTAGATCTTTAAAGAGGTACTTAAAATTCAGATGACGCAGGGTGGAAGGTACCTTTAGGACATAAAGCAATATTTTAAGGTAAGGTAGCTTTATCAAAAGTGTGCCACACTTTACAATTTCACTGTGAATACTTTAAAAAATATTTTCTTTGTATATATGCACTTAAAGATTAATTTTTCATTTTCTTTTCTTTTTTGCTTTCTTTTCCTAGACTGGAAATTCAAATATATACACTCTGTAAAACCTTATATTCACTTTTTTTCCCCCTTCCTTTGTAGTTTATGATTTAATCCTTTTTTGCTGCCTTATTGTATTATCACAGATGGTTATTATATCTGTTTATGCATATTTTCCAATTACAATTACATTTTTGGTATTTTTTGGCACTAATTTTTATTAAGCTTTGCAGTTCAGTATCCACTGTTTTTTCCTGTTCCTTGTTAGATGTCTGGCTTGCATGTGGTTTAATATTTAACAGTTTACCTCAGATAGTGGGGTGTGAGAAGGCTGCTAAGCATCGCACGTTGCTGACATATATCTGGCTGGATTTTAGGGACTGCATGATTCTTTGCCAACAGCCACTTTGCGTTTCATGTTTGCAAATTTCTAGGTTTATCTCAGGGTGCATTAGCCGGCTTCATTCCTGTCAATGTACACAAAACTGCAAGGAACATTACTTTTTATATAATTAGAAAGAACAAGTATTGAGAAGTTCAGATTCTGTTTCTTTTACCAGCAACCTGACAATAGGTGAACATAAAGAGTGTAGGGGGAAAAAAATCACATTGAAGAGTAGAAGTCCTGAGGATATCTTAAAATTGTGTAGTTTGTTTTGATGTTTCAGGTGGGGTTTGTTGTTTTACCGTTGTTGGTTTTTTTTAATCACTTTGAACTTATAAAAGTGTGCTCAGGTGATGCCTACTAAGACTTTCAGCAGAGCCTATTGATACCTGCCACATTTGTGAAATGACAAAGCCACGCTGACACTCCTGGTAGGGCTGGCCAAGGGGGAACTGCTGCAGTCTGCCTGGGTTTGTCAGTATCTCTCCTGGATAATTTATGTACGATCCTCCAAGGCAATTAGAGGGTAACCTGTGAAAACATGATGTGACCACTACCAAGGTATCATCTTTTCTTATACTCTTTATGTTAATAGCTTTCTGCACTTCTTTCCACATACAGTTGTTCCTTCATCAAAGTTCTGAACAGCTCATTCACAATAGTTAACTATTTAAGTCTAACCTTGATATCAGTAAATCTGATATTGGTCAGCTTTAAGGTACTAGTTCAGTGCTGCTTAGTTTAGGAGAAACTGAGCTTTAATATTTTAAATGTTCAGACTGGGTAAATCTATTTCAATTTTGAACTCTTTTATTGTGGGGTAAGATGTTACGTGTTTAGAGATCCGGGTTTCTTTTAGAGTAGTTCTAGATTCTCCCAATCTTTTATATTCATATAATCATAGGCCTATTCATAATGCTTCATATCCTTCTTGATCTATGTTTTCATATTTGAGTGCATTATCCATCCATGGAGGTATAAAGTTGGTTTTTTAAATTTTTCCATTCAATGTCTGAGTGTATTATTCGGATAACATTATGTTAGTAATTTAGACAAAGACTTTCATTAATGTAATAAATTCAAGTTTTCAGTGGTGCTATAACAAATTAAATTTAACTTTGTTATTGATCATTTATAGAATATACAAGCCTTATTTAAGACCATCCTTTGATGTTTGGATCTGTGAAAACAACACTGTCTCCTTTCACGTAATTGATTACAATATTGAAAAACCTTCGTAGTTTAAATTTTGCCTATATTTTTAGTAACAGCTCCATATTGTGTTTACAGCTCCATATATGTACAAAGTCAAAAGATCATAGTTTTAATTTTCTGTGGTCACTGTTTCTGTAGCACTTGGTCTTATGTCCTCCTAAGTCTATTATTTCTGAATATGAAATTTTTAGCCCTTGTGGTCCTGAAATTTTAATACCTATGGCAAATTGTAATTGTGATTGAACACAATAATGTAGTTTTGATAAACAGAGATGTTAAGAATGTAATACATTTCAGGAAGAATTATAAACAATTTACCACAACATATCTAGTCTTGTTTAATTTTTAATGAAATACAGGTTTTTTTGTTGTAAATGTTGTCTCTGTCATTACATTATCTGTATTAGGAACAAACAAACTTGTACCTGCAACATGCCTGGTTTTTTTTCTTATGTATAGTGCAGATTTTTACAATCATTCTGAGAATATATGAACAGTGTCTTAAAAAGTGGTTTTGCTGCTTTATAAATTACAAGCAGGAAAGGTGAGATTTTTCAGAAATCCAAGAACTGTTAATTTATATACCTTAATTTCAACTATCTTCCCTGCTTTTCACTACTAGCTTTCATTTGTATCTCAGCTAATGGCTGTTCCTCTACATATACTTTACATCTCTTCTAATCACTGTCTTACATGCCCAGCCTTTTACAATTACTCATCCTGCCTTTGTTTTTTTCGTCTTCCACTTCTTCATGCTGCTTCTGTATTAGTTGTGGGAGTGTTAGGGATACAGGAACAAAAATTTCTCATTGACTTTAGGGCTAAACACCTTAATAAACTTGTAGGAAAGCAGTTTGGGGAAAATGAAAGCTTCAGCTAGTGCCATGTTTACAGATCTGAGGGCTTGATGGCAGTAGTCTGTATGTGGAAGATGATTATGTGAGCAATTTGTGCATTGTTAAACAGTATCTCCAGAGAAATGTAGCAGTTTAGTTAGTTGAGTCACACATTAAAACCTGAAATTACTATTTTCTGGTAATGAAGTTTCATGGCTATGCCACATTTAAATTACTATTTGAATTTGCGTGTTTCCTAAAACTTAGTATTGAAGTGGGTGAGTTTTAAGTATCATAAAATATATATATATTTAAATACATACAGGCAGATAACTTTTTTTTCCCTGCACCTTACACTCAGCATTGCTGGGAACCTTCTGAAACTACTTAAGGGTGAGAGGAATTATGTGTGAAAAATTACTTTTTTTTTTTAAAGATACAGTGAAATGAAAACAATAGTATAATGGAAAATGTTTAAGAATGTGAAGTATACATATATATGCCTCTTAATTTGGGTGGTGGCTGGATGTCTGTGTATTGTATCTTCATGAAGCAGCTGTTCTGTATGCTTAGCTTAGTGTATGTTTATATTTGCACATAAATTATATGTGCATGCAGAGGGACAGTGTCTATGTATATATCTTGTTTATGTATATAGAGAGTATGTAGAACCAAATGTAGGTCACCTAGATGTCAAATGACTTAATGCAGAAGGTAGTGGAAAAGACTTTTCTGCAGGATCTCTACCCCAATGCACTGTTCCTGAAGGCTGAAACAACCTTTGTAAACACTTTAAGGGATTCAGGTTTTTTTCTTGTAGGAGTAGCCACAACTTATAAATTTCATGTCAATCATTAACATTTTCTTCTTACGAACAGCAAAACATAAGTGAGCAGTTCTGTGTGATTTTTCACTGGTGTAATTGTGGAGGTAGTGAATTCTAAGCATAGAGGTTCTAGAGTTCATGGACTTCAACATTTACTTCTTAAATCAGCTTGGTAATGTAGAATTTTCTTCTAGAGCTAATTTGCTCCTTGCTGAGGGTACATTCAGCTTCTGGGCAGTTCCCTTGATTGGCCAGTCCTACAGGTGAAAGATCTATAATAAACAATGGAGAAATGGTGTTAAGCTCCTTATGGCCAGATTCTTGTCAAATTTCTTTTATTGAGTAGTTATTGCAGTCAGACAGGGTACATGACCAGATTTAATAAATCAAGACCCTATTCTCTTTTGTGTAAACAAAAATCTTGATTTTAATTACAAACCAGTAGCTAGTTTTACAGCATAACATGCTTACGTTGTTCTAGCTATACCAATCTCTGTTGATATTTTCCAAGCTGCCTGCTGTCATCTTTCGAGGTCAAAAAAAAAAAGGCATCTGTCTTAATTCTGGTGCTACAGAACAACTTATTCTTTGGTGCAGGCTTCAACAGCCTCAAGTGTTTTGGACTGAAGAAAAGTCATAATATTTCTCTGTCCTACATGACATTCCCCAGCAGATTTGCAAAAATACTGCCCAAATAAATGAATCTGCAGAGATGAACATAGACATCTAATTTGGCTTGCATAATCTGTCGAGGCCTACTGGACATCTTTTGATGTAGAGAGTAAATACTAAGTATTATTTTGCCATTTTAATTTTTTTTAGGGCTTTGCTTTTAAAGTCCCAATTTATGCTGCAGAATATGAAGCTTAATCTGTCAAAGATTGTTATAAAATGCCTGTGCAGAACTTGTTGTGCATCTCCATCATACTAGCTGTTCACAGTTAAATTCTGAATGTTTTTGAAGTGTACAGATGTTAACTTCCTAGGTTAAATGATGAATTGGAAGTGGTATTACTGTTTAGTTTGCTGTAGTGTGCAGTAAAGATATATTGGTCGTGTTTGGATTTTCTGCTTTTGTGTTTGTGTACATAGTCCAAATCTGTCACTTTTTTTAAGGGTATGCCTAGAGTCGGGGGTTAACTAAGGAAAGTGTTAATCTATTTAAATAAACTAGTTAGAGCCATATGAGGAGGCCTGGGGTGTTTTAAATGCTTCCCAGCCTGAAAGCACTGCATAACCCTTTTAGGTTGCATAGCAACAGGCTCCTAGCAACAACAATAGATTGAATTTCCAATAGTGACCAGACCGGATGTAATAATTAAGCAAGATTACAAACAGTTGTCATGGCTTTCTTTTCATAATAAACTAGTCTGAATTCAAGAAAGTTCTGTTTTTCCAAGTGGCAAACCTCTTTGCCAAATGAGGGTACGTTGGGAAAGTTGTGGTACTGAAACCCTGACAAAGCTGCGTAGAATGAGTGACTTTGAAGCCTAGTGATTTGAAACGTAGGAGACCACAAAGAAACACTGAATGAGTAACCAAGGAAAGAGGGTATTTAATACCCACTTTAAATGGCTTGTTCATCTATCCTGGAACTTCACAGAAGTCTGTACAGGTGAATACATATTATGGAAGGAATATGGTCAGTCAGACTTGAATTACGAAGTTGAAAAGAAACTTCTCCAAAGGGGTTATCTGTAACAGCCTACTGCTTGGATTTGCAGTGCATGTCTTTAGCGTGTGTGGTATCAGCTACCACTGGAGAGCAGTTGCTAATCATACTCAGGTTTCTCTAAAGTTAGTATTTGCTTTGTTATCAGATACTGTGCAGTAGTTCTCATTTTTGGGAAACACAGGTTAATATAAAAATCCACATAGAAAGGTCTTGTTCTGTAAGGCACACCGTAAAATAGGTTATTTTAAATTTTTAGAATTCTAACATGTAATTTAGAAATGCTTGGAAATGTCTTGTGAAGATGCTGTAAAAGGAGGCAGTAAATAAAACTGAGTAACTGCCAGACATGTTTATTTTATGTGATGCCAATCTGTCAGTATTTCATGTTTTCAAGACTTAGTATGTAGGAAAGGAGACATATATGGGCAAGCAGGCAGGTGACTTAGAACGAGAGTCAGAAATTCTCCCACAGAACAGTGATAGATATAACACTGTATGATTCCATTTGAGTTTCAATGTTTTGACCTGGCTGAGTTGAAAATCCTAACACTGGTTGTTGAGTAAAGAGGTAGATTTATACTAGATAAATCCCATTTTCAATTCCTGTCTTTGCTTTTGGCAATAGTGGTTCAGGTATCACTGATAAAGTATCACCAGTTACTCTAACATGAAAGCCCAAGTTAGTTATTTGTAGCCTGTTACATTCCATTAAGATAACACCATTTTATTCTGAATGCAAAGATCGCATCTTTAGTTACTAATAACAGGGGCAACTTTAAAGGGCTACACTGTGTAGAGGAAGAAAAATGTAAAATATAAACAACTAGGTATTACTGATTTGTCTTAGGAAGTTTTACTGGATTCCCCCATATTAGTAAATTCAGATATTGATCAGTAGTATTTTATCACAGGAATTTTGAAAAATGAATTATGAAAAAAGCTTTTCTTTTAAATGGACCTTTTGCAACTGAAAGTTTAGATAGTTTCTTCCAGTTTAACTGTTCATCTAAGAATACTTTTCTTCTACATCATTTTAACAGTGGAATCCTCACTGCAGAGTATAACTGTGGTGACAGACATTTGGAATATACTCAATTAAGCAAGATGGATTCACATGATTGTATTTGAAAATTATGTTAATACATGGCACATACAAATTCAAATCTAGAAAAAAGTCTTAAAAAGGTAGTTAGATTCATCTAAGCACTCTTGTACTAACTTTCAGGCGTGCATATTCTGTTGGTTTAAATGTGAGTTAAGCACTCATTAGTCTGCAACGTTCTGAATTCACATGGTGTTCATAATTTAGAGTATCAATTCATTCAAACGCTGGAATTTTAAAAATGTGGAAAACTGATTTAGCAGTGCCTCTCCTCTGAGCAGAATCACAGGATCATAGGGGTTGGAAGGGACCTTGAGAGATCATAATCTTAAAATCTTATCTATTTATAATGATGAATCACAAATATACTCATAAATTTCTGGTGACATAATGTGTTTCACAATAAAGGAAAACTCTCAGAGTATTAAGTTGCAACAAGTATTACAAAATGCTTGGTTCCTGGACAATAGTATAAATACATAACTGAATGGCACAGAATGATGTATGTAAGCTGATTCTCTGGATTCATTTATAACTTCCAGTAGCAAAACCTTACAATAGCAGAGTAATAGAAAGGGGAAGTACGGAGAGATGCATACTGGAAGGCACTAATGCAAGTGCTAACTAATGAAGTTCTTAAGATCAAAAAGTGATGTCTTGACTTATTAGGAACAGCACTATTGAACAATCGTCATAATGAATTTCTGTATTTCCAGAAGATCACAGACAGCACATGGATGATTAGGCTGAATTACTACTTCATGTCTCTTCCACTTTAGTCTACTAAATAATTTTACCTGCTACAACTTCAAAATTTTATTTACTCTTGAGGGACATTTTATCAGTATTTTACATCACCCCTATAAATCAATACACGTCAAACAAGATTACATTCACAAACAGCAGGAAAAAACAAAACTTCTCAATGTCTTTATGCCAGTAAAAAGTAAAACAGTAGAAGCAAAACTAGCAAATAATCAATTTTAGTTATGCTGCTCTAAGGCATTAATTTGTCCACTGGAGATTCTGTGAGTGAAAGAACCCAGGTGATTTCCTCCTTTAACCTGTGAAAGGAGGGGGCACTGATACTGCTGTCAACTACTGATTGTGGAAGTGGTGCTGGCAACAAGGTCTTGGTTTCTATGACCATAGGAACTTCTTTGAGGGTAACATCATCTCAGAGGTCTCTTTGCCAACAGCATGACTGAACTGGTAGGAAGGGCCTTAAACCATGAATGATGTGGGGAGGGAAAGAGTTACCATCCACCCTGTGAAGGAGCAGTGGACAGGACTGATAAGCAAAGAACCTGGTATCGTGTAAATGAAAGGAAACATATAATGAAAAAATGAGGCTTAAGCAAGGGTCAGATGACATACAAGGAATTAGAGAACTGTGTGCATTTGCAGGGCTACAGTATTGTTGGGATCACAGGAAGGTGGTGGTATGCCTCACTCAAATGGCCTGCAGCAATGGAGGGATACAAACTCTTTATAGTTTATTAAAATCTTTCTAGGAAACAATCTTCATTAGGATGGGGTTCATGTGAACTTCCATGTTATGGTTGGTATTTTGTTCTGCTTAACCAGGAACAACTTTGATAAAAGAATAAATTACAGAACATTTCAGTAAGTTTAGTGTGTTTTTTGAGTTAATGATTACACTGCTAAGTCAAGTTTACTATAGCTTTAATGTCACAGTTAGTCCAGTGCTATCTACATTAAATAGTACTCAGGTACTTTTCCTATACTTAGGCACCTGTCTTTAACACATGAACAAAACTTTCACAGGCTGGGATAAACATAGAATCAGTCATAGAATGCTTTGGGTTGGAAGGGACCTCAAAGATCATCTAATTCCAACCCCCCTGCCATGGGTAGGGATACCCTCCCCTCAACCAGGATGCCCAAAGCCCCATCACACCTAGCCTTGAACACAGTCAGGGATGGGGCTTTCACAACCACTCTGGGAAAACTGTTCCAGTGTCTCACTACCCTCACTCAAAGTCAAGAATTTCCTTCTAACCTAAACTTACCTCTTTCAGCTTGAAGCCATTGCCCCTTGTCCTACTGCTATCCCTGGTAAACAGCCCCTCTCCCACTTTCCTGTATGACCCCTTTAAGTATTGGTATGCCACAATTAGGTCACTGAACAACTCTTGCAGCCTATCTTGTCAGAAGTGCTCCAGCCCCATGATCATCTTTGTTGCCCTCCTTTGGACTCACTCCAATAGCTCCATGTCTTTCCTGTACTGGGGATCACAGAGCTGAATGCAGTACTCCAGGTGGGGTCTCACAAAGACCAGAGTAGAGGGGCAGAATCACCTCCCTCAACCTGCTGGTCACGCTGTTCTTGATGCAGCCCAGGACACAGTTGGCCTTCTGAGCTGCTAGTGCACACTACTGCCTCATGTTGAGCTTGTCATTGATCAGCACCCCTAAGTCCTTCTCCGCAGGGCTGCTCTCAATCCATTCTCTGCCCAGCCTGTAGTTGTGCTTGGGATTGCCCTGATCCATATGCAGGACCTTGCACTTGGCCTTGTTGAACTTCATGCAGTTCTCAGGGGCCTGTTTCTCCAGCCTGTCACAAACCCTCTGGATGGCATCCCTTCCCTCCAGCATGTCGACCTCACCACACAGCTTGGTGTTGTCAGCAAACTTGCCGAGGGGGTACTAGATCCCACTGTCCATGTCACCAACAAATATATTGAACAGTGCCAGTCACAGTACTGACCCCTGAGGAACACCACTTGTCACAGACCTCCACACAGACATTAAACCATTGACCACAGCTGCTTGCGTGCAACCATCCAGCCAGTTCCTTATCCACCATCTGTCCATCTGTTGAATCCAGGACTGTTCAATTTAGAGACAAGGAAGTCATGCTGGACAGTGTCAAAGGCCTTGTACAAATCCAGGAAGATGATATCCGTCATCCTTCCCTTGTTCACCATCTCTGTAACTCCATCATAAAAAGCCACCAGATTTGTCAGGCACAATTTGCCCTTAGTGAAGCCATGTTCACTGTCACCAATCACCTTATTCTCCATGTGCCTGAGCATACTCTCCAGAAGGATCTGGTCCATGATCCTGCTAGGCACAGAGGTGAGACTGACCGGTCTGTGGTTCTCTGGGTCTTACTTTTTCCTCTTTTTAATAATTTTTTCTGTCCCATAGTTCATGAACATACTTGGAACAAACCATTTATATTTGGCTTATTTGCAAACACTCATTATAAAAATATAATGGATAGAATAAGAACCAGAGCATGTATCCGTCTATTTTTAAACTCCTGTAAGTATTGTCACTAAGTTTATTTTTTTTATTTGGTGTCAGTTGAACTACACTTCTTTCTCCTGCCTTCTCAAAGCACAAGGTAGCTGTGTCATTATCTTGATTCACCACAAATGGAGAGGTACTTGGGGGCATGCTAGGTTTTGACATTTTAACTGACTGCAAGTATTTTAATTCTGGTTGCAGAGTTCTGATGGGTTTTTTTTGTTTTTCTTGGAATAGAAAAGGGAATTCTGTTTACTTCATACAGGGAATTTTACATAATACAAGGAATTGTTTAGTTTTTCACTTGGAAAATCAAGACTGAAGACAAACTAAGTTTATGATGTGAGGATGGTAGTGGTCACTTCAGAATAATGCAATGGAACTTAGCAAATCAATGTTGACTCTGGTAAGCTGAAAAAAAATCTTGCAGTATCTCGGTACTTTATTTTACTTTGTAGCAGAAACTTAAATCACAATCCACAGACTTTAAGAAAAGCTGCTCTTCACCAGAAACTAAAACCCAGCAATTTTCTAAGCATGAATGACCTCAAATATTAAAATATATATCTAATAGCTACGTTGGCGTACATGCTGTGAGCAGTAATACTTAAGCAAACTTTTAAAAATGCATAGCAATGTGGATTCTGACAGGCAAGTTTTCTTTTGCAGGCAAAGAACTCCCTCTACAATGATTGATAGTTTTTGAATGCTTTGTTGAACCTTAGTAGAACTGCTTGTCCTGTTTATTGATTTTTGTTGTGAGTAAATGTCCTGGTTTCAGTCAGGATAGAGTTAACTTCATTTGTAGCAGCTGATGGAATGCTGTGTTTGGGAGTTAAAATGAAAGCAGTGCTGATAACACCCTGATGTTCTTAGTTGCAGTCAGACAGTCAAGGACTTTTCTCAGCTTCTTCGTATTTCTCTATTCATGAGAAAGGAGGGGCGAAGCCAGGACAGGTGACCCAGATGGGCCAAAGAGAGTATTCCATGCCAATTACGTCCTGCCCAGGATAACGGGGGGCTGAGGGGAGGAAGAAGAGGGGCGGTGGCGGGACGCGTGCTTCTTGGGGGGACGGTCGGGTTCCGGGACAGCTCTGGGTGGTACGGCCTGAGTTGTGTGGTTCGGTGAGAAACTGCATTGTGTATCAATAGTTTCCTATTCTTTTGCTCTAAAGTCCTGTTAGCATTGTTATATTTTATCTTTCTGTTGTCTTAGTAAACTATCCTTATCCCAACCCACGGGTCTCTTAGTTTCTTGATTTTGGAGTTATTTGCCCCTTCCTTTTCCCTTCCCTTGTGTCGTCCCCCCCTTTTTCCCTCTTCCCCTGCTCTTTTACTTTAAGGAGCAGGCAGCTGCGTGGATCTCAGCCCACAGCCGGGGTGAAACTACGACAGTCTTTTTGGCGCCCAACGTGGGGCCCGAAAAGTTGGGATAATGGTAGATCTGACCCTGACCCGATGGTAATTAAGACAAAGTTGTGATAAGCACTGTTGTTTAAGCAGTCTCCGATCACGATGCTGTGGTATTTATTCACATGGCTGTGGTCACAGCTGTGGCAGCAAAACTACCGTATGCTGTATGCAATCCTGGCAGGATTTTTTACCATGTCGAGACTGTGTCTCCAGTTCTTGTCTTTTATGATAACAGTCTATGATACAGTAATACCGAGGATCGTGAACTTGTGCTGGTACTTGTATGAGAGCTTGCTGCCCTGTCCATTCCTTGGACAGGGAGGGTTTAATAACGGCAGCTGGTATGGTGGGAGTACTGCTTTCTTTTCCTTTGGGCTAAATACAACAGCTCTGCTAGCAGTCTTTAAAAACTTTCAATATCCCCGGGATATCCAAACTAGCATTTTGCTGTTTGTAGGTTTGGTGCAGATGGTTCAGTTGTTGTCAAATATTAAGCAGAGGTTTATGAATACCACTCAAGAGTTTTCTGCGAGGCCAGATAATCATGAGTGGCAGGGCAAGTGGCAGAGCATGGGCAAGTACCTAGGCACTTTCTCATGTCTGATGGTTTGGAGTTTCACTCCTGAGCAGTTACAGGGCCCTGATAAAGTGACTGCATATCTGAAAAGAAATTGCTGTAAGTTTGCCAGAGATACACACCTTACTGCACTGTGCTGGGCCCTGGCCACTATTTACAAAACACTGCTTGATAACAGGCAGCACTGTCAGTACTGTCGGCACTGTCAGAGGGAAAGGAAGGAAAGCAGACCAGCAGAGACTGCAGCTGCTGCAACCCCAATGACTGGCACTGCAGCTACTGTAACCACCGTGACTAGCACTGAGGCCACTGTAACTTCTGTGACTAGCACTCTGGCTACTGCAACTTGTCCAACCGATGCTGCAGCTACTGCAACCCCTACAGCAGATACTGCTGATAAAACAAAAAACCAACCCCCGCCAGTGTCTGTTGCTCCCCTACAAAAGAGGAAACACACAAAGAAATCAGTTTGTGTAGTGAAGGATGAGGATGAATCAGGGCCATCTGAAGCACCTCAGGATGGAGCAGGGCCATCTCAGGCATCTCAGGATGAGGCAGAACCAGAGGTTGTCACATGATCCCTGACCCTGAGTGAGTTGCGTGAGGTTTGAAAAGATTTCAGCCGCCGCCCAGGTGAGCACATCATCACTTGGTTGCTCTGATGCTGGGATCAAGGGGCCAGTAGTCTGGAATTAGATGGCAGGGAGGCCAAGCAGTTGGGATCCCTAGCTAGAGAAGGAGGCATTGACAAGGAAATTGGGAAAAAGCCAGAAATCCTCAGCCTCTGGAGGTGACTACTGTCAAGTGTGGAGGAAAGGTATCCCATAAAGGAATATATTACATGTCAGTCACCCAAGTGTAACAGCATAGAGGCAGTTATCCAGTACCTGAGAGAATTAGCTGTATGGGAGATCATTTATTATGATCTGGACAAATGGCACTCTGATCCTGATGAAGTTATATGTACCCCAGATATGTGGCGTAAGGTTGTACAAAGTGCACCAGCAGGGCACACCAATTCATTAGCATCAATAGACTGGGATGATATGTGTCCACCAACTGTAAATGAAGTGTCCTGGCGACTCCGGAAATATCAGGACAATGTTTCCCAATCTGTGATTGCAGCGGTAGAGAAACTGGTCGAACGACTTGACAAAAATTTGTGCAACTCCCAACCTGTATGGGGCAATGTTGCAGCTACTGGGAGAAAGCGTCCATCATCCCAGAAGGGAGGATACAGAAGGTACACACCACTAGACATGCTGCGAGAGCAGCTGTGGTTTGACCTGTGTGACCATGGTGAGGACATGAGGAAGTGGCATAGGCAGCCCACCTCAGCCCTCCAGGCACGAGTAAATGAGCTGCGAGGTAAAAGAATCGCACAATGTGATTTTGTCAGGAAGAAGGCTGCACCAGTGAGCAGCCAATACCATCATCAACAATAGAGGGGCCCTGCCTCCAGCCAGGTGGAGGAGAGGGATAACCGTGTTTATTGTACTGTGTGGATCCTATGGCCTGGCACGTCAGACCCACAGGAGTACAAGGCTCTGGTGGATACTGGTGCCCAGTGTATGCTAATGCCATCGAATCATGTAGGGACAGAACCTGTCAGCATTTCTGGAGTGACAGGGGGTCCCAAGAATTGACTGTGTTAGAGGCTGAAGTGAGCTTAACTGGGAAGGACTGGGAGAAACACCCAATTGTGACTGGCCCAGAAGCTCCATGCATTTTAGGAATAGATTACCTCCGTAGAGGTTATTTTAAAGACCCGAAAACCGGTGGGCTTTTGGAATAGCTGCTTTGGAGACAGAAGACATTGAGCAATTGCGTGCCTTGCCTGGACTATCAGATGATCCTTCTGTTGTGGGGTTGTTGAAGGTTGCGGAACAGCAAGTGCCAATTGCTACAACGACGGTGCACAGGAGACAATACCGTACTAACTGGGATTCCCTGATCCCCATCCATAAGCTGATTCGTCAATTGGAGGGTCAAGGGGTGATCAGCCGAACCCGCTCACCCTTTAACAGTCCCATATGGCCAGTGCGGAAGTCCGGTGGAGAGTGGAGGCTGACAGTGGATTATCGTGGCCTAAACGAAGTCACTCCAGGTATGAGTGCTGCTGTACCAGACATGCTGGAACTGCAATATGAATTGGAGTCAAAGGCAGACAGGTGGTATGCCACAATTGACATTGCAAATGCTTTCTTCTCAATACCACTGGTGCCAGAGTGCAGGCCACAGTTTGCTTTCACTTGGAGGGGCATCCAATACATGTGGAATCGTCTGCCCCAGGGGTGGAAACACAGCCCCACCATTTTCCATGGACTAATCCAGACCACACTGGAAAAGGGTGAAGCCCCAGAGCACCTGCAGTACATTGATGACATCATTGTATGGGGCAATACAGCAGAGGAAGTATTTGAGAAAGGAAAAAGGATAATTCAAATCCTGTTGGAAGCTGGTTTTCCTATAAAGCAAAGTAAAGTCAAGGGACCTACACGAGAAATCATAGAATCATAGAATCATAGAATCATAGAATTGTAGGGGTTGGAAGGGACCTCGAGAGATCATCGGGTCCAACACCCCTGCCAAAGCAGGCTCCCTAGGACATTTCACTCAGATAGGCATCCAGACGGGTCTTGAGACTCCACCACCTCCCTGGACAGCCTATTCCAGTGCTCTGTCACCCTCACTGTGAAAAAGTTTCTCCGCATGTTGGTGCGGAACTTCCTATGCTCCAACTTGCAGCCATTGCCCCTTGTCCTGTCTCCACAGACCACTGAAAAGGGGCTGGCTGATTCCCCCTGCATCCCTTGCTTAAGATAATTGTAAACATTAATTAGGTCCCCCCTTAGTCTTCTCTTCTCAAGGCTGAACAGTCCCAATCTTCTCAGCCTTTCCTCATAGGGGAGATGCTCCAGGCCCTTTATCATCTTCGTAGCCCTTCTCTGGACTCTCCAGGAGATCCCTGTCCTTTTTATACCAGGGAGCCCAGAACTGGACACAATACTCCAGGTGGGGCCTGACCAGGGCAGAGTAGAGGGGAGGATCACCTCCCTTGACCTGCTGGCTACACTCCTCCGGATGCACCCCAGGATCCCATTGGCTCTCTTAGCCACCGAGGCACACTGCTGGCTCATGGCCAACCTGTCATCCACCAGGACCCCCAGGTCCTTCTCCACAGAGCTCTTCTCCAGCAGGTCATCCCCCAGCCTGTACTGATAGAAACGGTTGTTCCTTCCCAGGTGCAAGACTTTACACTTGCTTTTGTTAAACCTCATCTGGTTTCTTACTGCCCAGCTCTGCAGCCTGTCCAGGTCTCGCTGGATGGCAGCGCAGTGTTCCTGCGTGTCAGCCACAAATCCAGTTTTTAGGACTAAAATGGCAGGATGGGCGTCGTCAGATCCCAATGGACATTATCAATAAAATAGCAGCTATGTCTCCACCAAGCAACAAAAAGGAAACACACGCTTTCTTAGGTGTTATAGCTATTTGGCGAATGCATGTCCCAAACTACAGTCTCATTGTGAGCCCACTCTACCACGTAACTCGGAAGAAGAATGATTTCCAATGGGGCCCTGAGCAGCAGCAAGCCTTTGAGCAGATCAAACACGAGATCGTCCATGCAGTGGCCCTTGGGCCTGTCCGGACAGGGACAGATGTTAAAAATGTGCTTTACACTGCAGCCGGGGAGAATGGCCCTACCTGGAGTCTCTGGCAGAAAGCACAAGGGGAGACTAGAGGTCGACCGCTGGGGTTTTGGAGTCGGGTCTACAAAGGATCTGAGGCCAATTATACTCCAACAGAAAAGGAAATACTGGCTGCCTATGAAGGGGTTCGAGCTGCTTCAGAAGTGATTGGAACTGAAGCCCAGCTCCTCCTGGCACCCCGACTGCTGGTGCTGGGCTGGATGTTCAAAGGGAAGGTCCCTTCTACACATCATGCCACTGATGCTACGTGGAGCAAGTGGGTTGCACTAATTACTCAGCAGGCTCGAATAGCAAACCCTAATCGCCCAGGAATTGTGCAAGTGATCACAGACTGGCCAGAAGGCAAAGATTTTGGGATGTCGCCAGAGGATGAGGAGGTGACACGCGCTGAAGAAGCCCCACCTTACAACAACCTGCCAGAGAATGAGAAGCGATATGCCCTGTTCACCGATGGCTCCTGTCGCCTTGTGGGAAGGCACCGAAGGTGGAAAGCTGCTGTATGGAGTCCTACAAGACAAGTAGCAGAAGCCACTGAAGGAAAAGGTGAATCAAGCCAATTTGCTGAGGTGAAGGCCATCCAGTTAGCTTAGGACATTGCTGAGAGAGAAAAGTGGCCAATGCTCTACCTTTATACTGATTCATGGATGGTAGCTAATGCCCTGTGGTGTTGGTTGCAACAGTGGAAAAAGAACAACTGGCAGCGTAGAGGCAAACCCATATGGGCTGCTGACTTATGGCAAGACATTGCTGCCCGATTAGAGAAGCTTGTTGTAAAGGTACGTCATGTTGATGCCCATGTACCTAAGAGTTGAGCCATGGAGGAACATCAAAACAACCATCAGGTAGATAAGGCTGCTAGGATTGAAGTGGCTCAGGTAGATCTAGACTGGCAACATAAAGGTGAATTATTCATAGCTTGATGGGCTCATGATTCCTCAGGTCATCAAGGGAGAGATGCAACATATAGACGGGCTCGAGATCGAGGGGTGGACCTAACCATGGATGCTATTGCACAAGTTATCCATGAATGTGAGACGTGTGCCGCAATTAAGCAAGCGAAGCGGTTGAAGCCGCTTTGGTACGGAGGACGGTGGATGAAATATAAATATGGGGAGGCCTGGCAGGTCGATTACATCACCCTCCCACAAACCCGCCATGGCAAACGCTATGTGCTTACAATGGTGGAGGCAACCACTGGCTGGCTAGAAAC
The DNA here is from genome assembly GCA_027925045.1 of Hypotaenidia okinawae. Taxonomy (NCBI): domain Eukaryota; kingdom Metazoa; phylum Chordata; class Aves; order Gruiformes; family Rallidae; genus Hypotaenidia; species Hypotaenidia okinawae. The sequence goes on along the minus strand of BSDF01000005.1, from coordinate 33,214,508 downwards.
ATATCCTGTATCCCATGTTACTGCCCGGAATACTTGCCTTGAAAGGCAAGTCCTATGGCGACACGGCACCCCAGAAAGAATTGAGTCAGACAACGGGACTCATTTCCGAAATGCTCTCATAGACACCTGGGCCAAAGAGCATGGCATTGAATGGGTGTACCACATTCCTTATCATGCACCAGCGTCTGGGAAAATTGAGCGATATAATGGACTCCTAAAGACTACCCTAAAAGCAATGGGTGGTGGAACATTCAAACACTGGGATACACATTTGGCCAAAGCCACGTGGTTAGTTAACTCTAGGGGTTCTACCAATCGGGCTGGCCCTGCCCAGTCAAAATTTCCACGTACTGTAGAAGGAGACAGAGTCCCAGTGGTGCATATGAAGACTATATTAGGGAAGACGGTTTGGGTCATCCCTGCTTCAGGTAAAGGTAAATCTATGTTGGGAATTGTTTTTGCTCAAGGACCTGTTTGTACTTGGTGGGTAATGCAGAAGGATGGACAAGTTCGATGTGTACCTCAAAGGGATTTGATTCAAGGTGAGAATAGCCAATGTAATCAGTAAGGTAGAAATTGTATTATAATAAGTGCTAAATAACCCATTACTGTATATTCATTATTACTATAATTGCTGTATGTTGTTGTGTGTTGTACCAATGGAGTTACAGCTGGAATCATACACGTCAATGAAGGAAGACTGCCACGATGATCGAACCAAGACCTGCCATCACAAGAACTTTTTCCTCTTCCCCTTTGAAAATGAACACTTTTGATTCACAGACTATGACCATGGACCATGTCAGATGCATCAGTTGAGAGCCCGAGATGCAGCATGCAACGATCCAATGGCGCATACTGACACCATGAGAGACTGTTACAACGAATGGAACCTGAAAATCATGGACTAAATCATTTACTCAACAAAACTCAGATGAATGGTCCATAGACTAAGGGAGTAATACGTATATGTGTGTCTGAAACATTGGTTGTACCCAAAAGAAATGATTGGACCTGGTCATGACGTAAATGGTATGGAATAAGGGGTGGATAAAGTCCTGGTTTCAGTCAGGATAGAGTTAACTTCATTTGTAGCAGCTGATGGAATGCTGTGTTTGGGAGTTAAAATGAAAGCAGTGCTGATAACACCCTGATGTTCTTAGTTGCAGTCAGACAGTCAAGAACTTTTTCAGCTTCTTTGTATTTCTCTATTCATGAGAAAGGAGGGGCGAAGCCAGGACAGGTGACCCAGATGGGCCAAAGAGAGTATTCCATGCCAATTACGTCCTGCCCAGGATAACGGGGGGCTGAGGGGAGGAAGAAGAGGGGCGGTTGCGGGACGTGTGGTTCTTGGGGGGACGGTCGGATTCCAGGACAGCTCTGGGTGGTATGGCTTGAGTTGTGTGGTTCGGGGAGAAACTGCATTGTGTATCAATAGTTTCCTATTCTTTTGCTCTAAAGTCCTGTTAGCATTGTTATATCTTTCTGTTTATCTTTCTGTTATCTGAGTAAACTATCCTTATCCCAACCCACGGGCCTCTTAGTTTCTTGATTTTGGAGTTATTTACCCCTTCCTTTTCCCTTCCCTTGTTTCCCCCCTTTTCCCTCTTCCCCTGCTCTTTTACTTTAAGGAGCAGGCAGCTGCGTGGATCTCGGCCCACAGCCGGGGTAAAACCACGACAGTAAAGTAAGAACTATTTGCTGTCCCATTGTGTGGGAGTGTTGATCTGCTGGAAGGCAGGAAGGCTCTGCAGAGGCACCTGGACAAGCTGGATCAATGGATAGAGGCCAGGTGTATAGGGTTCAACAAGGCCAAGTGCCTGGGCCTGCACTTTAGTCACAATAACCTCAGGCAATGTTACAGGCTTGGGGCAGAGTGACTGGAGAGCTCTCTGGAGGAGAAGGACTTGGGGGTGTTAGTTGACAACTGGCTGAACATGAGCAGGCAGTGTGCCCAGAAAACCAACAGCATCCTGGCCTATGTCAGGAATAGTGTAAGCAGCTGGAGTAGGGCCGTGATAGTTTCATTATACTCAGCTCTGGTGAGGCAGCACTTTGAGTACTGTATTCAGTTCTGGGCTCCTCACTACAGGAAGGATGTGGAAATGCTGGAGTGGGTCCAGAAGAGGACGAAAAAGCTGGTGAAGGGTTTGGAGCCACAAGTCCTGTGAGGAGCGGCTGAGGGAGCTGGAGCTTTTGAGTCTTGAGAAAAGGAGGATGAGGGGAGACCTTGCTTTCTACAACTGCCTGCAAGGTGCTTGCAGAGATGTTGGGGTTGGTCGCTTCTCTCAAGTGATAAGCAATAGGTTGTGAGGAAACGGCTTAAAATTGCACTGGATTAAATATCAGGAAGATATTTAAATATCAGGAAGAATTTCTTTGCTATAAGGGTTGTCAAGCATTGGAACAGGCTGCCCAGGGAAGTGGTGGAGTCATTTAGAAGTATTTTAAAAGGTGTGTAGATAAAGTCCATAAGGACATGATCTAGAGGTGGCCTAGTCATGGTTAGGCTATGGGTGGACTTGCTGATCTAAAGGGTTTCTTCCAATCCAGGTGATTCTGTGATTCTATGGTTCTATGATTGGTGTAATTTTTGGAAAGTAAGGATCTCAACATAGGGGATAAAGCCTTCTTATGGACCAAATGTGTGAAATATTGCAGTAGGAATCAAGCTGTTTTCAGTGAGGGGAACAGGCTTACTGCTGCAATGCTGCAAGGTGAAAGAAATAATTCTCATATCCCTTTTAACTAGAGACAGTAAGGTATGCTATAATCCAAGGAATGTGAACAAAACTCTGGCAAACTTCACTATTAATCAGGCAAAATTACATGAATTGGGAAGTATGCTAACTTCTTACATTTTGCCAATTGTTTTTCAACTAACTCTTAGTATTTTCACTTGTCAGATGATGAAGTCTTTTATTTGTGAATATGACGTTCACAAACTCACTTTTTGTTGAATTTTTTCTTACCTTAAACTTACCTAATTTTCTTTTTACTTGTAGTTTTTTAAACTTCACCTTCCAGTCTACTTGCACCATTTTTGTGTTCTGTTATTATTTGGAGTACTGTTGTAGTGCATCAGATGCAGGCAAACTGTTTTCACTCTTAAAACCCGGTAGAATCTGGAGCCAAACCATCACTAACTTCTCTTAGTTTGCTTTTGTCTTTGCTGCAAGGATGTATCTCTCTTTTCTAATTTTCCTTATAGAGCGCCAGTTACTACTAAATATTTAGTATACTGTTTTTATCATGTCAACCTTTAATACATATTAGTAAAGTTGATTATGGAGGTCAAAAAGACTTCAACAGGTATGTGTTTCAGTGAAGCAAGTTAAGATTGTGCATAATTGTAGCTACCAACACAAATAAAACATATGAGAATCTTTTTTCCTATGACTTACATTAGAATAGAAAGCACGTAATACATAATGTACCTTTTAATTTTCACAGAAATAAATAAACAGATATTCCACTGTCAGTTCATTAAACAGTTCAGTCCTTGCAATTTCTTTTTGCAATATAAAATAAAGTTTTCAAAGTGTCTTGATGCTGTCCATTGACAGATAAAGTAGTCAGATTATGGCTTAAAAACAGATAAGCCTCCTGATAAGTAAGAAGTCGTAAGCCACCAGTTTGTGGTTGGTTTAGAACCTGAAGTTACTAAAAATAATTTTTAAAAAAATTCTTCCATTGTAAGTTTCGTATTTTCTGATTCCACACCTTCATATAAATTGTATTACACCAGAAAGTTTCATTTCCTTGAAATAGTTAAAAAATGCTTTTCAGTTATGGTAACTCAGAGGTTTCATGTACATGATACAGTGCAGAGATGAGCAAGCTATGCCAGTATTTGGGGCTGACAGTTACTGTAGTGTGAAGGACAAGTTTACATACCTTGGCCAGAGCATTGCAGGTAATTCATGTATGAATGTGATCAGTACCGAAGATGTGCACTGTAATGATTTCAATTCACAAAACTTTGGCTCATTCTGAACCTCTTCCAAGATAATTTCGATCTTGTTTCTGGTACTTTAATTTTTTTTTTTAGTCAGTGCTTCTGAGGAGAATGCACTTGTACCCTTTAAAATATTTTTTAGGTATTACCTAACTTTAGTGTTTTCCTTTTTTTTTCATTTACTCTTTCAGCAGAAACATAAACAAGGGTAAGTTAGGAGGAAATAGAAGGATAAGCAAGGCTTATTTGGCTAGAAAGCTGCCAAGTGCAGAATGACAGGATATAGATGATTATGATGATGTTGCATCTGGACACAACTATGTGTCCTTGTCCCCTTCCCCACTCACTGCCAGTTGACATCTTAAATCTGTTTTAGTTGCACTGCAGTTCAGAATTATTTTGCATTCCGTGTTTTCCTCTCCATTTTGCAGTGATTTGGCACCATACTAAGCAGATTTCAAGGTACAGCTATGGTTTGAATTGTTGTAGCTATTATTGCTGGGTAGCTGGGGATTGCTATAATGGGATTATTCTGAGACACATCAGCCAAATCTCCCCATTTAAGCCAAGCATTTATTTAAGCTCAACTAGTAGACAATTAGCCTTTTAAAAACTAAAAATCAAATACCTTAGTTAAGCCATAGGTTTACAGTGCGTAAACCTGACAGTTATTTTTGACTCTGATGGCCATAGTCTTTGACAGGTCTTAGTATCTGAGTTCAACATGACCAGAAAGTCTTTTTCTCTATCCCCATCATCTGCTGGGTGTCACTGGCACTTAAATGCTTCGCTGTGTGTCAATACCAATCTGGTCTAAAGGCTACCTTCTTTGTGTTGGTCTATGCTGGTTTCTTCACAGGGATATTTTGCATATTCAGAATATGTCAGAAGCAGCAGATAAATCTGTCAGGTACCACAGGCATAGTTCCATAGTTATCATTTTTGCTGTGCAAAATTGAAGAATCCCATAGCTCCCAGTCTGTTTCCTGTGAAGGCATAAGTTATCCTTTGATAAGTTTGTTTGGGTTTTTTTAAGGCATTTTCCTTGATTCTCAAATAATTTCTGTATTCCGTTCAAATTTCCATTGTTCCTGTTAAATGTCAGGGCCTTTTCATATGTCTTAGGAGCTTTTCTACCATGTATGTATTTCTATATGGTTTTAGTGTCAAAATGTTTCTTTTTCTCTGATTTTAACTACAGTGCTTTAATGCTTTCTACTGAAGAAACTTATTTGAGTTGCTTTTTCACTATAACGCTAGTTGGGGAAAAGCTTTTTGGCTCAGACCAGGAGTGGTATGAGCTAATTTTAAGATGCAAATAGAGATAAATGACAAATTAGTGTGCTAATGTAAGTGAAAATATCCAAACTGAACAAACAAAAAAAAAACCAACAAAAAAAACCCCAAACCAAAAAACAACCAACTACACAAAAATGCACTAACCTTTGGTTTTTTTCTCTGAATTTTATGCAGAGATCACAATGCAGACATCAGAGGCTGGGTCGGATACAGGTTCTACTGTGACTTTACAGACATCTGTGGCTGGCCAGGCAGCAGTGCCCACACAGGTTGTACAACAAGTACCAGTTCAGCAACAGGTAGGTGGCTGTTATTTATGGGAAGATTAAAAAAAAAATTTAGGAAGGATAGTTCTTCACAGAATGAACCCTTCATTCTACTTTTCTCAATTTTATTTTGCTGAAATTAAAATAGCCAGAGAAAACAAGCTATTTGCAGAATCTGTTCCTTCACTATCTGACAAGCACGAGTAGTATATATAAATTATTCTAACTGTAGGTTATTGTGGAATTCATGTAATAGCTAATAGAAATTTATTTTAATTTGTGTTGCTCATTATTTACATTTTTTATATAGGCCTCTATTTTATACAGCCTCCATTTTTGTACAGGCCTCCATCTAGACTCTGTGGCACTTACCACAAACCTCTGGGCTCTGCCATTCAACCAGTTCTCACTTCACCTCCCAGTCCACTCATCCAACCCAGACTTCCTAATGAGTGATAGTATCAACAGCCTTGCTGAAGACAAGGAAGACAACATCCACTGCTCTCCCTTCACCCACCCAGCTGGTCATGCCATGATAGAAGGCTATCCGATTGGTATGGGATGATTTCCCTTCAGTGAATCTATGTTGAACACTCCTGATAATCTTCTTCTCTTCTAGATCATAGAATCATAGAATTGTAGGGGTTGGAAGGGACCTCGAGAGATCATCGGGTCCAACACCCCTGCCAAAGCAGGCTCCCTAGGACATTTCACTCAGATAGGCATCCAGACGGGTCTTGAATATCTCCAGAGAAGGAGACTCCACCACGTCCCTGGACAGCCTGTGCCAGGGCTCTGTCACCCTCACTGGGAAAAAGTTTTTCCACATGTTGGTGTGGAACTTCCTGTGCTCCAACTTGCAGCCATTGCCCCTTGTCCTATCTCCACAGACCACTGAAAAGGGGCTGGCTGATTCCCCCTGCATCCCCTGCTTAAGATAATTATAAACATTAATTAGGTCCCCCCTTAGTCTTCTCTTCTCAAGGCTGAACAGTCCCAACTTACTCAGCCTTTCCTCATAGGGGAGATGCTCCAGGCCCTTAATAATCTTCGTAGCCCTTCTTTGGACTCTTCCCAGGAGATCCCTGTCCTTTTTATACCAAGGCGCCTAGAACTGGACACAATACTCCAGGTGGGGCCTGACCAGGGCAGAGCAGAGGAGGAGGACTACCTCTCTTGACCTGCTGGCCACACTCCTCAGGATGCACCCCAGGATCCCATTGGCTCTCTTAGCCACCGAGGCACACTGCTGGCTCATGGCCAACCTGTCATCCACCAGGATCCCCAGGTCCTTCACCACTGAGCTCTTCTCCAGCAGGTCATCCCCCAGCCTGTACTGATAGAAACAGTTGTTCCTTCCCAGGTGCAAGACTTTACACTTGCTTTTGTTGAACCTCATCTGGTTTCTTACTGCCCAGCTCTGCAGCCTGTCCAGGTATCTCTGGATGGCAGCGCAGTGTTCCTGCGTGTCAGCCACTCCACCCAGCTTTGTATCATCTGGTACTTGCTGAGGGTGGATGCTATTCCCTCATCAAGGTCGTCAATGAAGATGTTAAACAGGACTGGACCCAACACCGATCCCTGGGGAACACTGCTAGTCACAGGCCTCCAGTCAGATTCCGCTCCACGAATCACGATCCTCTGGGCTCGGTCCGACAGCCAATTCTCAACCCACCTCACTGTCCACTCATCTATCCCATGCTCTTTCAGCTTTGCTATCAGGATGTCATGGGAGACAGTATCAAAGGCCTTGCTGAAGTCAAGGTAGATGACATCCACTGCTCTCCCTCCATCTACCCAGCTGGTGATGAGATTGTAGAAGGCTATGAGATTGGTTGAGCATGATTCCCCCTTGGTGAATCCATGCTGACTACTCCTCATGACCTTCTTCTCTTCCAATTGCTTGGAGATGGCATCCAGAACAAGCTGTTCCATTACCTTTCCAGGGACAGAGGTGAGGCTGACTGGCCTATAGTTGCTCGGATCCTCCTTCTTGCCCTTTTTAAAGACTGGAGTGACATTGGCTATCCTCCAGTCCTCAGGCACTTCTCCCGTTCTCCAGGACCTGTTGAAGATGATAGAGAGCAGCTCAGCAATCACCTCCGCCAGCTCCAGATGTTTCCTGATAACCCCCAAAATCAGCTGTTCCATCACCTTTCCTGAGATGGAGTTGAGGTTGACTAGCCTGTAGTTTCCTGGGTCCTCCTTGCCCTCTTTGAAGATTAGAGTGACACTGGCTTTCCTCCAGTCCTCAGGCACCTCTCCTGTTCTCTATGACCTCTCAAAGATGATTGAGGGCAGCCTAGCAATTACATCTGCCAGGTCTCTGAGCACTCGTGCTTGCATCCTGTCAAAGCCCTTGGATTTGTGGGTGTCAAGCTTCTCTAGATATTCTGTAACCCAATCTTCCTCAACAAGAGGAAGGTCTTTCCACAAGGCTTTCTCTCTTGCCTCCAGGGTCTGGGTTTCCTGAGGGCCAGCCTAAGCAGTAAAGACTGAAGCAAAAAAGCATTCAGTAACTCTGCCCTTTCTGTATCCTCCATCACCAAGGTACCCACCCCATTCAGCAGTGGGCCCTCATTTTTTATAGTCTTTCTGTGGCTGCTGATGTACTTGAAGAAGGCTGCCGCCTTTTCTGTGACATCCCCTGCCAGTTTTTACTCCAGCTGGGCTTTAGCCTTCCTTGTGTCATCCTTACATACTCTGGTAACATCCCTGTATTCCTCCCATGTGGCCATTCCCTTTTTCTACCTGCTGTAAGCTTTCTGCTTCCCTTTGAGTCTTTCTAGGAGCTCCTGGCTCACCCACACAGATCTTCTTCTTCCTTTGCTTCATTTTCTATTCTTTGGAAATAGAAAATAGGTCTTGAGCACAGAGGAAGGGGTATTTGAATAATGAGCAACTTTCTTGGTCTACTTTGCTTTCTAGAGACTCAACCCATGGGATTCTCCCAAGCAGGTCTTTGAGAAAGGCTGAAGTTAGTCTTCCTTAAGTGCAGGGTCGTAGTCCTACTTACTGCCCTACTTCTTCCACACAGGATCCTGAACTCTACCATCTCACAGTAACTGCAGCCAAGATTGCCACCAGTCTTCACATTTTCAACCAGCATTTCTTTCTTTGTTAGCACAAGGTCCAGTAGCACCCCTCTCCTTGTGGGTTCCTCTACCACCTGCATCAAAAAGTTATCATCTATACTCTGCAGGAACCTCCTGGACTGTGTGTGGTTGGCTGTATTGCTTTTCCAGAAAATATCAGTGTGGTTGAAATCCCTCATGACAACCAGGGCCTGAAACCATGAGGCTATTCCCAGCTGCCTGTAGAAGGCTTCATCTACTTTCTTTTCCTGACCAGGTGGCCTGTAGTGAACACCCACAACAGTGTCACCTGTATTAGCCTGTGTCTTAATTCTTACCCATAGGCTCTCACTCTTTCATCATTGGCCCCTAGGCAGATCTCAACACATTCCAGCTGTTCCCTCCCATAAAGAGCAACTGCATCACTTTCCCTAGCAGGCCTGTCTTTCCTAGAAAGTATCTAGCCATCCATGAGGGCATTCCATTCATGTGAGCTGTCCCACCATTGCAGTGAAAACATGGTCCTGTGACTGCACACAGATCTCCAGTTCATCCTGTGTATTTCCCATGCTGTGTGCATGGTATATAGGCATTTCAGGGAGCTAACTGAATGATCATTTCCCTAGGGAGGCAGAGGAGGGTACATCATAGCTACACCCACCCTTGAGGTAGTTGGTTTTCCAGTTCCCATCCTGGAAGGCAGCTATAGAACGTTACTGCTTTGGTTAGCCTGGCCCAATCCTCAGCTATATATAATGGTTTGGGCTTCACTGTTTTGGGCTTCACACTCCTGAGTCCTATTTTAAAACCTGCTTTACAAAATTGGCCAGCTTGTTGCCAAAAATCCCCTCGCCTTTTCTAGTGAGGTGTAATCCATCCCTCTCTAACAAGTTATAATCAAAGAATTTCCCATTGTCACAAAAGCCAAAACTCTCACTATGGAATCAGGAATTGCTATACATTGTGCATCTTGTTTCTGGACACCCCCTTTCCTTTCACTGGTAGAACTGAGGAAAAGATAACTTGGGCACCAGTGTTTTTTACTTGACTCTCCCAGGACTTTGTAGTCTTTCTTGATTCTACTTAGGTTCCAGTTTGCAGTGTCCTATTCCCGAGTGCAAGACTAGCAATAGGTAGTAGTCTGAACTCTTGACCAGTTATGGCACCCTCTCAGCAATGTCTTGGATCTTGAGTATGACAATAGGTAATTCATGATGTTCATTTGCCAGCAAAGTAAGAGCACACCGGTAGCAGCTAGCACAGTGCACGCCTCTTACATAAGACAGTCACTCTCTTGTGCAGCACCCACAAGCTTTGGAAGGAGAGGTGGCTGTCCATGTGATGGGTACTCTGGGTGACATAAAAAACTGACTTCAGAGTTTCAGAATTAATGATATGAGAACTGGATGTAGATTATTAAATAGTGAAATAGTTTATCAAATAGTGGAATTGGTTTCTGTACCAGTTCTAAAATTCTGGGTGTTACATTTTTATGTGTGTGTTCCACAGTGTTGTTCATTTCACTAACATTTTTTTCATGTCATAAAGACTCATTTTATAATGCCTCATAGTTCCTTTACTATAGTTTCTGCTTGTACCTTCATGAGTTTTTTAGGATACAAGGTTGTGGTTGGTTTTTTTCCAAAAAAATCAGATTCAGAAAAGCATTGAATCTGGAATTATAAAATTATATTAAATGTTTGTCTTTTTGTATTTGCTCAGAATCCACTAGTGCATCAAGAATTGTTTGAACTACTTTTTCCTGAAATCAGACTGTTAAATAGCTTGCTCTCTTTACTTGAATGTTGAGTACTCTTAAATATTATCTTAGGTTATAACTGAAGCTTCCATGATGCTTGAACTTAGATAAACTTTGTAGGAAATCTTGTCTGTTTAACCCTTTTGTAAGGTTTGGGATGCAGAGGGACATTTTTCTTTATGAACTACAGTCTGGATGATTTGTCTGATTTTTATGTTCTTTCATGATGATGTGTTTGATCGATGTACTTTTGTGATTTATTCTTTATTATTTTTGTATTTCAACTTTTCACATAGGAGATGACAATTTGGTGATGCTATATTGTTGCTTGTTTTAAGCAAATAAATAGGGTACATGTACAATGTTCTAATATTACATACTAAGTGTTATATATTTGAAGCACTGGTAAGTGTGAGAAACTGAGGAGTAGTAACCAATTAATGGAATGTATGATACCTGTACTGTGTAGTTCTAATAAATGGATTGTTTGAACTATAGGGATAGGATCTTCTATGCTATTTCTATCCTTTACAGGAAAAATCCTTCTATATTATTGTATTTTTTCAAAAGCAAAGGAAAAATAAGCAGGGCTTTGGTGTTCATAAACTTTGCTTGTGCAAAGTTTCTACCATTCTGAAAACTTGTAAGATAGAATTGGCTCCTTATTTCCCCACTTAAACAATAAATAAATAATCTTTGCCACCAGCTGTTTATATCTTTTCTAAAGTTATTTAAGTTGCCCTGTATTAATGTAATACTTGTGTCAAAACACAGGAGCATGGTTTTTTTCTTGCTTATTTATACCTTAATGAGGACAGGAAACTGATTTTTTGTTTTAACTGAGTATGCAAAACTGACCCTCATCAATCTTGCCATCCCCTTTAGTACTGCTGTTTCTGAGCATTCCCTTTCATCAAATACCACATCATTATATTGGATTATTTTTCTCTCTGAGTGTATGAAATTGTATTTTTCCAGTTTTCTCTTAACACTGACTGTAGGAATCAAAGTTAAGGATCAACCCAGACAAGGAAGAGAAGTTTCTTCAAAATTTTGCTTGGATTGAAGACACAACAAGAATGTTGGGAAATCCAATGCACGCAGTATTTCAGTGACGAAAGCATTATATGTGTAGCAGATTTGTGGAGAAAGAGGGGACAGGTTATGGAAGTGAATGTGTGGTGAGGGGTAAAGGAAAAGTGAAGATATGAATGTAGTATGCCAGCAAGAAATGTGATGAGGAATATAGCTGGGATAGGTAATTTGAATTGCAGGGTGGTGGTTTTTGTGTTTGTTGGGTTTTTTAAAGGAATTGCAAACAGTGAAATAATCACTAAGTTAAAGGAGTTCTAGTTGTGATCAGCCTTGAGGCATTATCTCTGTGTAGATCACATTTGCCTAAAATTACTATCAGCTTTTTATTAATTTGATAGCTGTGGTCTAGTTTGCCTAAAGAAAATCAGGAAGAAGAGTGCCATATTCATAGTCATTCCTTTGATGGCAGGGGTAAGACGTACTCTTTCTGCATGTCGAAATATATCTATGTTGGAAGTTGGAGGTAAATTTTTAGCTGTATAGTAGATAAGATACATTTTTTGGTTTTTTTTCTGTTGTTTATAAAAGGCGTAATTAACAATGTCAGCTCTATCCCAAATATGTGGATTATGTTCTCTTGTAATGTAATTTAGAAAAACACAATGACAGTTATTGTTCCTCAGGGGTCAGTCCTGGGTCCAGCCCTGCTCAATATATTATTCATCAATGACTTGGATGAAGGGACAGAGTGTACCCTCAGCAAGTTTGCTGACCATACGAAACTGGGAGGAGTGGCTGACACACTGGAGGGTTGAACTGCCATCCAGTGAGATCTGGACAGGCTGGAGAGTTTGGCAGAGAGTAATATTATGAATTCCAACAACGGCAAGTGTAGGGTCCTGCACCGAGGGAGGAATAACCCTAAGCAGTGGTACAGGTTAGGGGCTGACCTGCTGAAAAGCAGCTCTGTGGAAAGAGACCTGTGAGTCCTGGTGGACAACAGGTTAACCATGAGCCAGCAGTGTGCCCTCATGACCAAGAGAGCCAATGGCACCCTGGGGTGTATAAAGAACAGTGTGTGGCCAGCAGTTGCAGGGAGGTTCTCCTCCCCCTCTACTCTGCCCTGGTGAGGCCTCATCTGGAATAGTGTGTGCAATTCTGGGCTCCTTGGTCCAAGAAGGACAGGTGAGGACTGGAGAAGGTGCAAACAAGGGCTAACAAAGATGATTAGGGGACTAGAACAGTAGGTAATGGGCATAAATTCCACCTAAACATAAGGAGGAACTTCTTTACTGTTAGGGTGGCAGAACACTGGAACAGGCTCCCAGAGAGGTTGTAGAGTCTCCATTTCTGGAGATATATTCAAAACCCACCTGGATTCTGTCCTGAGCAGCTTGTTCTAGGTGATCCTGCTTTAGCAAGGGATTGGTGATCTCCAGTGGTCCCTTCCAAGCCCTGACATTCTATGATTCTCTGATAAGTGTGTATATGCAATAATTGGGTGTTAGCTGAAACTTTGTGGTATTATCTTCACAGTAATTTATTAGTAATTTTTAGTGAATTATGTAATTTTAGATGTATTTGGGTTCAATTAACATGTGAAACAGTGTTCACTATTTCATCTTTCCTATGTGGTCTTTGTTTCCCATGTTTCCATTCCTGTATATACATCATAAATTATGTACATTAATTTGGAATTGTTTTCATGGCATCAGCATTTTGTTTATGTTCACAAAATGTTATGATGTCTTTATCAAGTTGGAATATTTTTGCCCTGAAGTAGAGCAAGCTGAATAAGTGCAAGAGTGGACTAAAACCCTTTTTCCTACAGTTTGTACTGAAAAATCCTGGTGGTTTTTTTGTTTTGGTTTTTTTTTTTGCAGGGAAGGGGAACCCCACTTTTGATATTTTCAGCAAAAAACAAATCAATAATCTGCATATAGCTAGTATAAGTATGGAGCTCATAAAAGTCTGCTGTGATGCTCCAAAGATAGGAAAAAAAGGTACTATTAATGAAAACTTGGGCTTCCTTTCTGGTGAAGGCAGCACTGTTGGCAGCAGGTTTCATGTAGCTCAGCAGCTGTCATTGTTGAAATGGGATAGAGGGGAACATTAAGGGGACAGACATGTTCACATGGAAGCAAAAAGCAAGAGTTAAAACCAAAAAGATGGGAGTGTATATAAATTCTGTATCATTCCTTTTTCAACAGACACTTTTAACACAGTGCAGTAAACTTCTAATGATTCAAAATTAACTTCACTTTGTTTTTTAGGGCATGCAATAGGGAAAGCTTGGAGAAATAATAATAAAAATAGTTCAATAATATCTATTTTATAAAAATATATTTATTCATCAAAAGTTGAACAAAGCATTCTTCATATTTACCATATGCTATGCCCATTGCATTCACAGTGCATTGTATCATTAACTGGAGATGAAACCTTCTGCTAATCAAAATTGCTATTAATCCAAAATCATGCTTTGCATATGAAAAATATAATCATAAACTGACATTAGTCAATATATAAATATGAATATGCTTAGACTATTACAGAGTGTGCTATTTGTATGTTGCTTGCCAAAAGTAATCTAAACTAATGAAGGTAAAAAAAGTTATTTTTATCTCCAAGAGCAGAAAATTATGCCCATGCAAATTGTTTGCTTAGGCACTGTGGCTATAATTAATATCTTCTTTTTCATATGGAGCTTGAAGATCCTTATATGTTTTGTCCTCGTTCCTGCTTTATGCTTAGTAGAGCTTTGAACATAAGCACTTCATCAGAAATCAAATGCTCTCTTAAGTTTTGTTTTTATACTTTAGTGTAACTTTGGAATTTTGGTATGCTTTTATGCACCTTATTTTTTGTTGACAAACTGTCATAGATATAGCTTAATTCTTCATGTATTCCTCCAAGGCAGTATAATTAAGAATATAATTTGTTCTTCTTATTTCTTCACCCCCCTCACCCCCCCCAAATGGTAATTATAATTACACATGTTTATTGAAAACTGTTTTCATTCATCTCTTGTTCTTCTGGAATATTTCAACTGCTTACTTCTAATCCTAGTCCAGTTATCTATTTCAGGCCAGAATCACTGAAGCAAGAGGAATGAAAGATATTTTGCCTGACCCTACTTAACTTATTTCCTATACAAGTCAGTTAATTTTCTGTTTCCTAGCCAGACAATAAAAACAATTACCATGACTCATTATTCCACCCCAGAACATAAAATATTTTAATGTGCATACCATCACTTTTTAATAAATATTTCGTTCTGGTTTCTATCTTCAGCCCCACTTCTTTAGTTCTTGGAGTATTTTGTAATACAAGATCATTTAGGTTTAGATCTCTGTTGGATATTCTCTGTGTGGTCTTAAGCTTCCGCTGTTTCTCAATAACTGAAGAACACAGCTAATACAATTCCTTTAACTTCTTATTAAAAGGTACAAGAAAAATTGTAAGTAAAACAGAAGAATTTCTTTCTTGGGTTTTTTACCATTCCAAAAAAAATTGTGAGGTTTTTTGGTGGTGTTTTGTTTCCTCATAACATACTTTTCATATACGAGACCACTTACTATATCCTAAAGGTCGCTTAATTATTTGTCATTTCTTGACAGGAAAAAATACTTACCTCTAACTTTCTCTACCTTCAGTTTGTTCTGTACATTGCAATGCAGAATATTGACTAAAGCTTCCTTGAGCACTATAATCTATTTATCTGTAGCAGTACTGATTTTCACAGAAGCTGAAGCAAAAGAACTTTTGATAAACTGGGGTTTTTTTTATTGCTATGTTGGAAAAAACCCCACCTGATTCAGTGGGCCTTTTGTATTGAACTTCACTGCTAAAATTTTAGGGAGAAAGAATTCTGATCTACAAAAGTAGGTAAAATATTTTAATAGCACTGGTAGTGTATCCAGTCCTAAACATTGATTTTAAAAATGTTATTTTATTTGTATGAACAGTCATTACATTTCCAGTCGTACTGTCTGTTAGGCTAATAAAGAATTTAACTTTTTTAAATACTTTGTTTTATGGCAAATTAATTTGTTGTTGTTCCAAATCAGAATTAAGTTTTCTGTCCAATAGACACTGACCTTTGATACACTCTATACCACTTTGGCCATGCAGGGTTTTCTCAGTTCTATGGTGAAGATCTTGCACTGTCCTGAATATGTTGGTTTTGAGATGGCAACAGCTTGTATCTGAGAATTACGCAAGAATATAATTCTTTATATAGAGTGGAAATGTGATTTACACTTACTGATGGGAAGCTTTTAATGCTGTGTTTTTACATAATGTAGACAGGTTACAGGGAGAAAATCACATTTCCTTCATTAATAAAAAAATAATGTGTGGAGTTTTAATAAGGAATAAGCCACGTCCACTGTGTGAAAATAGGGACTGAAGTGCATTTTGGGAGAGGTTGGACAAGAGCATGGATTTTATTCTGACAACAGCCTTATTTCCACATTCTTTCCCCAGCTGTACTCTTGGGACAGAAAAAGGAGCATATTCATTACATGGCAGGTGACAAATTAACAATTTTAAGAACAAAGCCTGCTTTCAAGATGTTTTCTCACTGTATAGGTTAAGTAGATCATGTTGGTGCTCTGTGATAGACTGATCAACAATGACTTCCCTTCTCCATTAATTAAAAGATGTAGACTGTTCGTCACCAAAGGGGTGACTTGTCTAGATACTTTTAAAGTCAAATTTAAAAACTATCATGATATATTGCATATGTTTCACAGTAAAGTACATCTATATTTTGGCCAATTATTGCATGAATAGAGGGTTTTGTAACAGATTGGTGAAATAGAATACTAATTAATAACAGGTATAACTTTATTATAGTGGATTTGGATCAAACCCATTCCATGAAATTATGACTTAAATTAATTATGCAATCAAAGATGATGGAAATAGAAGTAGTTTAATTCCTTGAAAAGATGTTTGCAGAATGCATCTATTTATATTTTCTTAATTAAAAAAAAAATTTCCAAAGTCTAGTAATGTACACAATTTGGATCAGAGTTTTTTGTGTTGATTTTGTTAAATAAATCTTTCTGTTAAAAATCTAAATATTATTAGGAGAGGAAATGTACACAGCTGTAACTTACCTTAATTTTATTTTGAAGTTGAGAAATAGTTTTTTAAGTATATTTTTCAACTTATGTAATGATTCCTGTGGGAAATCAGACAACTTTGGATCTTAATAGGTATTTTAACCGCTGTTTTGTGTTTCATTGCTGTTAATGGATAGAAGCATCCAATTTTCTATCATGCTAGTATAGCTCCATTCAAAACCTTGGGTGTTCTGTTTTTTTTCAGAATTCAAGTTTTATTGTCAGTGTAAGGGAAGGTTTCTGTGAATCCCATCACAGTCTGATACTATAAAAGGCTAGGAAAAAATGTGCTTATTTACAGAACCTTTTAGACTACAGCAAAGTTAAAGGCTGTTAAGCTTGGAGAAGAGAAAGCTTTAGGGACACCTTATAGCAGCCTTCCGGTAACTACAGGGGACCTCTGGGAAAGATGGAGAGGGACAGTTTATCAGGAAGTGTAGTGATAGGACAAGTGGTAATAGCCTTAAGCTAAAAAAAGTTAGATTTAGATATTAGGACAAAATTCTTCACTATGAGGATGATGAGGCACTGGAACAAGTTGCCCAGAGAAGTGGTGGATTGTCCATCCTTGGACGTGTTCAAAGTCAGGTTTGATGGGCCTTTGGGCAACTTGGTCAAGTGAAGGATGTCTCTGCCTGTGGCAGGAGGATTAGAACTAGATTGTCCAAGTCCCTTCCAAACCAAACCATTCTATGATTAAATGAGGATATTCTCAAAGAGCTCTTGGATATGATTCATAAAATGCATGAAATCCAAATTCACCTGAGATTATGATGTTTGCAGTCCACACGATCAACTATATCAGGCGGAAACTGCCTCAGAACAAAACATCTGAGAAAAAGAACTATCTCTTAGAAGTAGTTTGTAATATATCTGTTTACTAAATATGAACATTGTCACTTTCGTTGTTCAGTTCCTTTGGTAAAATTATACCTGGCCGTGAAATCTCTTAAGTCCTTTTGCTCTTGAGCCAAAATATGGCTTCTCTAAATGATGGCAGGTATAAATATGGATTTCTCAATCTTTTCTGTGGCAGAAAACAAAAAATTAGGAGTTGAAAGGAAATTTGCATAACCTAGAGTTTCCCTACATAAATCAAAGGAAATTATTTGTGACTATGTGTGCTTTTCTAAAATAGGCATGCCATCTTGGCAGTATATGTGAAGATGATCCATTCCTTACTGCCTTTTGTTCTTAAGGTTATTAATTAAAACCCAGGTTTTATTGGAGTTTGTTATAGCTGATGATATTGTAGGAATCTCAGACTGGGAATTTTGATCCATAATTGTACATAGGTTCAAAGGATTAGTGGGGAAAAATCTTGTATCTCTGTGGTTTAACTCCAGTTAAACAAGAAAGACCTAAGCCATCTTAATATGAACCTTTATTTCTAAACTTACTGCCACACACTTGAACTCTGATTTTAAGGCTTGTACTATTTGACTGAAATCAAATAAGAAAAGGCATATATGTCATCAAATGATACCGTCTTCCATTGTAAATGTAATTCTTCAGCTTGGCGCAAAGCATAGTTACACTTCGTTTCATCCCTATTATGCTTTCTGGTTACCTCTGTCTTTGGCACTGAAATTATGTATGCTCCATGAGCATGTTTGGGTTCCACTTACAAGACTTTCTGCACAAATATTACATAAGAACAGTAACTTTCTTCACTATTTCTATGACATACCTTCAGTAATTATGAAAACAAAGATATCCCATATTGGTTTGAAGCCATTACGTGCACTGTATCATCAGTCCTTCTTTATAATATCCCACATTTATGGTCTTCTTGTTTTCAGGTACAGCAAGTGCAGACTGTGCAACAGGTACAGCATGTCTACCCAGCCCAGGTTCAGTATGTGGAGGAAGTGACACAGTCTACACTAATGGAGCTATGTAAGTTGGCAAATGATTAGAATTTGAATGTTTATTAAAAAGTGATATTCAATATATATTTTCAGTTAGATTTTAAGAACTAGTATGTTTTAGTTAGAAATTAAATCAAAACTTTTGTTGTCAAAATAGTTTTTTGGATGAAAAGCTGAATTCACTCTTGGTTTTCATTAAGGCAGAATTTTTGTGTAAATAAAATTCTTGTAATTATTAAGTTGGACTTAGGTGATATTACATATACAGTATAGTGTTGTTTGAAAAAGTAGTGAAACTTTTAATTTATGGATAAGTTCTGTCCTGAGTTAGCTTAAACATAAAAGTGGGGTCATGTTCCTTGCGAAGAATTTCTCTACCTCTTTTTTGTTATGGTGGGGTTGTTTGGGGGTTTTTTTTGTGTGTTTGGTTTGGTTTTGTTTTGGCTTGCTTTGGTTTGGGGTTGTTTTTTTGGTTGGTTTTTTGTTTTGGCTGGTTGGTTAGTTGGGTTTATTTGTTTTGTTTTCCCTTGTTTTTTGTTTTGAACCCATCTTTTGCAATTTTTGCTGTTAGTGGCTTTGGGAAGAATTATGATTTAGAAAGCTGCTTTATTTTCTGCAGGTGCTTGTTTGTTGGTGGTAATCCAAAAGTGATTCAAAAGACAGATATTTTTTGGATTAGAGGCTTCTGATAATAACAGTGGTAGCATGCTTTGGTCATTTCTACTAGCATATTTTCCTTAAGTAATTTTTCACATACTGTCTTGTCTGGGTTATTTTCTCAGTTTTGAATCCTAAGCAGTGTTTCTTAAATATGCATTAGACTTCCCTATTGTATTAGCTTTGCCTGGGATAGAGTTCATTTTTATCATAGTACCTGGTCATGCTGTTTTGGAATTGTGCTGAAAGCGGTGTTCTTCCACTAGCAGGTGTCCAGCCATCTCCAGGAAAGCAGGGCTCCATCACATTAACAGTTACTTTGAAAGAGAAATGCCTACACCCTGAATATCTCTCCCTTCCTCCTTACCCCAGCTTTATATGCTGAACATCATGTCATCTGGTATGGAATATCCCTTTGGTCAGCTGTGGTCTGCTGTCCCAGCTGTGCCCCCTCTCAGCTTCCTTTGCATCTTCACCCTACTGCCTGCTGATGGGAAGTGGTGAATGAATTGCTTGGTTTGCTTTTCTTGTATGCATGCCTTATGCTTCACTTGTTAAACTGTTGCCTTCGGATGGCGTGGTGGCCCTTCTCAGGAACTGCGCGACGGCTCCCCCTTGGCCGCTCGGGTCATTGCTCGCAGACACCAATGTGGTGGACGGCAAATGGCGTTTATTGACACGTGGAACAGCATTATATAGCTTAGGTTTACAACGTCACTTCCGTCTGCTTACGTCATAGACTAAACGCTATTGGCTATAGGGAGAAGGGTCCTATCTTTCCGTACAGCACGACATCTTCCGACCGCAGGGCCCTAGCTACCGACAGTTAAACTGTTTTTGTCTCAGCCCACAACTTTTCTCACTTCTACCATTCTGATTCCCCCCTTCCCCCATCCCAACAGACAGAGATTGAGTGAGCCACAGTGTGGGGCTTAGTTGCCAGTTAAACCATGACAGTCCTTTTTGGCACCCAGCATGAGACTATGTATTTTTTTTGGTCTCATCTTGTCCTCTTTGGATTGGGCCAAGTGCTGTAGCTTGAACTATCTCTTGTGGGCTGATGGGCCAGGCCATCAAACTCATACTGTCCAGCAAACCCAGTTGTCCCCATCTTCCACATGGCCAGGGGCAAGGCCCCTTTATTGCTGCTGGTCTGAGTATTCATTAGCTGATTTTTATAACTCCAAAAGGTTCCTACGCCTGGGGCAGTCAATTCCAGGTGTACCAGATGCCGCTTGAAGGGAAAGCAAGCTGCAGTCTGCATTCTGTTGCCAAAGGCATCAAGAAAAGTATATTTGCAATGTCAGCTGTGTCACTTGACTGCCTTTGACTCTAGTTTGTACTGGAGTACTAGCATGTCCTGTATAGCAGCATTTGGCAGTGGCACAGCTTCATTGCAACCGTGATATTCCACTGATAGCCACCAAAAGAGGTCATTCTTAAATAGGCTATTGTTCAAGTTTAATTTTTCATATATCACTTGTAAGTTCTTGTGCAAGCTGTTGACATGGGCACTTTTGGCAGTGTATGAGGTATGTACTACGTTCCTGCTTACAGTCCTTGGAAAAACCGGTTACTGACTGCTTATTATGAACCTTCAGGTTTCTATGATTTTGTTGTGTTTATATACCTGAATCACCTTTTCAGTTTCTGCAAAATTAGTCAATGGGGTAGAAAAGACTTTCTTAACACAGTAAGAAAGTTCTCTTTAGCAGGTGACTCTAATCCAGATTGTCTTTCCCTCCTATGGAAGAATTTACCTGTGTTGTTCTCAAGAACAGCGTTCACAACAACATTGTGAACATCCAATTTCTTGTTCAATATTTCTAGGAAAATTAACCTTTCTAAAGATTATGATTTCATTCATGGAGAATGAGGCCAGTCTGTGTTTCTACTTGGAATTTTTAAAGACTGAAAAATGTTTTCACACTATCCTCTAGATTAAGAATGGAAAAATGTCATTGATGTAAATTAAAGTTATTGCATATTTATATTGCATGTTATAGTGCCATTTAGTTGATAGGTGAAGGAGGGTGGGGATCTAAATTGCTGATGGCTAGCTTCTTTCAGAGATTAAAGAATTGAGGGGGGTTTAATATTTTTATTGTTACCAATGGTTTTTAAAAAAATCTCCTGTTCTTGTTTTGCCACTGAACTAGCTTATTTGGAGCTGTATCAGTGTGAAGGAGTGACATTTTAGAAGTTTTGGAACTGAACAAAAAGTTAAACCGTATTCCTAAAAAAGCTGCTATGGAGTGTGTTGAGTCCTGCTGTAACAGAAAACAGTGTCCAACTTCTCTTGTGCTAAAAATATTTAACAAGTGTTCAGATTACAGTTCTTTTTTATATTCTTCATACTGAAATCTGTGAAGCCTTGTGGACCCTGGCAAATTCACAGAAGTGTGTTACAGCCAGTTTGTTCAGTTACTCTCACTCCAGAAATTATGTTTCACTTTCAGAAAATAGGAATAGGTTTGTAAACAGTGTGATCGTTTAGAGTGTTCACTGGTTTGTCTTTTAGGTTGTCTACCTATGATTATATCTTTGATTTATTTTATGACTATGCTAAGTCAGAATCATAAATTTTACTCAATATCAGTTGTAGAATGTTTCCATAAACTTACCATGTGACAGTACTTCTCTAGTAATGGAGTAACACGTCTGCAACCCATAGTTAGAATGAAGACATTAATTCAGCGTACAGGCATCTCTGGATCAAATGTTACAGCATCCCTGATGAAAGAATCATAGAATCATGGAATCACAGAATATCCTGAGTTGGCAGAGACAAATAAGGATCACTGAGTCCAACTTCTGACTCCACACAGGGCCAGTCAAGTCAGAACATGGGACTGAGTGTATTGTCAAGACACTTCAACTCAGTTAAGCTCAGTGCTGTAACCACTTCCCTGGGGAGCCTGTTCCAGTGCCTGGCCATCCTCTCAGTGAGGAACCTGTTCCTAACATTCAGCCTAAACCTTCCGTCACAGCTTTGTTCTGTTCCCTTTGGGTTCTATCACCAAAGAGAGGAGGTCAGCGCCCACCCCTTCACTCCCCCATCAGGAAATTAGCCTTTATTTCAAAATAAAGTATGTTCAAACCAGTATTGATTTCAATCCATACATGATCCATACACAGTTAAGTATATGTGAGGAATGCATTACCTGATTCTTTTGATTCCAAGAGTAAGACATTTTTTACACTTCACAGTCTTTTTCAAGTGTAACTGTTGTATTCTTATAACACAATTCTTCCCATGCATTTTATATCATGATTTGTCTATACTTAAAAGTTACATGGTTTTATTGTAATTGGAAGCATAACGATAACACAAGGGGTGTAACCTACAACTTGTCACATATGTTGTATAATATGAGAATATTTTAATTATGTTATCTACATTTGTGTCTGGTTAATAACAATTTTACTTGTCAAGCATGTCACTTTCTACTGAAACAAAAATTCATTGTTGATTTGATGACATGTACAGGCTTGCCTGGCAGGTTGGAATACATACAGAATATTGTAGTTTCACCTATATTAAGGAAGCCAAGTGAGTCCCCTGTTCTGGACATGAAACTTCATACATAATTTGTAATGTAATAATCAAATTTGGCCATTTACCTAATAATTTTAGTGTGGCAAGGAAGGTTTTAATTTCTGGGATTGCTCAAGGATTGCTGTTACATTCAAACTGCATTCTTCATCAGTTTGTTGTACTACAATTTGTTTGGTTTATGTGGGCAAATCACAGAATCACAAAGTTGGAAAAGCCCTTTAAGATCATGAAGTCCAACCGTTCCCATCCTATGCTAAACCGTATCCCTAAGTACTTCATCTACCACTCTTTTAAACACATCCAGGGAAGGTGACTCCACCACCTCCCTGGGCAGCCTGTTCCAGGCCCTGACAACTCTTTCAGTAAAAATTTTTTTCTAACATCTAATCTGAACCGGCCCTGGTGCAGCTTCTTGCCAGTTCCCCTTGTCCTGTCACCTGTTACTTGGCTGAAGAGACCACCTCCCACCTCTCTACAGCCTCCCTTCAGGTAGTTGTAGGCAGTGATAAGGTCTCCCCTCAGCCTCTTCTTCTCCAGAATAAACATCCCCAGCTCCCTCAGCTGCTCCTTACTGGGTTTGCCTTCCAGCCCCTTCACCAGCCTGGTTTTCCTCCTCTGGACTCGCTTGAGGACCTCAAGGTCCTTCTTATAGTGAGGAGCTCAGAACTGGACACAGTACTTGAGGTGCAGTCTCAAAAATATACCTTGTAGGCAAAACAAAGAGTTTACTGGTACACTAACTGTAATCTCGTCAAATCATAGAATTATGATTCAATTCTGTAAAAGTTGTTAACTTCCTAGTACTTCCTCATATCCATCCCTTTTTCTTTGACATTAGTCTTACCTTTTTACTGCCCCTCTGTCTACTAAGGTTAATTGCTTCCATTGGAGAAAGGGTTGCAGCAAGTTACCACCAGCACAGGTGTTCAGTCTGCAGAAGCATGATGGATAGTGGAGGGCTCTTCACTCACACTGGGTCCATTCACAGCTATTTTAAACCTTCTTTCTAGCACAGAATCTTATTCATTCTTCATTGGTTTCCATTTCTATATTACATCTGAATATATGGTATAGAGTGTGTTTTACATTTTCTGGATACTTGAATACTGTCATTCCATGCTCATGATCCTCTTTGCTACATTTTTCATCTAGGGTCATCGATTGTTTATTCTGCAGAGAA
Organism: Hypotaenidia okinawae; assembly: GCA_027925045.1. Lineage (NCBI taxonomy): Eukaryota > Metazoa > Chordata > Aves > Gruiformes > Rallidae > Hypotaenidia > Hypotaenidia okinawae. Next base: position 33,190,718 of record BSDF01000005.1, on the reverse strand, counting down.
AATAACTATTCAATATTACTGTCTGTTAGAGCAATGCATCAGTGTTTTAACTGTAGGTTTTTATACCACACAGTTGTAGAAAGGTAAGCTAAAATGGAAACAGATTAAATAGTGTTTATCTGATTGTTTGACAATTAACGTTACAGTTACACTAGAACAAAGCTCTAGACCAGCACAAACATGGTTAGGCAAATGAAACCTAACAAGTCCAATGCTTGAGATCTTGTAAATGCAATGCAAACTCTGTGACATGTTCCTAGCAGTGTCAGTACTTTCAGCAGTCCTTCATCAGAAATTTGACAGGTCTGTAACTAAGGTTCCTTTATCCAACTTACAGGTCCTAAGAATATAATTTGTAGGATTTCTCCTCTGTTTTCCTTTACTTGATTCCGTGGTTTACTGGGTTTTCCTGCAGTCGTGCATTGTGCTTTTATTACATTTTTTCCATGAGGAAAAAGATCTTGGACTGAGTGTTGAAGATCTTAAATTCTTTTTTACTGATAACAAATGACTGTCAGTAATATATTTACTTGGATTTTTAATGTGACAAATAAGAATTTATTTATGTTGAATAATGCAAGTCTGTTTTAGGTAAATTTTATAAAGCTGGCTTTGGCTGGCATATTTTAAATTGTCCATTTAGAGAAAATGCATATGCCTAAAGGAAATATTCACTATTATAGGGGAAGTTGCTTTGCATATTTGCTCTCTAGTTACAGATATATTAATTGACCTTTCATAGTGTAGGTTTTGATCTTTGGTTTTAGAAGTTTGATTTGATTAAGAGAAGTTGGTGAAAGGAAGCAAAGACTTACTGTTTTGTCAGTTTTTCTGTCTCTGTCTTTAGAGCAAGTGAGGAGGCTTTTGTGGAAGAAGGTTCTTGCTTCATTGGGATTTTAAGTTATTAAAAAGTCCTTATTCAATATTCCTGTTACAGGAGTAGATTTCTTTGTTGGGAGGCAGGAGATTGTATGAGATACATGATGTAGTCCTCTCTGTAATCATTTGACTCCTGTATCATGTTCTGTTGTGTCAGTGTTAGGATATATGGCACTTCCCTTTCTTCCTGTTGTTTATGATACACCATCTCTGGAGGCTGCAGCAATGCAATGGCTGTGATAAGGCCTGCTCTCAGTGTTAGAAACAGGATTCTGTTCTTTCTGGTTCCTGTGAAGCACACTATCAGCTTGAGGACCACAGGATAATACTAAAACTTTAAAAGGGTTGAGAATATTTTTCCGTCATGAAAGACTTCATTATCTTTCATGCATGGCTGTTTTCTACCATATTGCAATACCATAGCATTATTTTGAGCATTAGCCACTGTGCATAAAAATAATAGTGTATCTTGAAATCTTTATTTTCATCTCATGTTTATCATACTTATATCTCAGGAAATAATACCTTCGTTAATTGTGTACTATAAAAGGCTAATTCCCATTATGAAGATGACAGTGGAAAAATACTTACATGCCTGTCTGCTAAGCTATATAGGTAATCCATACCAAAACCCACAAGAACAATTCTTTGATTATCATTTGATGAGTAAGATAATAATTTTTATGTTACTTGTTTGTTTGAATTTTCCGTCATGAAAGACTTTATTATCTTTCATGCATGGCTGTTTTCTACCATATTGCAATACCATAGCATTATTTTGAGCATTAGCCACTGTGCATAAAAATAATAGTGTATCTTGAAATCTTTATTTTCATCTCATGTTTATCATACTTATATCAACAGAATTCAGTTGACACTGAATGGTTTTCTTCTTTGAATTAAGGTGCTGTTCTTGAACAGCCACTCTGAAGGGGTGCTGGTATTTCAAAAAATATATATTTGTATGCATTTTACCCAAAACTTAAAACTTCCATGTTGATGTGTACAGTTGGTAATTCAGTAATTGATTACTTATTTTTCAATATGTAGAAGTTACTCGGATATAATTTCAAGTTGAAACCTAATTTAAAACAAGCACAAACTGCACTTGAGTTAATTTGACTGGTCTTCTAACATGATTTAAGAATTTTTATTTAAAAACACTCTGCATTTCTCAGTTCTTGGAAGAGAAAATAAATCTGAATGGCTGTTGTTTTTCTAAAACTCCAAATGATGGAAAAAAATCTTTCAATAAGACAGACATTTCTAAGATAAATAAAACCAGCATAGGTCTGTAAGTGATATTTTCTAGGCAAATGTAAATATGGGAAAGCTTAAGGAGAAGTGGGGGCAAATAATGTAGTATGAAGCTTATGAAACATTTAGGATTTTAAAACTAATTTTTTTAATTTTCTAAAAGTTTTGAAGAGGAAAGAAGAAACTGTTGTGGCCATAGAAACTTAATGGTTGGGCAAGCTGGTTTTTATCTTCTGACCTTTCTATTAAGCTTGCCAAGATACAAAGCTTAGCAGTCACCAAACAAGATAGTATTTCCAAAAAGACTTTTCCAGAATGATGAATGTGGCCTTTAAGATTTACTTAATTTATGCATTTACATAATACTACATGCATTTACTTCACAATTTTGAAATAAATTGATTTCAAGATCAAATTTAGTACGTGGGCACAAATACACATTGAAAAACTATAGATACAGACTATGAAAAGTAGTGATTCAAAATAAGAGATTAAAAAGTTTCCATAGCCAAATAGCTTTCTAGGATGAACTGGTTAATTAGGTGTTAACCTTTCATACTTGAAAGTAGTTTTAAAAAATATTACTGTTGCATATCCTTAACTTCATTCATCTTTGTGACCTTTTTACAAGTTGTAGTTGTGTTTTGGTTTTTACTTTGTAAATGTGTTTTTATCATAATATCAATTCAGGTTGAATTTTGAGTTCAGCTTGTAAAAATAACTGCATTTCCCAGAATACCAGTGAACTCAAAATTTTAAGCTTCCACCAAGATCTTTAATGGATTTGAAGGCAATAGATTATGTAGGATTCTTAAACATTGGACTCTCTTGGCTGACATTTGTATGAATTGTTTGCAGTTTTGCCACATTAACAATATGCAGAATATACAACACCTGGCTAAAGTTAAAAATTTTATTCTCAGATTAAAAAAAATTTAAACAGCTTTATAAATTTCTTTGCAATATATTAATAATTAGATGAATGTGTATCATACTTCTCTTCAGGTAAGACTGACAAATTTTTCTGTATGGTTTGGTGGGTACATGGTTTAACATAGTCACTGAATTAGGTATTTAGTGCTTTGACTTGGTGAAATGTTATTCTCTGAGGAGACAGGGATTGTTTGCCAATCTTTTAAGATTTGGTTATAGCTATTGTACATATATGTAATTGTCAAGTTTCCCTCGGCTAAATGAACAATACCAATAATTTATTTTTCTTTTGTTTTCTTTTCTTAAAGCCGATCAACAACTTACCCTTACTCAGAAACCCAGATGTACAGTCAAAACACTGGGGGAAATTATTTTGATACTCAAGGAAGTTCTGCACAGGTGACAACAGTGGTCTCGTCTCATAGCATGGTGGGCACTGGAGGGATTCAGATGGGTGTCACAGGAGGACAACTCATTAGCAGCTCAGGAGGGACCTATCTGATTGGCAATTCAATGGAAAATTCTGGTCATTCAGTGACTCATACAACGCGGGCGTCCCCAGCGACAGTAAGTACTTCAGACTGATGCAAAATCTTTTAAGACTAGTTTCTTAGTCACTGAGATATTCTTGCAGACTGACACAGTTTTTTATGACAGAATGTATAGTAATATTACGGCGTTAGAATAAGTACTACATGGTGCCTTTTGTTAAGATCCTAGAGTAAGAATACTGTGACAACTTACAAATGAAGGCAGACCTTTCCCCTGACAGCTTAAGAATGTTTACATTTCACAGGTGACATTTTTGCATTCAAGTAATATCAGTGAATGCTTTGGGAATACTCATATAATAGCTTGGCTAAGCTGATGTTTGTCAGGTTGGGAACTGAAACAACCTCTTTTAATGTAAGTTACAGATACGCATCTGTAACGTCCTTGCATTTATTCAATAGTTTGCTTGATAATAGTGTAGCTTTGGTAGCTTATTTCAGAATATTTCCAATTTTTCAGAAATCTTTTAACACTTTGTTCTTACTTTTCTAAGGTGTGTCTCTAAAGCCTATTTCAAATTAAAAGTTCATTGTGGAAGTGTCCTACAATGCTATGGGAAGATGAATTCTGTTACAGCTGTGCTAGATTATACAGTGGACACTTAAAGCCAGAACTTTCCCATAGGAGCTTAATCACCCCTTATTTCAATTAGCAAAAGGAGTTTATGCCTAGTCTAGCTTTGCTACATAGCCCTAATGAATGCTTTCACATAATTCCCCAGTATATTCTGGTCTGGTTGTAGAGATTTTGAAGTAATGGGAAAGAGAATTGTGAAACATAGAGTCAAAAGTTGAAAAATTTAGTAAAGGACATAAAGCATCATTAATAATAGAAATACATCAGTACCCAAATCGGCAATGAAATTGGGATATTTTATTTTTAGTACCCAGTGTTATGAGTAAAAATCTAATACTCTTTTTTTGTAATTATGATTAATGTTTACAATTGCATTGGATAATATAGATGATCTGATCAAATCTTATTTTGATTCTTAACATGTTCAGTGTGGATAAATACAAAAGTTTTGTACAGTGTAAAAAAATATTACATCTAAAAAATATGCATTATTATTTTCTCAGAATAAAAATTATAGAGTCATAATTCAAGAATATAAATATCTATAACATAGTAGGAGCTTTCAGCTAGCAACAGAAAATTTTATATTTGAGTAACAAAACAAAAGAGAATGTATATTAATATTTGCCTGTATTTGACATTAATAGAAAAACAGAGTTTCTAAAAAGAGAGGCATTTCTCTTTCAGATTTGTTTAATTAAAACCAAGACTTAAGCTACTTTATTTTTTATTTATAATTTACTCATTATTTGATGAAGTTTTTCTCCTGACTGATTGCCAAGCACAGGCAAATAGTTTTCTATAGGCAGAAGTAAGGAATAGGTCTACATGGCATGAAATTTTAAAAGTGATGTTTCTTTAAATACTTAGATAGCAATGATATTCCTGTGTTTTCTTAGTTGTTCTAAATTGCTCTGCAGTTGCATAAAAATACTGCCTCTTTTGCAGATCATGCTCATTTTTTCCTGAAGTAAATAGGAACAAATGTATTTTTGTGTTTTGCTGTAGGTTTTGTTTTATTCACTGACAACTGAATTCAGTCAGTTTAAATGTTTCACAGAATGTGAAATGAAGTAAGTCTTAAGTACATCCAGTAAACACAAATGAAGAGTAGTAGACTTAATATGAAGTTGGATATCCTAGAATTATTTAAATAATATCAAAACTCCATGCTATGTTTTTCAAATTAAAACATGTCTAGATTTTTTGCAAAATTAGAAGTAAAAATTGCCAAAATTCAATAAAATCTGAGATTCATACCTTCAGCAACATCTTTTCTTTTCTTCATGTGTCATTAAAAGAGCTCCAAGTAACCTCAACACTGTTGTATCAACTTGACTTTAAGAACAGAAAAAATACAGCTAATTTAATGTCAATTATTAAATTGGCATTTAAACATTAAAATTATTTCCTCCATTTTTTAAGGTGCTGTTTATTTTGTATAGTATAGATCTGTAAGTGCAAGATATTAGAAATATATTTTTTGCTAAGGAAGTGGTACACAACGTGATTTTATATTTTTTAATTTTAGGCTTTTGGTGTGTATGGTTCAGCTGAAGTATTGAAGAGTCAGTTGAAACACAAAAGGTTCAGCTTAAACTGTAGCGAAGTCTTTTTTAATTTTACCAGAGGGCAAATTAAACTATGCAAAATACAGTAATGTAATATTTTTTTGGATTGCACATTAGATAGGTAGAGCTTGTTTCATCTGTGAATTTACAACTTTTTTCATTCTTGTGCAGGCTATTTATTATTTGCTGTCATAATACTCAGAAAATATTTTCAAATTTTAAATTAGTTTGGAGAATTTTTATATGGAGACATTTTGTTGTCCCCTTGTGATCAAATCAATATCTTTTGTAATATATTAAATGTATTATTGATGTTATCTATTTATAATATATATAGCTTAACAGAGTGGTTTCAAGTTACTCAAGTGTGTAGAGTAAGTCATTTTTATTAATTGTCTTAGGTAAAAGAAATGTGAAAATCTAATGTACGTTTCCTCAGGTATGCTGTTTGGTTTACACAGAACTCAATAAAAGAGACTCACAGATTATTTTTTTAAGTCTATCTTCAATTTATTTTCTGGTTTTTTTAAGCTTTGTTTTGTGTTTAATAGCTAATATTTTGTTTGAAACATATAATTTGTTGTAATTTCTGCCAATCATACAAGAAAGCTGTCCTGCTTAACCTGTATCAGGCAATAGCAGTGTTTTTATAGCCAAAATATTAACAACTGTACACAATCAGAACTATTCCAACATATGCAGAGTAGTGGTTTGTGTTAGTATGCATGAAGAACATTTGTTAGCTCTTTTTTTAGTGATTTAATTTCCATTGATTTCATTGCTTCTTCCCATTATATCCCCTGCTGGCCTATTAAACTACTTCTCTACCTACTAAAAAAGGTTTTTTTCACTAAAACAGAAAGGCATTCAGATTATAAGAGCCTGTATGTAAAGCATTAGATAGATAAACAGCATTCAAAAATGACCATTTTTATGTGAATATATGTGGATTTGTCAAGCATGAATTGTGATTGTGTTGAACAAGATGTTACTTATGGATATGCATGTTGAAACCTGCATTGAAGAGTTGTATGTTTTGTTTATCAGCAGTTATCATTAAAGTGGCAGCTATATTTAAGAGACTAGAAAATTGGATTGTCATATTAATAATGACATCTAAGTCACCTTGCGCTTTTTTTCTATATGTAAATGGCTAAGGACTGTTCTTTTATAAAACAGGATGATCTAACAAACATATTTTGTAATACCATAAGGTTAAGAAATTCATAGTTTGTAGTAATAAATGTGTTATGTGTATCAACCAGTAAGAGGCTCCCATCTCTTAGTCTTGTTTTCTGATAAGTTTTATGGCTGATCTGCAATTAAAGCTGTCATTCATTAGTCATCACCAGCCATAGGAGGTCTCTACCCATGCTATTGCAGAAATGTGTCCTATTTCAGTGCAAATTGAAATCAAAATTAATATCTGTAGAATGTATCACCACAAATTATTATTTCTGGTAGTAAACACAGTGTGCAAAATTTCTGGTAGCTACACAAAATGTGTACTAATGGAAGGAGAACAAGAAATAGTAGCGTAAATACCATATCCTGATAATATAATCTTAGTGGAAGTACAATTATTGTAAGAACAAAATGTAACAGAGTTTTAGATGGTCAGTTAAAGGCGGAGGGGTTTTAATTTAGCAAACAGGTTTAAAATGACATTTTATTAATCCCTTTCTCGATAGAGGAACTTTTTCCTCCCTGTCCATTCCCCAAGTTTACTTTTTATTTTCATTTAGCTGGATCCATCTTTGCATAACAGAGCATATCTGATCAAATCAGAGATGCACAGATTTTTATGCTATAGAGTATTATTAAGTCATTTGGTCTTATGCTGGCAAGACATTTACTTATGACTTCTGCAGCTGAGCACAGTGATATCTTTTGTGGATAAAGCACCATTTTATAGATACAATAAGGCAAATAATATTTTTTTCTTTAAATAAGCCATAAGAAATATTAATCACTGCTACTGCTAAAACAAAAAGTAAAATTATGTGTTAAGAATTGGCTGGAAAAGTGAGAAATTTAGAGGATCTTGTGCTTTTATCCTCTGCTTCCAAAACTTTTCTTCCTGGTTTCATTTCTCCTTCAGAGCTGTGGGGTGTCATGGCTTCTCCCTCTCTCTTCCAGAGGTTGCAGACTAGCAGTGTGAGTGCGCGGTAGGGCACTCTGCCCTGTAGAGTGCCTTAATGCTCCACTGTAATGTCTTGATTTGAGGCCATGTCCTTTTTACAAGGCAAGGAATGTGGGCAGAAGGGATAATGACCTCGCTAAGATCAAACACACTTACCTTGCATTCTGGCTTCACCTGTTTCTCTTCTCCTACAGTCTGGCTTTACTTTCAGTTGTTAGCTTTCGTATGTTTTCTGCATAAAAACCCTGTAGTGCCTTAGGTCATTTACAGTTTGTGCAATTGAATATTTACTCTGGTATTGATGTATCAGAAATCAAGATGTAGTGTTGTTGGAAAGTCAGTTTATTCCAATATAGCATTTCAGTTACTGACAAATAAAGTAAGAAACCTAATTTTTTAAATCCTATTACAAATCAGTATCTCTGAATCCATAAAGAATTTCTGTTAATTCATTTTATTTGACAAGGCATAAGATGGATACGATACATCCATATTTGATAAGGCATAAGTTGGATGCCACTGATGTTCTCACAACAGTCTGAATGTCAATTGCATGAAGGCATCACTTATCTAAAGGACTGCATTTTTAAAAAATTAAATACACATTTGCTCTAAAATGGCCACTCTACCTATCTTTAAGTCTGTGTTGCTATAAATATTTTCAAGTCTCATTTTAATTATCATCTGAACTAAAATTTCCTTTTTAGTTTCTCAATTCTGATTTTCTGGTGTTAAGCTCAATGTGTTTCCACCTGTTTTCCAGTGCTAGGTAGTATGTCTGCGTTCTAGAAGTCCTTATAATTGTCTTGACAAGGGTTTCTTTGTTTGTGGTTTTTTTTTGTTTTCCTTTATTTTTGGTACTAAATATGGGGAGAATTACCACCAGGAAAAAAGTTTGGAATCTGAAAATGTCTGTACTAGAGACGAGTTATACAAATAACTGGATGATCAAGGGGAGAGATGGTGAATTGGTCAGCATGACCATACACTTGAGAACTTATATCAAGGAACATAAACATGAGCAGTGATGTATCAATTGAAAATTTGGGAAGAAGAAAGTAATCTGACCTGAAATCCAAACATTTTTTAATTTTTCTGGACTGTGGCTATGAAGTGTGCTTCTCCTCCCCCCACCATGTTGACTCTCTATATTTGTAATCACTAGAGAACACACTACAGTCAGTAGTCAGTATGCAGACCTTATGTAAATGCAGACTATTGGAGGTGTGCATTTTCAGAAGGTGTTTTGACCAGTAACTCTTCTATATATATATATATATGTATATATATGTTAATCAATTTTAGAAGAAAAAAACCCAAGTGCATTTCTAAGATTTTAAGATCTATCAGCATTCTTTTCAGGCCAGCATACGTAAAATACCATGCTTATTTTACATCTTTTTGTGTACTTCTCTTTCTGCAAATTTCCATTTCTTTCCTTCCAACAGACTTAAAAAAGTGTATTTCTGTCTTCAGAGTACTGTTTCATTCTTTTGAAATTCTGTTCATAGAGCCTATTCACAGGTGCTGAACACATATCCTTTAATTCTTCCCACTGTAAAGGCTAAACCTGAGTTCTCTTGGTGTCGCCAATATTATTTCATTTTCAGGCTTCTTTTTTCCTGAACAAGTTTGTATGCTGCCTAATACAATCCTCTGGCATAAGTTTCAGAAAGCAATACAACATATAGGAATATTCTGTTCTGAAACAGAATTGAAAGCCACATAAATACTTCATTTGTGGCATCCTAAAGGAGTGAAAACATCACATTTTCAAAAGCCCTGACTCCGTGTGTCCTTTACCTTCAGGTTAGGTAAGCACAGCTGTCAGAAGTACCAAGAACTTAACTAGCTGTCCCAAATTAATCTTTCTTGTACACATACGGTGAATTAGTAATTCCTTCATAGTGGAGCATGTAATGGAAAGCCCATTAGAGTTTTACTTCTTTTAAAATCTAAAAGGGCAAACATTTGCAAGTATAAAAAAGGCATTGTGAATGGGTGCTAATAGACATGAGCTACCTTATTTGAACATGATGTGTGGATTTTAAAATGCCACTGAAAGTAACCTGCTTTGTTGCTGGTGGAGGGTGGTTTGCAGATGCAACCAGATAAAGAAAATAAATTCTAGTGTATCTAGATTAATCGCAAAACCTCAGGGCTTAAATTTCTGTGGATTATTTCTTTATGTACTGACCTTCTTAGAACAGTTTACTATAAATGCTTTGTGTTAATTCGTTGAATCATGGAGAAGTACTGATCTTTCTTCTTCTTAAGAGGAGTGTGGTTTTTTTCAGAGTTTGGGATAAGCATTTAGTATGTCTGTGCTGTACATATCTGAGACTATTATGTATAATCTGTTTATTTGGTAACATGCTAATGAATGCAAAGACATAGACTAGCAAGAACAGTTAATAACTTCTAAATTAGTAGACCACATAATGACTAAACATTGTAGGAATCCAGATGCGTATACTGGATTGAAACTGTTGAATTCTTTAGCCCTGGCAAAATACCCTTAATCATTAATAGCTGTGTCAGAGTATAAGGTAGTATTTTAGTTGAGAAGCAAAGTAAATTGAAGAAGTCTACAATAATTTTTCATAGCGTCTGCTCATTTTTATATTACTATACAAACTGTATGTCATTCCTAACAGTAGTGTAACATTTAACATGGTTTAGTTGGAGTTCAGTGGGAGTTATAGCGTACATTTCAGTTATCAGTCAGAACACTTTAATAAATAATTGTTTTAGTCTTGCTAAAAGAAGAATTAGGGAAATGTAAGACTGATCACATATTCAAAGAAATGAACATGTGATTCTTGTTATCATTTAGAATTTCAGATGTATATGTAGTTATTTGTGCCTTGAATCTCTCAGTGCTTATTGCTAAAAATGCAGGGGTATCAGTCTATTTATGCAGAATATAATTTTAAATGTTAAAATTATTTTCATATTCTTTCCACAAAATATCATAATAAAACATACTGCATTATCGAAGTAATTCATCTGGGTATGGGCTTAAATGCTGTTTTGAACAGTGATGATGTTATGTTTCGGTTTTCTAGAACTAAGTAAAACCCAACCAAAACTTAGAACTTCAAAACCTGAAGGAACAGATCCTTCATATAAACAACTTTTTACTCAGGTAGCTGTTACTTTCCATACACATGGCACTCAGTGTCATGTAGATCATCATGAAAACCCCAAACCTAGAATACGAGATTAAAATTAAATAGAATGTTTCAGCCAGAAGGGACCCATGACCATAATGTGGCCCAACTGCTTGGCCACTTCAGTGCTGACCAGAAGTTAATGCACAGTGTTAAGGGCGTTGATCAATTGCCTCTTAAACACTGTAAGGCTCAGGGTATTGCCCACCTCTCTTGGAAGTGGGTTCCAGGGTTTGACCACACCCTTGGGAAAGAAAATGCTTCTTCCCCTCACACCGCTTTAAACTATTCCCAGGCATCCTATCACGGATCCCATGCAGCAATACTTGGCACCTCCCTGTCCCCTCCGCAGTAAGCTTCAGGGAACCAAAGGTTACCCCATAGGCTCTTTTTCTCCGAACTAGACAAACCCAAAGCCCTTAGCTGCTCCTCACAGGACGTGCCTTCCAGCCCTCTCACCACCATTTTTGCTCTCCTGCAGATGTATTTAAGGACCTTGACGTCCTTCTTAAATGGTGGGGCCTCACTCTGCACACCAGTACTCCACGTGAAGCCGCACCAAGTCTGAATACAATGGAACAATTCCCTCTTTTGACCATCTGTTTATGCTGTATTTGATGTATCCCAGGATGCAGTTTGCCTTCTTGGTTGCCAGGGTATCATGGTTCAACTGGAATCAGGACAAGGGCATGCTGCTGGCTCATGTTGAGCTGCTGACAACCAGCAACCTGAATTCCCCTCTGCAGGACTGTTCTCCAGCCACTGCTCTCCCAATCCTCAGTGTTAATCTGTCCCAGATGCAGAATGCATTGTTTCATCTTGTCACTGTCATGTCAGTGATATTGCTCAGTGCTCCAATCTATCTAGATCCCTCTCATTCTTCCAGAAAGTCCAAACTTGCTCATGGTGCACTCAGCTTCTGCATCCAGAACACTGATAAATGTATTGAACAGAACTGGCCCTGGAATTAAGCCCTGAGGAACACTAATGGAGAGAAACAGAAAGTAGCTGGAAAGTTTTAGAAAGGGCAAGTTTAGAAAGGGCAGTGTCTGAAAAATCTGTCTTCAAATCAAACAAATTTATGCTTAAAAAATAGAGAAGTGATTGTATAGCCTACATAGGAAGCAGGGCTTCTGCTATTACAGAGATACATATCTGTCACATAAAGCTTAAGGTTTTTTTGACTAGAAATAATGAATAAAATAAAATAATGAATAAATTGTAAGAACAATTTTTCTTCTTCTTCTTGAGAAGCTTGTCATAATAGAATATGATGAAGACTCATTTTAAATATAGGTCACATATCTTTCTGAGGTTGATGAGGTGTAATCAACATGTTTTAGTGGTGACCAACTTATGAGTGTACTACAAGTGAACACAGGTTTATTGTCTTCAGTGGCTACTGGTGAAATCTACATCTGAAAGAAATTACAAGAAGAAAAATCCCCCAAATGACAAAAAAAAAAAAAAGGAACAGTCTCTTTATTTGTCCCATTGCATATCACTAAAAGACGTTGAAGCAATATGGCAGCAAGGAATGAGTGTCATCTCTAATGACACTTTTCCTTTTAAGTGCAGTTACTACTGCTTTTTAAACAGATAGGTTCTCTGGACAAACAGAGCCAGAACAAAATGAGAGTGTAGTGCAGTAGTGGAACAAGCAGCAGGAGGTGTAAAAGTAGTGATGTAGTAGTACTGCTATGGAACAAGTAACCTAAGATTTAGAAGTAGGATCTAAATGCGTATATGGTCTTCATTGTTTGTAGCAGTATAATGAAAAGGGGAATTCTCTGGCTGTAGTATCTACTAAGTTGACCTTACTATGATTATGTTTTAAACTCATAGTTTTTACCATGCAAAATGCTTCTAAAATTTGATCATTCCTGTGTGATTGTATACTTTGACTTCATAGTATTTTCTGCTCAGGCAAGAAGAAATCAAAATATGTAAGAAAAATAATATGTAAGCTTTCTTACATAGTAGTTGTGTATTTTAAATAAAGTACTTTTTATAGAAAGGCTTGTGTAGCTAATATTTAACAGTTATGAGAGAAACAAGAAGTGATTCCTCACCATTATTGCAGTAAAATACATGTCACTTGCATCCTCTCTCCTAGGATAGGGAGGGCTCATTAAAAAATGTCTATATAGAGAATGAGGAGTGTTTTTAAAATTATTAGTGGTGGTTTCCATTGCTTTCATTTTGCCCATTTAATGTAGCTAATCAATTGCATGCCTTTTCTTACTGCACATCCCATTGTCTCCATCATTTTCATCATTTTTGCTATTCTAGGTACTCAGTTAAATTACAGTTAGGTTCTATTTTTTTTTTCTATAATGTTATTATTGAACTGATCAAAATAACCATTGATATTGAAAAAGAAAATAATGGGAATGGATGTGAGTATCCGTGCATTTGAAGAAATGCTACTTTGTGTTTTAGTAGTGCTGTATTTTCTTTTCCTTTTACAAGTCAGAATTGTGAAAAATTTGCTTTTCCAAAGGCTCCATCCTGAAGTCTGTATAACTCCTGACTTTACATTTACTTTGGCAGCTGGGGATATTCAAATGGTACTGGCAGCAGTAAGCGTGATGGCCTGTCCCAGTGAAGCTAATGCTGGAAAACTTCCTGAATTATTTGGGTTTGGGATTTGATTCTGTGACTCCCAGAGCTGAAGTTTGTTTCTAATTCAATTCTCATTGCAAGCTATGCATGTCTCTTTCTGATATGGCGGCAGGGAAAATATACGGAGGTGGCATTTCTTAATTTTTTAAAATTCTAAAAATTTATTTATTTTTTATTTTTATTAATTATATTTTTATCAATTAGGGTTATTTTTGTTTCAGTCCAGCTCACCGGTAAATCTACTCATTTAATTTTCTGAGCAGGGTGGAAGGTAAAATGGACCTTAAGGGTGTGATTCTGTAGTATAAATGGAAGCAAAATGCCTTTCTGACCTCACTGGGATCATTTGTTTTCAGTGAGGCTCTGGAATGAGGCCTTTTAGTAGAACCCTAGTATTCCTACACCTACCCAGGAATAAAGCAGGCATTTCTGTTGATCTATAAGCAATCTGTCAAAACTTCTCTGATCAGGCTTTTTTACTATCTTGTCTTGAGTCCTTTTTTTAATGACATCTATTATCAGATTGAAATGGCGATTGAGACACTGCAAAAGTCTGATGGTCTGTCCACTCACAGAAGCTCTCTTCTCAACAGCCATGTAAGTTGTCTCTTCTTCACATACACTCTCTCTTGCTTGTTCTGCATGCTTAGCCTGCCTCTAAATGTTTGTTTTATTTTATTACTACTTTTTGCTCTTAATCTTCCCATCTTAATTGCTTGTAATCTTCAACTACATCTCCCATGTCTTTATTTTGTCAGATGAAATGTCTTTATGGTATACTGCAGAGTGTTACCTGTCTCCTATGCTCTACACCTGTGTTAAGTTAACACATTTGACCATTTCGCAGATTGTGGTGTAAATGTCAAGATAAAGTTTAACAAATTTTGACATTTTAAAGAAAGTTGTCTATAAAGAAAAAAGTCTATTAATTTTGGGGCATGTGAAGGGGAAGCAAAGAAACAAACACCATGCCTAAATTATATCTTTAGATTATTTTTAGATGTTTCTTCATTTATTCTGAGTAGATAATTTATTATGAAATTACTTAAGAATCCTAAAGATCCTTGTGACCTGGAAAAAAAAAAAAAAAAAAGAAATCATTATCTTAATCTGAACTACTCAAGAATGTGTCTTATTCAGTTACCTTTTGCTTTGATCTTCCTCTACAGATCTTACAGCTAAACACTTTCCATATACAAAACTAAAAGATACTTGGGTAAAAACATAATCTCCAAATATAGTGATAAATCCATTTTTTGTTACTTTAAAATAAAAGGGCCTGGAGTTAATTTTAAGCTTACTATATAAATAATAATATTGCTTTGTAAGATGCTAGTCTGTCTTGAGGTTTTGCGGTATTTTTTGTCTGTTAGTATTTGTGGTTTTGTATTTCATAGTTTTGCCATGTTGATTAGTTTGCATTCCTCTTACCTCTTTTTTTCTTTATCAGCTTTAATAATTTTATACATTCAAATTCCTTTATTATTTTACAAAAGAAATTTAAATTTTGGTTTTTGTCTTAATGTAAGAATATGGTGGTAGAGGCTGTCCCTCAGAATCAAATTAAAAATGCATATTTTAGCAGGTTAGGGGGTTGGATTTTTTCTATAATAGTCAGATTATGTCAAAGCAAATTGCTTTGTGGAAATTCTAAGCAAACTTTTTTTCTTCAGAAAATGCCAAAATTGAAAGATAAAAATTGTATTAGAAAAGATTACACAAAACATTATACTGGACTTTTCGATTCTACCTTGGCTATTTACAATTTTGAAGATGAGATAGTATCAGATATTATTTAAATAATAATAGATAAAATAAAAATTGCTCCTTAGATATAGTTTTTAAAGGGAGCATGACTTTGTTTTGCAAAGTACCAGAAACTTACGTTAAGACTTGGAACACTTGAAACCAGAGAATCAGCTAGTGCTATGCAGTGTTCAAAATCTGTAACTAATAAAAAGATGTATGTCCAACTGTTAATTCTTAGCATAATATTTCTTCCTCGACTGTGATGGCTTTTTCAAAATTTTTCTGATAGGTTTATATCTTGGTGGGGGGAGAAATAAAATGATCGTTGTGCATATTTTTGTCGTAATCAGTCTCTCCTAGCCTTTTGGAAGAAATTAACAATCTGGATAAAACTTACTGGGTGTTTTGCCTATTTTTAAAGTAAAGCTTCTTGTCTTGAAACTTGAGCAGTATGGAAGAAGTTTAAGTGTAGATTTAGTCTTTGTCTCTTTCAACTGCTCCAAACCATGGTGTGGTTTGGCATTTATTAAAATAAATGGGTTTAATAGGATTTACAATAGAGTTGTAAATTGTGTATTTAATTAACTTTCGTTTTTCAGATGATAGATTAATTTGTATGAAAATGCTAGGCTTGTGATTGGGATTTTTACCCTTTATGAGGTTTTCTATTGTTTGGGTGTTTTTTTCTTAAATTCCTGTGTGTTCATATGAAGCAGCTTGTAATTTCTCCCATTTTCTGATATATTTCTGCATGAGATTGACTTAATTAATTGACAATTACATGTTTTAAAAACATTGCAGCTTAATTGAAATCACAGTCAATTTAACAGGTCTGATTGTAAACATTTCATACTTTTACCCATCATATCCATACGGTATCATCCCAGTACTATGAATTAAAAAGCCGGGATTCAAACCTGAACAGCTTAGTTTCAGAATTACAGGCCATCGTGGTAGAAAGATGTTTATGATTTATTTTTTTTACATTGTTTATAATAGTTTTATAATGTTTGGAGGTAAATTTACATTTTAAATCATTTATTAACTGCACTTTTTTTTCCAGGCTATGATCTAGTGATCTAGCAAATAATGACTTCAAGGTTTTGCTACAAAGTAATTCCCCCAAGGAGCAAATATTCTTATATTGCACTTATCTTTTGATTTATTTTTTCTTTGGTGTTAAATAATGCAAGTTGGTTGAATAATGGTTGGAATAACATCTCTTAGAAATGTGTATTGTTAATGAAAGGCGCTTAAAGTCATAATAGGTTAGAAGCCATCTGGAAGAAAATAATCTATAATGCTACATAAAGAATTTAACTGGAAAATAATTACTTTATCAGCCTGTTAGGATTGAGAAAGTTCTCTCTGGAGAAAACAAATACTTCATATTCCGTATCTGTTCTGATTAAATCACAGATTTAATAATATGAGAAATGTTATATAAATCTATATACTATAAATATAGATCTAATAATATATTTTAAATACAGATAAAATGCAACAGTTGAAAGATATAATTACCTTTGTTTCTAAACCTAGATAGCCTTATGTCAAGTCATTAGTGAAATAAGTTTAGTATACTCAGATAAAAGTTAGTGTTTATCATTATACCTTTTCTTCAGCTTTATTTCAGAATGAAAGATACTCAATTTGGAAGTACTTGTGAGTGTTAAGACTTTAAAAATAATTATATGGTAACTGGTATAATAATGATTGACTGTACTTTTTCATTTTGTATATTTGAAATGCACATTTACCTGCAAATTGAGATCTGCTTTTGTGTATTTTACTTAGGTTTATGTTTAAGAAACATAGATAAATTATGTTTTCAATAAAAAGCAAGTATGGAAATGGTGTTTGAATGGTCTAGAGTAAATTTTGTCGTAAAGTTTTTGCATTTGTATTGGTGAATTTCTCACTGTGACTAAATCAGCCACAGTGTATTTGTTATCATCTGTACTTTAGTACAGAACAGGTTTGTGATGAAGACATCAGGACTGAAACATTTCATAGCTGTTGCACACTAAAGTATTTGTGTTCTTTGCATGATAAGTTACACTGAACATTGATGGAACAGAAATTGTGCACTGCTTTAACAGAATAATTCTGCAAAGGAATAAATAGCACATCTTTTGTTGTGATTTAATCTGTGTTTTGGTTACACTAGTTCCTGCTTTGCTGGACTGAAAACTTTACACAACTGTGTGAATATCTAGCTCATCAGAGTATAAGATTTTGTCGCAAGACTTGAAGACACAAAGTCCTCAGTTTGCATTTGTACCAGATGATTAAATTAAATTCAGAGTTTTGGTAAGATCTCTGATCCTAGCAAGCTTGATTAATCATACTCTACTATTTTGCTATCAATACTTAGTAAAACAAAGAAATAAAACTCAAGGAGAAAATTAAATTTGTGAATCATTCAAGCTGTTTCTAAAGGGAAAATTCAGGGAACTGAAGCTGTGGCAGGTATTGGCAAAAGATAAGGAACATACAAAAATGAAAACAATGGAATTTAAATGTATTCTCAACTCATTTCTTATCTATTTTATCATTCTCATATAATGTTAAAACTGGGAGCATTCAGTAGTCCTTTTTAGTTTTTATATATTAGTGATAGCTGGTGGTGTTTCGTGAGTGTGTAGTAGTCCAATGACGTTACATAAAAAGTTTTTCTAGCACATGTCTAATAATTCTTAAGACAATTACCTGAAAAGATTAATATTCTGCAATAATGTCCTTCTGTTTCTCCTGGAAGTCAAGGGCACACAGGCTACATTTGAAAGGATTGTACCCCTAATGTTTTATTTACCAATAGTTCTCAATGATAACTAGGGTGTTCCTTGACTTGTATGGAGTAGTCTTTTTTCTTTTATGTGTCTGAGAGTAAAAAATTCAGTTAGGTATAGTAATGTATCTTAACACTGGACAAAGAAAAACAGTATAATATTCCAGGCTTATAAATACAGTAACTGTTGTTAGACCAAAGGGGTTGTGTTCTGCAATTTATGTGAATTCTATTCATGATTACTTTATTTCTTTGCAGTGCTAACAGTTTGTCTCCCAAACATAGAATTCATTATCAAGTATTGGTATGGGGTACTGAATCAAAAATATTTAAGAAGTGGACACTTATCTGAGGTCACAAGTGCAATGAGTTCTGTTATTTCCTGATGATTCTGAAGATCCTAAAGTACTATGGTATAGATAGCATTTAAGGAGTCACTGAAGAAGGAAGTAATTATTTGTTTAATGGACTTAAAGGTTTTAAAATGGTCCGAAGCTAATGTTGAATGGCTAAAATATTTTTAATAATTTCTTTTCCTTTTTGCTTTTTTTTTTTATGTGATATAGCTTCAATGGCTATTAGACAACTATGAAACTGCAGAAGGAGTGAGCCTTCCAAGAAGCACCCTTTACAACCATTACTTGCGACATTGTCAGGAACACAAGTTGGATCCAGTCAATGCTGCCTCCTTTGGAAAACTCATACGGTCAATCTTCATGGGATTACGGACCAGAAGACTTGGTACTAGGTTTGTGTTAAAGAAATCTTGAACTATAATTGAAAGTACAAGTAATAATTATCATTAAGAAACTTGTCTGCTAGCAAAATATAAATAAAATCTGTATTTAAATATTTTTGTTTCTTCTGTGAGTTCTGTCTGTTAATTTTAAAAAATTTTATGCTTTTCCAGATACTGCTTTACTTTTTCTGGTTTTGTTTATGTGTTTAACATTTTGATATGCTGCAGCTTTTTATCACTACAAACGAATTATAGCTTGTTGTTTAGGAATTATTACAGATTGTCTTTCTCCATAACTGGATACAATGCATTTATTTGCATTTTATTTTTCTTTATAAAAGTGGGTTACAAGTTAAAGTGCTGGATACTACCTGTTTAAGAGAGTGAATTAATTTCCCAAAGCTGGTAAAATGGCACCTGTGTGAAAAAGGTATGACAGGATAATTGGGGCTGATTTGTGGGAATTATTTTCTAGACATTGTAAATTGTAGAGTAAATGTAATGTAGAGTAAATGTAATGTAGATGCATAAAATGAATTACACTATTCTTTTAATTCTTACTCTCTTATAAAGGGGGAACTCCAAATATCATTACTATGGGATTCGTGTCAAGCCAGACTCTCCTCTTAATCGACTACAAGAGGACATGCAATATATGGCTATGAGACAACAACCCATGCAGCAGAAACAGAGGTAGAGTGTGAAATGAGCATGACTACTTATTAATATTTCTGAGTCATAAAGCATTACTTTTCCTTACATAGAAAAGTTGAAATTTTATTGTAATTATTGTTCCGTTTCTCTGCTATGCAAGATATGTTACATATCCAGTTGATGTCACTGAAGCTAGGTATCATATACCTAGGAATTGCGATAGATTTTCAAAAAAAATATAAAGTGGATAGGATATGAACAGACTTAACTGCTTTGAGCTTTTATTCCTCAAGCTGAAGAAAAGAAGTAAGAGCTCAAATTTCAAATTTTGTTACTTGTTTTCACTACTAATACCATTTTTTGTTTAAGCTGCTAATAAGAGAGCTTATGATTAAGTTCAGTTTGGTGTTTATTTCCTCTCCCTGTGAAGAATTAATGTGACCATAATAGTTTGCCTGTAAATTGATTGCCCGTAAAAGTATTTTCCCTCAGCATCTGTTGTTTCTGAGGACCTGTGAAAGTTTGGAAGTATTTGAAAGCAATGGCACGGTGACCATGAAAGGCTACACACTGGTGGTGAAAGAATCTGTGAATATGCATATGAAAAACTCACCATCTTGAACAGAAAAAATTTTGGTGAAAAATGGAATTCAGTACATTTGTTGAAATTATTTTTTCTTTGATTTATTTCAGAGCTTCCCATAACCTTATAGGTAGAACAGCAGCATCTCAAGCATGACATCTTTAGAGATGTTACCCTAAAAAAAAATCCAATTGAATGAACAGTTAGATATAGTGTCCTAACCATATTTTGTAGCCTTGGACACAAAAGGGATGTGGAAATCCATCTTCAAACTTTAGCTACAAACATGGAATAACTTCAATCTGAAATTATTTCACTGTCTACTTCCAGAAATAGTTACAGCATGAAATACACATTCATGGTAAGGCACATGTTCTTCACTCTCTTGTTCTGGGCATGAGATGTCTCCCAATATGATCATTAAGAAAATTCTTGTTAGAAAAATTATTGCAGGATGATTGCAGGTAAGAAGAGGTGATAATTATTTACAAATTCTCCAGGCAAACTTGTTTTTATCCACCCAAGCTCATTCATTTACAGATTTCATTCACTCATGCTCAGAATCACACGTATGCATCAAGATACTTGCAACAAGGGTCTAAATAGAGTTCTTTCTAGGTAATTGTTTCTGGAGAAATTATGCCAGTTTATCCACTCATCATTGCTATTTTTCTTTATTATTTGCTTTATTATCTTGTTCAACACCACCATATGTCTTAGGCAGTTCCCTTATGTACCTTACCTAGGAATGTTTGGTGTAATTTTCTTAACATTATGTCAGTTTGTTCCCTGATTTTATTTGAATGAAATCACACATATGGCAGTTAGTGCATACATTTTGTTTAACCCATGCACATGCATGCATGCACAAGCATGATCCCATTCATACTTAGTTCATACCAGTCTTAAGTTCTGCTGCGAGAATCTCTAAAGAAATTGATGAAGGATGGGAACTAAAAGGCACTGGGTAGTTAACGCTGAATAGGTAGCTGTTACATGAAAACTGCTGCTGAAGAAAAGTTGGTGCTGCATTGATTTCAACTGAGGCTAGCAATAGGATGAATAGGAAAAGGAGACAAGTGGAAGTCTATCTGCAGTATTGACTGCAGAAAAGGCCTCTGTGCTATTATTGTCTTAATAATTACAATGACTTTGTTAGTAAATCCATTAAAGCATCTGTCCTATATACCTTTCTAGATGAAGCTTCTTCTCTTTGCTCAGGAACTTACATGACTTACCTTCTTGTCTTTTTAGACAAAAGGCATGTTATCTCTTAACACTCTTGAAATCTGGAGGGATACCCTAGAAATAGAAGTATTGTTCACATAGTCCTACTGGTGTACTGTTCATACTGGTGTTCTTTGTTCATCCCTTAATTCTGGGCACACAGATCACTGTAAAGTATTTTCTGTCTTTCCAAAATCTCAGAATTCTAAATAAAATAAATACAGAGCTCAAGGATTTAGCTAGACTTTGACATTTGCACTGTGAAAGATGCATATTGCATGTTCTCTATGTATCATGAAAGATACATTGAAAAATGGTAACTAATGAGCCACTATAACATACTTATACTGATCTGGACCAGAAAACTGCAACATATTCTTGTAGAAACTGAGATTTTTAAAGCCAAGTGTGATGGTTTCAGAACATCTTTTTCTCATCAGAATGTGCTGATTAATAGTAGTAATTTCAGAAAAAGATTTAACAAATTATTCCACAATCTAGCCAGTTTGCTTTGTTACAGCCACTCTCTGGCATGCAGCAATCATGAACTTTGGTCCATTCTTCTCTCTTTATAGCCATACTTCTTAATTTTAGACTAGTCTCTTTGGTTGTACAGTGTCAAGCTTTATTCCACATGATGAAATGTATATTTTTTCTGATTAATTTTAATGGAAATTGAGATATGCTTGTCTTTTGTAGCCCTCAGAAGGCTTCGGAGAAAAAAGAAATGCTAAACATGAAAATAGCTTGACTTATAACTCTCAGTGCACAATTTGAAAAGTAAACTTGTATTTTTAAAGTAAGATTTCTTCCATATTTGCAGGACATGCTTAGCATTTAATTTCATTGTTTGATAGATGTCTGCCATGTTTTTATATGGTTATCCTAGTGTATAGAATTGCAGCAGAATTTATTAAGAAGTAACTAAAGGACTGAGTATTATAATTTCAAGGATTATGGTAATACTGCTCTTTCTCCAACTTTCTAATGTTTATTTTGTTCTTTAAATCAGTGCTAAATTGAATACCTTTTTTGTATAGTTGTACTACCATACCTATCAGACACATCTGATTGGATAAATGCTTCTAGTCCTTTGTGGCAAAGACTGTAGTCTGAATGTATGCTATAGATCATTTTTCTTAATTTCTTCAGTCATGCACCTTTTTTATTTGCCTTATTTGAATAGTGCTCTTGTGTTCATGTTCAGATTTTGTTCTGGGCTTCAATTCAAGGGTCTGAGATTTCAGACATAAATTTCAGATGTATGGTAATGCTGTTAGCTGCTTAGTCTTGGTTGTCATCAGCCTGAGCTGTTGGGAGTACTCATTCATTG
Organism: Hypotaenidia okinawae; assembly: GCA_027925045.1. Classification (NCBI taxonomy): domain Eukaryota; kingdom Metazoa; phylum Chordata; class Aves; order Gruiformes; family Rallidae; genus Hypotaenidia; species Hypotaenidia okinawae. The sequence goes on along the minus strand of BSDF01000005.1, from coordinate 33,167,933 downwards.
TTCCAATCAGGAGAAAAGAAGACAGAGCTGAGACAGTTGTTTGGTGACCACAACCATACGTTAAGAGACAAAGCACCTTTGAACTGAAGAAATGTACAGTAAATAACTAGTCTGGGCTGGAAGATAATAGCTGACACCTTTCCTTTCAGTTGGACCTTCCTTATTGCTCAGACTAGCACAGGAAGACCTTCCTTGCCTCTTTTTCCTGATGCTAGGTGTCTTCTAGGGTAGTCTATCACTAAATCCTTGCCACTTTAAAGTACAATCTTTGTATGAAATCTCCTTCCCATAGAATTCCTTCTCATACTATTTAAGGGAACTGTATCAGAGATGCCGTTCCTTAAGTTCCATTTTTAGCCTGTTTTTATTTAGCTCTTCTTGAGTAGAAGCTCGTTGCTCAGAAGCTGAATTATGTTTATGGATTAGTCTAAGTAAATTAATACATGTATCTTGTCTTTTCTCTAGGGCATTCTTAACACTGTATGTTTTAAATTCTATTTCCAGAAGTAAGCCTCCATCTCTCCAAGTTAATTTCAAATTATATACATCTTTCAGTTCTTGCACAGCACAATTACACCTTTTCACTTTCATTTATGGGATCTGAATATTCAGCTAAGATTTTTTTTCTTTTAAATACAGTAACTGTATTGTTATCTACTGTACATTATAACATTCAGCTAACATAGATATTACTGTTGTAACTTCAGACCCATTGGTCTCAGCCCATCAGTCCAGTCTGTTCAGATCCCTCTGAAGAGCCTCCCTACCCTCAGGCAGATCAACACTTCCTCTCAGTTTAGTGTTGTCTGCAAACTTACTGACAGAGCATTCAATCCCTTCATCGACATCATTGATAAAGATATTGAAAAAAACTGAACCCAAGACTGAGCCCTGGTGACGCCACTCGTGACTCTCCTCCAGTGGGATTTTGTTCCATTTGCCAACACACTTTGGGCTCAGCCATCTAGACAGTTTATGACTTATATTTCTACTTGATGCTTTATCTTGGTATTGACTATGGATTGTTTGCTGCACATGAATTTTAGTCAGGTAGTCAGGAAGTTATTAATCTGCAGTGAGAGAGGAAGTTTCTATTAATGAAGGTATTGTCACAGTCTGACTATGGAAGCCAATGAAGATTTATTCTAAATTAACTGCAAAGTGAGACCAGTCTATCATTCAGTGTAATTTCTGAATTATTTGCATCCATGCTCTGATTTCAGTGGTTTTTAAAATTATTTTTATTTTCACAGCTTTATACAAATTGAGAAGTTGTTATTAACAGGATTTGTGAACTTCTACTACTTATACTATGCTAACCTATAAAAAATTAAAACGGTGTCCTTTCTTATCAAGTATCGCTAGAAAGCTGTAATGTTCATCTAGGGTCACATGTTATTTTCTGCTTCCAGTCTTCCAGTACCTCATAATTTAAAAGAAAAGGGAGAAAGATTAAATAATGTATAGGTTAGTATTGAGTAAAATAAAGAAATAGATACAAATTTGGATAATGTTAGAAAATGTAACTCTTACCAGTTAGGAAATCACAGCTATTTTTTTCATGCAACAAAAATGGCAGTAATTGAACTAAATAATTGATGTCTAAATTGCCAAAGCTCTACTGGTACATAAAAGACAGCAGATCTAAATTTTTTAATTACTGTCTGCTTGTGCTTCATGTGAAGCCTCTGAAAAATATTTTTTCTTATTTTTTTGCTCTTTGGTTTTATGTTGCTGGTGATTTTCTAATGCTGTTGAAACTGATTAACTCCTGTGACAAGTTACCTGTCACAGTGCCAGTATTAAGAATTTTGCCCAGCATGTTTTATATAAAGCACAGTGGAGTAAGTAGGTAGATAATCCTGATTCCTAGAACCAAAGGATTAAGTTGACTTTTATACTTTAATTAAAAGTATAAAAAGTATAAAAGTTTTTCACAACTGAAAAACTCTTAGCGTGTTATTTTTATGTATTCAAAACATTTTGAATCCTATTTCAGGAGCTGAAGGGTTAATAAAATAATATTTTCAGATATAGGTTTAGATATCCTGATATTTCCAGAAACTGATCTTCTGTCTGGCATTTGTAATTATAATGTAACATGAAAGTCAAAAATTCTTCCCAGATGAACTGCCTGGATTGCAGGTGGATTTATCAAGTAATAACAAGCTCATCCAGAAGAATTCAGTGCTATTGTGATACCAGAGATGAACTGGTTTTCTTTATTAAAGTTTATTTAAGTTTCATTATTGTCTTCTACAGGCGTAGGGTATATACCTGGCCATTACAAAAAATGAAACTTGGTATAGGATAGAGAAATTTGATAGGTACAGGTGTTGTCTTTTTTCCCAAGCATTGAAATTTATGAAGTTATAAAACTATTTTTTAATCACAAGGTCTTTTAGTTGAAAAGTATACTTTCTGTCTGTCTTTTGTTATTATATACCTAATTTCATGCCAGGAATGCCAAAAGCATTGAAATTATATTTTTCATTGGAACTTCATATTAAAAGGAAATCTTAGTAGTTATATGAGATTTATGTTTACCAGCAACAAAATATTTACAACTGATTAAACTGCTTCTCAGAGTAATGCAGAGTGGAATTGCTTATCACTTTTCTGAGTTAGCATGGGTCTGCACAACAGTCTGCACAACAGTTCCTGTATTGGGTGATCATTAAAATAGCCTTTGTTTAGCTTTAGGCTTTCTATTATTTTGCAGTGGCCACAATTCTTCTTTAAAAGTGCAAGGCATCCAAAATGTTACCATTGAGACCTCAGTTGTGTTGGAAGTGATAGGCATGATCTTCAGCCCATCTGACTGATTCTTGGAACACCACTTGACTATCCAAACTAGTATTCTCATTTGTGTTATTGCAGTTTCTGTCCTTTATAAAAGATTAATACAGTTGACTAGGGAAGAGTTTAGGTTTCCAAGTAGCTGCTTCTGTCCTTATGAGAGAAGTTCATTGGATTTGAAGTCTTTTGCTATCCTCAGACTGTAGTGTTATTTTTATGGTAAATACTATTTTAAATTATATAATTATTGGGAAGTCAAGATATTTATAAAGGGAAAGATTTTATTCCTTTTGGTGTAACTTAGCTGATCTAATGGTATGCTGTTCCTAGGCTAAATTCCACAAGAAATTAGTAGTGGTGTTGGAATACCAACTTTATAAATTCTGTAATGCATTATTAATGTTCTGGCTTCCCTTAGTAGTTGTTATTTACAAAATACATACAAATATATAAATTATTTTGTTACTTGGAGAAATCAGAGCAAACATAGACTGGAGGATCTGAACTGAACAGAAAGGATAATTTTGTACTTGGTATTTTTGTAGGTATAAGCCTATGCAGAAAGTGGATGGAGTTGCAGATGGCTTCACAGGAAGTGGTCAACAGACAGGCACATCTGTTGAACAAACTGTAATTGCCCAAAGTCAACATCATCAACAGTTTTTAGGTATGAAAGCAGGTTTTAAACTGCTGTATAGATAAGCGTGAACTTTATTATCACTGTGAATGTCAAGTCACACTAGTACAGTAGTTGCTTCTAAAGGTGTCATGCCCTCTTTAAAATTTTTTCAACAGAAGAAAAATGCAATTAAATTGCATGTTCTCTGTTGTGAACTTTATGTCATTTTTAATATGCATTATGGAAATTTAAAAGGAACAAATAAGTAAATTCTGTACTTGTGTGATACATTTAATATTATATAATTTACAATGCAGTTGCTGTGCAAAGTTATATTAGATAAGCATATTGAAATTCCTATGATCAAAGCTGTTCCCTGCATGTGCATTTTGTTTCATGCGTGAGGGCGGGGGAGAGTAGTAGTGTTGCATTACTATTGCAGGTTACCCATTCAGTGGGTAGTTTTGAAAGTGTTCTGCAGCACTTGTAAGTGGAAAGAGCCAAATGGCTTCAACTAGAACCCCAAAGTTCATGTTTAAAAACATCCAAGTTGTGGATTCATTGATCCAATATGTATTCTCAGTAATGTAAACAAGTCATAGTTGGTTAGTTATTTATGTAGACTCTCCCTGTGTGTTACTGCAGAAGGTTTAGACTTCTCTGCGATTTTTCAAGCCTTAAACCCTTTGCCATAACTTCTCTGTTACTTAAGTTGTCGGGAGCATAAGGGAAGATTTAAAATCATCTTAAACCTTCCTTTTCAGGTACCTTTCAGTCCAGCATTTTTCTCTTACATAACCTTGTCTCTTGGAAACAAGTGTGACAAATAGTAAGAGCACATATTGGGTCTGTTTGAACATTTAGTAAATTTCAAATAAAAATTTATTTTGACCCTGCTGAGCCCCATCATACTTGTCTACGTAGAAACACTTCAATTGAATAAGAAAAAACTATTCAAGGATCAATCTCTCATACATTGACATGGATGCTTTCCTTTATCCTGTAAAATTCTGAAAATGTGTGTTAGCTTTTCTGGATAGGTGCAGTATGTACATGTCATCTTTTAATGTCTTCAAGAATAATTTTGTTTGGGGTTTTCTTTTATTAAAAAATGCTGGCTGTGTTTGTTTATGATTTTAACATACAACCATTTTGAAAGACTTTGAACTTTGAACTTTATGACCTTTCCAAATTTATATGTATTTGTAACATCTTTGTATTTTTTCTTAATCATACTGTAATTGGCACTGTTCACAACGGCCTTCTTTCATTATGTTGTCATGGAAACAGATGCATCTCGAGTACTTCCAGAGTTTGGAGAAGTTGAAATATCTTCTCTACCAGATGATACTACCTTTGAGGACATAAAATCACTGCAGAGTCTTTATCGAGAGCACTGTGAGGTATTTTCTATAAACCATTTCTATTTTTAAGTTCATTATTTCTTGTGAAGGTCAATACAAGAGAGTAATGCCAAATACACTGCAGCCATGTTAATGGTATGTGACACTTTTGGGTTTGTGTGATAGTGGGAGCATGCTGCAGGGGTGGCTTCTGCAAGAAGCTGCTAGAAGCTTCTCCTAGGTCTGACAGAGATAATACCAGCCAGCTTCAAGACAGACCACTGCTGACCAAAGCCAAGCCAGTCAGCAGCAGTGGTAGTGCCTCTGTGGTAACATATTTAAGAAAAAAAACCTCCAAATGGATGGCAGTTGGGGATTTTTGTAGCCAGAGAAATGAATGAAATCATGTTAGGAACTTTGCAGATACCAAGGTCACTGAAGAAGGACAGGGAAGAGATGCTGTAGGCGTTAGAGGAGAGATTTCCCTGCAGCCTGACCACAGTGAAGCAGGCTGTTCCCATGAAGCCCATGGAAGATGATGGGGAGCAGAGAGAGATGCTACCTGCAGCCCATGGAGGACCCTATGCTGGAGGAGGTGGAGACACCTGAAGGACTCTGTCCCCATGGGAAGTCCACATTGGAGCGGGTTTCTGGGAGGAGCTGTGGTCCCTTACAGAGAGAAACCTATGCTGGAGCAGGCTTGCCTGGCAGGATTAGTGACCCTATGGGGAACCCACACCAATGTAGTCTGGTCCTGAAGGACTGCACCTCATGGAAAGTACCCATGCTGGATCAGTTAATGAAGAACTGCAGCCTAAGGAAAGGACTCATGTTGGAGAAATTCATGGAGGATTGTCTCTCATGAGAGGGATCCCACACTGGAGCAGGGTAAGAGTGTGAGGAGACCTCCCCCTGAGAAAGGAAGGAGCAGCAGAGACAACATATGATGAGCTGACTGCAGCCCCTACTCACTGTACCCCTGTGCTGCTCAGGGAGAGGAGGTGGAGAAATCATAAATAAAGTTGAGCCCGAGAAGAAGGGAGGGGTGGAGGAAGATGTTTGAAGATTTAGTTTTATTTCTGTTTTGATTTGGTAACAAATGTAGGTGCAATTTATTCCGTGTTGAGTCTGCTTTGCCCATGACAGCAACTGCTGAATGATCTCTCCCTGTCCTTATCTCAACTCACAAGCCTTTCATTAGATTTTCTCACCCCTGTCCAGCTGAGGAGGGCTGTGATAGGGTGGCTTTGGTGGGCACGTGGCCACCCACCACAGTGACTTTCCCCCAAAATACTTTGATTATGTAATTGGAAAGGATATTAATAAAAAGCTTTTACTTGATGGTCAGCTTTACAGGGGAAAAAAGTAACATGTAGTAGATGCTGAGAATCAAATGTAGGGTTTCGTATGTTTTCAGAATGTTAGATAAACTAGACTTCAGATCATATATCAGATCTTTGGTTCAGTCACTAGGAAATGTAAATCAAGTTAAATTATAATTTCTTTTTTCTATATTAAAAGTAGTAACTGTTTCCTCATTTTAAAGAAAGAGACATTTAAGCCACATTTGATATTGAACAATTGGTGTTTTAAAATTATATTTGAAGGTGTTTTCAAACCTCTACTGAATTATGAAAATGAATAAAATAACAGGTTTCCCTCGTGTTTGAGATAGCATTAAATACCGTCTTTGGGTGAAGTCTTCTGATATGTTTCCACAGGCCATGCTCACTTCTGGATGTGCGCTTGACCTTATTCAGGTCGCTATGCACACCAGTTTATAGCACTGAACAATTTCTGGATATCAAACGTATTAAATCAGGTATTATTTATAACTTAAGAAATGTACAGTTTACCACTGCCCCACTATGTAAGGAACGAAAAAAAAAAAGCCCTATAGATCTGTTTGAAGTTGGGGGCCAGGGGGAAGCGAGGTAGAAGAAAACCTGTACTTGTGTTTTATTTTCCCAGGCTATACTAGATGTTGTTGTGAATCTCCAATTCAGCCTGATAGAAAAATTGTGGCAAACTTTCTGGCGCTATTCTCCCTCTGCTCCACCTGATGGCACTACTGTTACTGAACCTAGGTCAGTAAACATTTCACTTTGCTTACTGCTTTTCATGATGATATAAGTGTCAAATAATCATCATCATCATCTTATTGGTTTTACCTGCAGAGTAATATTTTATGGGCTAGTTTTTCAAATTTATTTTTTGTTGTCTGCCATTTTTTGTATAGACTAGGTTTATGCCAAAGTGGAGTCTTGAAACGATTGTGTCATCCATATTTTTCATTGCTTGGATAACTACAGTAAAGGTGTCTTCTCCCAGTATTCTACCCAGTTCATTTAAGCCAAAAGGATCATTCATACCTCTGCATAATTTCTCAGCTATAGCAGAGCTACAGAGGCATATTTTAAATTTATTTCCATGTGACATAATGTGCAAAGAAGTTTTCTTCAGTGTACTTGAGACAACTACAGTATCTTTATAAAATAATACATTTTAGTATGGATTGCAGGTTTCCATCTGCTGTAAATACATTATCATTTGGGTTTTTTGCCTTGTTTTTCCACATCAGCAATCTGAGTGAAATAGAAAGTCGACTTCCAAAAGCAAAGCTGATTACTCTGTGCAAGAATGAATCTATTCTGAAATGGATGTGCAACTGTGACCATGTGATGTACCAGGCTTTGGTGGAGATTCTCATTCCTGACGTCCTTAGACCTATTCCTAGTAAGTTGAACATCTGAGATACTTGGTAGAGATTTTTGTACATGCATGTCTATGCAGCTTTAGAAATATATTTGAAAGTATCATTTATCCTTAATTTTGTTGCGTAGGAAGTTGCGGTGAGAGTTGATGTATGTTTTATATTTTAAAACTATATGCAGTTGGAAGATCTAGACTTCAAGATATAGTTTTATATTAAAGCTACTTCTTTCTCTGCATGTTATATTTTCAGGTAAAAACTGTTTCTTATTTACCCTGATAGACTTAGATATAAGTCCTGTGGCCTCAAGCCAATATGCACTAATGTCAGTCAGTCCTTACACTAAATTCTCTAATTTTCAGTTTAAATATTACACACTAATCTTTGATTAGCCTGAAAAAGTGTGTCAGATCTTTTTCATTACATTTTTGGACAGGTTATTTTGTTTGTCCAATTTTTAGTCCAATTATTATTCCAATCTACTGTTCTTTCTGTCATAAATCTTGCATGAAGGAGACAGTGTCTGGCTATTCAACCATTACCAAGAGTACCACTTTTTCTTTTTTTGTTTTTTCAAAATTAATTGTTTTGGAATCCCTCATTGTCCCAGATGTAATTTCATGGCTATTGTTGGTAAAAAATGAATTTACGTGAAGAAAGTTGAACTCCTTTATAAAGCTTTCATGTTCTCACATCTACTGGGCTAAATACTATGAAAAAATATTAGCAACCTACTATAAACCTTGTAACTCCTCATTTTGTATCTTTTCCATGAAAAAACAGTAGTAATTTTATAAAGTTGGATTAATATTTTTAAAAAATATAAATTGGACCTTAGGTACTTTTGCAGCTAACAAAGGTATTTTATTATACAGTAAGCACCTCTTCTGCTACAGCAGTAATAAGTGCTCCATAGGAAAACTTGGAGACATTACCTTGCAGAAAAGTTTTATTGAATTTTTGCTTGTCAGTGAAATAAAATTAGGTTTTAGTAATGAAGCCAACAAAAAATTAGAACTAGAAGTAAGTAAGATCTGAAGATTGGCATTTACAAAGACAATTTTACCTTTTTAAGAAAGGAATATGTTCTTGGTAGGGATGGACATAAATTTTTCTTCTGTGTAAGAGAATGAAGGAAAAATGTTTTTTCGAACTTATGCAATTATTGAGAACCATTACTTGTATAAATTTGTTTGCATTGTTTATATTTGATATTTACCTTTCTATCTAATGACAATGTAAGTAGGTAGGATGTTGATTTTAGGGAATTATGTCTATCAGAAGCGAATAGGCAATAATTAAAAATCCCCAGAAATTAAATTACATTTAATAGGTTGAATTAGAACTCTCTCTTCCAATAGCACATTATTTTCTAAATATGAAGGTGGTGCAGACATGGATTTTCATCAAACCTGCTTTTCACCTTGCTTTTCACTTGCTTCTTCAAAGCCTGTCAGTCTCAAAAGTAGTTTCTGTGTGATAGCTCCTTGGCTTGTGGAGCCTTCCTGCCTTGTTTCATAAAATGCATTGGGCATGGCCAGTAGAGGTTTTCAAGAAAATGGGACAGAATCATTTAATATTGATAACTACAGGCATCAGGTCCATTTTATACTATTTATTCCTTTATAGTTACCAGTCAAATTTGAGAAATTGATAGTGTATTTGACATTTATATTTTAAGGATTATTATCAGGTGACTTGATGCAAACACATCATCTGATCCCATGACAAATTCATCCCAGGAGACTTCTGTCTCTATTTGGTGAACAGTCCAGTGGTTTTTCTGTTCAGAAATCCACCCACTGAGCTACCTTTGGAAGATAGCTAATGTTTTTATCTCTAGGACTCGCTAACTAAATAGCTTTTTCTAGTCAGTTTCCTGTAATCATGGTCCATACAAGTTCTTTTTTCACTGTTAAATATTTCAAATATTATTAGGCTTTTCAACTCCTGCTTTTGAGTTAAAATGTCACCAGCACAAAAGATAAGGAGGAAGGCTTAAGTTTGTGCTTAATGATTGACTATGACAATAGTAGATCTGGGAGAGATAGACAAATTCATGATCTTCTGTGGGAATATAGCAGTTTATAGAAAAGTTTGGACTCTGTAGAGGAAAGGGGACTGTAAATACTTCAGCAAAGGCATGTGTATGATTTTTTTTTCCCTGAATATATGGAAAGACATTTACAGCAGCTGGTCAAAATGGGGAAAAGCAGTTACTATCGGAAATTCTCTTTTTCAAGTTCACTTTTTCAGTGGTTTTCTTCTAGAAAAATGTTAACTGTGCTACTCAGTTGTGTGAAACATAATACAGGAGCAGAAAAAAATTATCATTGAGGAAAAATTGCTTTATTTTTAACTTCAGTGTTAGATTTGTCAGGTAAAATGTTTAGCGTCCACAGAAAGAATGAAGAATTGCTGTGTATAAAACAGCAAAATTACTTCTCCTAAGAAAAGTGAAATGCTACACATTTGAATCAGGAATAAAGACCATAGTTGTCTAATGTCTTTGGCAACAGAACAGAGCTATTAGAATGGATTTTTGGCATCGTCACAAGTGACAGAAAGAACAGTAACAAACTTGTCCACGAGGTAGTTTCTATAATAGGTGGAGAATTTATGCTAAACATATTTCCACACCATTTTATTCCACACATCATAGTACACCAATCCAGGCAGACAAAAGTTTAAAAGACTGTAAAGCCTTGTTTTTATGAGATTTACAGGTCAGAGTATTTTCAGGTGAGAACTCAAGCTTTTTAGGTGCTTATCCAAATCATCATAGAATCATAGAATGCTTTGTGATGGAAGGGACCTGAAAGATATCTAGTTCCAACCCTGCTGCCATAGGCAGGTACATCTTAACTATACCAGGTTACACAAAGCCCCATCCAACCTGTCCTTAAACACTTCCAGGGATGGGGCTTCCACAGCTGCTCTGGGCAACCTGTTCCAGTGTCTCACTACCCTCATAGTAAGGAATTTCTTCTTAACATCTAATCTAAACACACCCTCTTTCAGCTTGAAGCCATTACCCTTTCCTATCATTGCACTCCCTGGTGAACAGTCCCTCTCCCAACCTTTCTATTGGTCGCTGCCATTGCAATATTGTTATTGTGTGTCTATGAATTTAAAAGAAGTCATTGAGGACATAGGTACGTAACATTTTGCTAATGGCTAGATATGTACTTAATGTTGGAATATGAGAAAAATTCTGTATTTAATATGATATCTCTAAAGCTCATTAGAAATAAGTACAATGCCGATGCCCAATTATCTTCATTAGCAGATTATTTCTTCAGAATGGAATTCCTTCCATTTGCTCCACTTTCTTTATAGTTAAAGGCCTTTCTCAATACCTGAGCCATTTTCCCATATTTATTTTCAAAGAAGATCAGCATTAAAATTATGCAAATAATTTCAAAATGTATAGTTGGGTAAAAAAGGATAATAAGCACATTAGAAGTGAAAAAGCACTAATATTTTCCTTACATATTGATGTATTTACATTATCCTTTCCACATCACACTTTCTCGTTCTAGAGGTAAGAAAATGTCAGTGAATACATAGTTAATTAGTAAGTGCACAGAAAGTAAGTTTACAAAGCAACACAAGTGAGTGAGGTCGCTGATAGGATTGAAGAAAAAAATCTTTTTCTTCATGTGGAAACCTCAAGAGAAAAAAACCCAACTGTTACTGTAGACTGTTCAGCTAATAGAGATACTTTGCAATACCAAATTGTGTTCAGCTAAAAATCCAAATATGTGGTCAGTTATATATGGATTCTACTGTTTATCACCGTAAATTTCAAGAAATGTGAAAAAGGTGTCATGAAGAATACATTTTTTCCTTTTTGTAAATTTACTTTGCCAGTAGAATGCTTTATTAAAAAATGGATCATCAATAATCAAATGGTAAAAGAGCACTTCTTAAAGACAAGTTCTATCAGGGTTAAATTTTTACTCTGCCAGAGCCTACCATACAGAATCCCATCAGTCTTTACATGGACTGCTTCTTGTCATGCATAGCCAAAATAGTTTGCAAATCTGTATTATTCCTTCTTTCTGGTTTTCTCCTCTTCATGTTTGTAATTACATTCATTCTCTACTAGTGTGTAGAAACCTGTAGGATTTTTTGCCTTCTAAGCTCTGTATCCATTAGAGGGGATACTATTATGTCAACAAACAAGTTTTCTACTACTCAGGAAATACATTTTCTTTTTTCTTGGAGCAGTTCCTTGGGAAAATGCTTCCTGTCCTCCTCTTCTGAAAAATAAAAATGTGTATTTTAAGGAGTGCAGATTCCTATAGGGACTCTTGATTTTCTCTCTAAATCTCAGTAATTACTGTGGGTTCTATATAGTAAAGAAAAAAATGCATGCAGATTCGACAGCTTTTTGAATAATCTCACTTTGCCAGTGAAACACATTCTGATATCTTGCTAACTGATTTTATCCTTAAGCACTGCAAGTCAGATTTTGTTCTTTAAAACTGAAGTAAGCAGCACTATGACATGGCTTGAGGTTAATTTGGGTTTATTTGAGGAAACTGCGCTATTGCGGTAACTAGTTTTTTCCGGAGTTTTTGCTCTTCAAAAGAGGTGCTTAGATGAAATGGAAAGATGAAAGTATGTGATGAAAATTTCCATCATAAGTGCTATAATTACGGATGTCCTTCTATGGAAGTGCCGAAAACAATACTGCAGCTCACAAACTTCTTGGAAGATTGTTAGGTGAGGAAGTGCTGCTTTTTAAACCACAACTAAAATCATTATTGCATTATCTGTATCTGAATGATGCATTTTGAACCTGGAATGAATTTGTCCTTTGTTAAGTAAAAGCAGTGGACCAGAATGTTGAGTATGTAAGTACTGAGGATGCAAAACTTTTCAAGATGGGTATATTGCTTTCTTTTAATTTGTTGTGGTTTTTTTTTAATGCACAGGTGCCTTGACCCAAGCCATTCGCAATTTTGCTAAAAGCCTTGAAGGTTGGCTTTCAAATGCCATGAACAATATTCCACAGAGGATGATACAAACCAAGGTAGACTAAACTGTTGCAGTATTATTCTTGCAATGGCAAACAAAGTGGGCAGAATCATCTGAAAGCGGTAGTATTTTAACTTAATTGCTAAATTTAATGTTTAACAGCAAGTATCAAATAATAGAAAAAATAACTTGGTTTTGACTAAAAAATATAAGGAAGACATTATTTGATCATGGACATAATACAGAATATTAAAATTAAGGTAAAGACTCGATCTGTGGAATTAATCTACTGATAAGGTGTAAAACATTTTAAAATATATTCATTTCTTCATAGGTTGCCGCTGTAAGTGCCTTTGCCCAGACTCTGCGAAGATACACGTCTCTTAATCACCTGGCTCAAGCAGCTCGTGCTGTCCTTCAAAATACTTCTCAAATCAACCAGATGCTCAATGATCTTAACCGTGTTGATTTTGCCAATGTTCAGGTAAAGTGTAGCTTTAAATAAAAGGCTTATTGTCTTTTAAAAATGTTTTTTCCCCAGTGATTTTGAGCTTTATTTTTAGCTGTCTTTATGCTATCAGTAAGGCAAAGTGAGAACATTTTGCTGATTCATATGTGCAGTGCTTCAGTCCAAATGTAACAGTTTACACTTTAGTAAAGTAGGTGGTCAGAACCATTACCTGTTTCCGTTAACTGTCTTGAAGTGAACATGTTCTTTTAACATCTCTGCAAATATAGAACATTCTTAGAATGGGTACCATGAATAATGCTTAGTAATAGCATAAATTGTATCGTAGATCTCAGATAGTAGCATCATTCTGAATCTCTCTAAAAATTATTAAAAGCACAGCATTGGTTTTAGTGGAGACTGTATCATTATTTCAAACACAATACCATTATTATGCTTTATCTAAGTGCCAATGCTTAAATTTAGATGATCTCCTGAGTAACTAATTGGATTAGTATGGATTAGAACTAATTTCCAGTTAGCTATAAAACATAAACTTATATGTTTCTGCTCCACTGAGGTAAAGGATTTTTTTCCTTTTGCCCTGCAAAGTGCAGTGTTCTGGATTACTGGTAGTTCTATGTTTGCCTCTTATTTCCTTATGTACAAGTGTTTTAATGTACTTGTTAATAATCTTAAGAATCTGTCCCATGCTTGACCAAAGATACAGGATATTAACTATTGTAATATGTTAACATGGATATAAAGTCTGTGAATGAGGTGTTAACTTGGGACATGATAGATAGAGTTTAAGGAAATGGCTTGCAGTTAATGAGTCTTCATGTTTGTCTCTTAGTTTCTGAATTGACCAGCAAGCCTAATTAAACTTGATAATGCCAACTAAATTTCTTCTTATTGTATGCAGACTGTGTTTCTCCGTTTGCGTGTTGTACTTTAAATAATGTGTGATTTATTATTCCCTATAGTCAGCAAACAAAACAATCCTTGTTTACATATAACGTTGTATTCTATAAGACAATAGAACAGAAATTGTCTTGAAGCTTAACTTCTTCAGAAGGAAAGGAACCCTGTATTTCATTTCATGCTACTTTTATTACTGTAGCTGCCATTTAACACTTCTGCTTGCCCTGCTGTAGTCTCTGAAGAAAACTGACAAGTCATGAATATTTCAGTGGAAAATGATGAATGAGGAAAGTAGAAGCCTTTTAGAAAGAACATGGAGAACTACAACATACATGTGTCATTTCCATTGATTGTTCTCATTTCTTTAACTGATGTCTACTTTTATACACTGTGCTTTTCCCACCTATTTGCTGATCAACATAAACATAAATCCTGCTTCTTTCTTTGTCTAGTAAGTGTTCTTTGACTTCTTCATGCATTAAATTGCTTAATATTTGAGAAAGAAGTATATTCTGTGCTTTGATGTGTTTATTGCTAATTAAAGACTTGCTGTCATGTGCTGTAACAGGAGCAGGCTTCCTGGGTGTGCCAGTGTGATGACAACATGGTTCAGAGACTAGAAACAGATTTCAAGATGACTCTTCAACAGCAGAGCACTCTGGAGCAGTGGGCTGCCTGGCTTGATAATGTAATGATGCAAGCATTGAAACCATATGAAGGAAGACCCAGCTTTCCTAAAGCAGCACGGCAATTTCTGTTAAAATGGTCTTTCTACAGGTAGTATTTAATAGACTTCTAAAGCATTTCATCTATTCTATTATTTACTGATTTGTCTGCTATGTTAAAGTTGACAGATGCAATATCAAACAGTTGCTCACAAAGTCATGAAAAATGTGGGCTGGTTTGGGGTTGGTTTTGGAAAATTGTTGTTGCTAACCTTGACCTTGGGGATACTTGCAGATCATCAGGGACCTAAATGATCCTTGTTTACTGTTTTAAAGGCTACACACAAATGAATGTAGGTGGAATTTTGTCCTGAATTAGAAACTTTATATGATTTAGGGCGGTTGAATATTACACAATTATTAAGCCACTATTTTTTATATTATTTATTAAAATATTGTGCTATCTATTTTATTAGATAAGGAAGACAAAACCAGTTTTCACTGTCCAAAAAGAACATTAAGACAAGCATTCCATGTTACCTGCTTATTGAAACAGTTATCAGAGTAAACCTCGTTCTTTGAAAAGGACTGTAGCAACTGCATGCTGAAGCTACCAGAATTTGTCGGTATACTATGGACATGCGAGCCTATATTTTTGTAATTTTAAGTTTCAAAGTTTTGAAATAGTGGCAATTAAAGACCTTTGTACTGGGAAGGTGGACACAACAAACACTATTTAAGCATTAGTTTGTTTAAAATTGGATAATTTTCTTACTATTTTAGTTGTTTAAGTTTTCAACAAAGTTTTCTTTCAAGTTAGGCTTTACACATGCCAAAATACTGGAGTTATACATAAGAAAAAAACCCTGAAACCAGACAATGTGGTTATTTCTTATATAATGTGGTGTCAAAGAAAGGAGAGATGGAATTGATTGCCTTTCCTGGACTTCTCTTTCTGATAACATATGTTTGAGAATATTGGGTTTGAGGTGAAATGTCTGCGTGGGTAACTTTTAAAATTACTATTACATATAATTCATAAATATATATATTTTTCTATTTTTGAATAGCTCAATGGTGATTCGAGATTTAACCTTGCGCAGTGCTGCTAGCTTTGGCTCTTTTCATCTGATCCGCTTGCTTTACGATGAATACATGTTTTACTTAGTAGAACATCGTGTTGCTCAGGCAACAGGAGAGACACCTATTGCAGTTATGGGAGAGGTAAGATAATATGTAAGAGCCTAGATCGATAGATTTAGTGATGAATTTGGGTATGCATTGTAGCAAATTTTTTAAACATTTATGTGGAGCTGCAGGTTGTCTGTAGAACAAAACTGGGTTACAAATACAACAGTTTCAAACTTGTTTCATTGGTTGATTGTCAGAGTACTAAAATTATATTGAATTCTAAATGAGCTTACTCCTTTACATATCTGCACATAGATTTAAACAGTTCACAGTGTGAAAAATGTTAATCAACACACAACCTTGAGAACTGAAAATAAAGAACGGAGCAATTGGAAACTGTTACTTACATGGGTCTGTTTACATGTATTCACACACACGTTGAATTCCCACACGAATGTTAACACAAAAAAGCTGAGTACCCTCACTGACTTAAGAAGGATGGCTTACATGCAGAATTTTGGCTTGTACAGTAACTGTAATAAAACTGGCACAGACCTCCATATGGGGTTGTTTTTCATGCACGTGTTGTCATACATGTTTCAAAGATTATTGGTTTATCAAATGGAGCAAGAATCCCAATTCATAACTAGTTTTTTCTACTCATCTATGGCATTTGCAAGGCATATCCCTCTTTTTTCCATCAGCTCAGCTAACCCTTTATTGTGAGTGAGAGAGTGAGGAATACATGAATCATCATCAAAGAATTGCACTTCAGAAATGCTGGAAAATTGATATGTTTGAGCATATGCTAGATAGCTAGTGGGAGACATTTGTTACATTTTTTCACTTGTGAGTCACTGTATCATATTCTATGTTAAACTGCAAATCATTTTGCTGGTTAATGTGGCATCAAGTATCACTCTTCCCTCAAGATACTATGATAGGTTCGTAATGTACTATAAATAGATGCTATATTTCAAGAGAAATTGGAAATGTCTCAGCTTTATTTGTCAAATAAATGATTTCATATCATGTGGCATAACACATTACAGAAAAAACTAAATAGCAATGTTTTTTTGCTTAGTGACCAACCAATAGTATATTTGCTGCTTCTTTGCCTTACATTTGGAGTAAGGTACTATGCAAGTATATAGTTACCACATTCTTATCTTCTTAACAGACATTTTATATGTTAGACATAAATGTAGTGTAATGTCTAAAAAGTTTATGTACTGGAGATGGAGATGGTATGAGGAAGTAAGTAGTGTGAAAATTTCGGAGGTGACAAGGGCAGAATAAAAGTAGCAAGTACTCATTAAATGCATGGCTTTCCATGTTCCTGTGTATTCAGTGACAGTGGCTAAAAAAAATGAGGAAGTCTAAGACTGTGTTCTGACAAATGCCATAACAGAGTATAAACTGATGTTGCAGCTGAGAAAAGTGTTCTTATTTTTCTCCCTTCCTGTTCTCCCAGCTTTGGACACAGTTATTAGAAAAACACTTCTGAAAAAGACTGGTATCATCGCTTATGGTTTTATCTAAATAATGTACTCCTTTCATTTGAAATTCATTGAATTCTGCTGATTCTTATTTAAGGGAAACTTGGAGAATACAGGAAAATAAAGGGAGGAAAGTTATAGCACTAGCTGTGAGCTACGGTTTTTGAAAGGTATTTTTTTGATGTAAGTAAATTTGCTACCAGATTATAAAATGTTTCTCAGCTGTGCCATTCACCTGCCTTACAGGTAGATTTGCAAAAGTGTGACACCTTCATTTTTGTTCCAGTACAATTAAAGTTGTCTGTGGGAAAAGAGGGTTTTGGTTAAAATATTGGCAGTTTAGAATGGATAATGTATAGTTTTATGCGACACAAAAATAGCTCACTTCAAGCCACAGGGGCCCCAAGGAAGCAATCTTTAAAACGTTTATACTTCCCAATTTTAATTTTGAGTGTTTACTTAGTGATAATTGTCTTAATAAGCACAAGACTGGGATGGAATGGAATTTATTGCTGTGCTGTGGATGTGGCTGCAGCCATCATCGTGCATTTGAATGCTAGTCTCAAAAAGATCTGCTCCGTCACAAAGATTCCTAACTTCACATTTGCTTAAGACTGTGTCCAATTATATGGTTTTTATTTTGCAGTTTGGTGATTTAAATGCTGTGTCACCTGGAAATATGGATAAAGGTAAGCCTTTTAATCTCTCCAGTGTATAATTCTGTATAGAGCTAATGCGTCACTTTGAGCAAAGTAAGTCCTTTCAGTTTTTAAAAGTGCACCAAAACAGAATTTAGAGCTCTATTGTGCTTTAAAGTGCGTGTATATGTTATACACATACATCAACATACTATATGGGTATAATAAACTATGTAATGAAATTATCAAAGCCGACTAACATATTACATGGATACATATAATATGGATACAATGAGCTATCTATGTAATGAAATGATCAGAGCTGACAGTCTTTTTTTTTCTGTTTGAGATAATAATTGACTTCTTCCAGTAAAATTCTACATTTTCAATTTATGAGATTGCTACACTTCTCTTTGTATTTCAACTATTATTTGCAAAATAAAGGCCCTTGCATTAGAATTTTTTCCTTGGTGCTAGTTTCATAGTGCTTTGTTTATGCAGATGAGGGCAGTGAAGTTGAAAGCGAAATAGATGAAGAGCTGGATGAAAATGGAGAGCCACAATCCAAGAGGGAGAAAACAGAGCTCAACCAGGCATTCCAGGTGGGCTGCATGCAGCCAGTGCTTGAGAGTGGAGTACAGCAGAACCTCCTGAACCCAATCCATAATGAGCATATTGTTGCAACTAGTCAGACTATCAGACAGTGCAGTGCTACTGGAAATACATATACTGCAGTCTAATATGAAATCTCCCCACACACCCTGGCACATACCCCATAACATTAGCCTTTGGGTTTAATATGGAAGGGGGAAATAAAAATAAAATTAAAAAAAAAAGTCTGAAGGTTGACTGTTGTCAAAATTTAGCTGTGCTGAATATTATTTTATTGGAGTTGTTAAATGGAATGGGTGTATGTATTTTGCCAGATCTGTTTTTTAAAAAAAAAAAAAATTTTTTTTTTTTTTGTAACCAGAAACATTTTACATTGGCTGCTCAATATTGAGAGTTTTCTTAGTATCAAATGCAAGAAAGACTTTTGCAGAGCTTAATGTTGATGTTTTTGTCCTCTTATAATAATTTAAATTTTTTCATAGTTTTTAAAAAATATTTTAATGTTAACTATTAGTTATGATGATTTCATATATATAGGTTTTTAATTAGATGCACTTCTGTGAAATATAGAAAGAGCTATTTTCTTTGATTTACACTGGAGGCATACTTATTTGACAGCAGATGTATCAAATTTGTTATAAAAGGTGCTTTTCATTGGACAACGAGAAGACACTATTTTGATAAAACTGTGAGCATTCATGGGGGATTTTTGTAATAATGCTGGAGGATTAGGAAGATCTAATTTCTTTCTGTGAACGAGAAGCAAGTTTAAATGACAGAATTGTGACAGAATGTGGTAATGTGTACTTCATAAATGTACTTCATTATCTGACCATCATGTAAACAATGCAAGCTTCCTTTAAAGTCAACAGTTCCAGATACTATTTGCATACCAGTTCCTCTATTTTGAAGACTACTGATTCTATATGTGGGGCCACTGAACGGGTGCTTTGGGCTGTTGAGTGGTACTGTAGTTGTTAGAAACTGAAAGTGAAAAATAAGTGACTTGATTATTAATTTTAAGTGTACGTGCTACTTATGCTGAACTGGACATACAGGAAAATATTCCGTTTGGATGACTTTCTTCTATTCCAGGTCTTTTCCTACTATTGGTTCAATCTGCTGCTCTAAGAAAAGATGATTTATAGAATGCAAGGAATGTAGCAACCTGCATCATTTTCCTATCAAAAATATTTCCTTGTTGTTGAAGTGGATTTAAATTTTTACAAAAATTAGATAAGGCAGTGTAACTGGCACACCTCACTTGTACTTATTCCCAATTGTGTAGAATTTGAATAGGTGGCTAGATGGACCATTGCCATTTAAGAATGTACATCAGGGATCATTGTACCTCGGCTATTACATGGTGCCTTAAACAGAACTGAAGCTAAGACTTAGTACCTTTTGTTATTCTTGACTCTTAAATTAATTCAACAAGGTGTGCCTGTCATTTTACAGATTCCCTAAGAAATATGGACAGGCTACATAGCCTTCAAAAGAATAAAAGGATTTTTTTATTATTGAATGATTTTAATATCCCTCTTAGAATAACAATAAACCTATTTTTTTCTCCTTTCTAGCTGGATTTCACTTTATTACAAATAAAATTTGCTTGGGAATTTGAAAAGCAAAACTAGCTTTAATACCAACTTGACATGTTAAAATAGATTGACCATAGTCCCAAGCATGATTATATATTTTCTAAACCCATGCCTACTTTTTATTTTAAAAACTAAAAAGAAATAAATGAGCAGGTACATAATGCAGAGCATGTTTTCAATTTCTATATTTTGTGGGGTATCAGCCAGATAACCATTTTAATGGTTAAGTAATGACCATTTATGGAGACCATGTTAGTTGTTAATATTAATATGGAGAATAATGGATACCATATTAATCGATATTGAAGAACTCAAATTTTTCTTCTTAGACATTTCATTATGCAGACACATTAATTTGCTACACTAAAATATGGAATTAAATAAACAAAAAAAAGCCAAAAAGTGAAGGAGAGCACAAAAAGATCATCTTTACAGAAAAGACTGCATAAGAAAATTAGGGATTCTTTCATTTTGGCTTATCTACTGTGTCTGAAAATGACTTTAAAGTCATATATACCAAATGGGAGAAGAGCATATAAAATGAATAGCATATTTATAACAAAAGAGTTTGTTGCTGGAGTTTACATATACTCCAAATACAGCGGCACATCAACTAAAACGTCCTAACATTATTGGTGTACAAAATTAAATTTCAGTTCCTTTGCAGACTTGGGAGGTAAACCCATCCTGCTCATTCTATGTAGGCATAATTCCTACTAATGTCAGTAGATGGCTTTTGCCTCAGTAAAAGTGAAAGTGAGGATTATGTTCATTACATCTAAACTCATAACTGCACTGAATCTCATTAGATTTTGTTCTCACATACATGGCTCAGTATGTCCTGATTTTTCCTTGGAAATCAGCACAACTGTACCCTTCACCAAAAATGCTAAAACTAAGCTGTGATAAATATTTACTCCCCTTTCATTGTGCATTGTAAGATGTTTACAGGTAAAATAAAGTGAAATAAACTTTTTTTTATTTTCAGCTTTCTTTAATACTGTAGTACTTGTCTCAATTTTTGTGTTGAAGGACCGATGTTTTCTTATTATTGTCCTTTCTTGGTTTAATGTTGGATTTGTTGTTACTGAGAAAAGAGTACGATTGTAATAGGTAAATCTAGATTACTAAAAAAAGGTGGGACCTGAGTATCTTGCTATTCAGCTCCCCACTCCACTCAGTTGTTCACTGTTCACAGAGTGCAAAACGAAACATAACAAAAATCTGAATACAAAAATGGAATGTATTTCATAGCTTCTAAAAACAACAAGTTATCAAAACAAATTGGAACTATCCCAGGATCAGAAAACTGAATGGAGTCTGTATTCCTATGCTTAAATTCTAAATGTTTTACCAGATTTTTTAAAAAGAACTACGTTACTGTAAGATGTATTGTGTAGTTACAATTTTGGGGGTCTTCTGTTTTATTTTTGCTGAAATTTTAATCAAACAGATAAAACATTTTGCACACTCTTGCTATTTAATAGTTGGGCTTTAGTAATCATTAAACTACAGAGATACAAATACCTCAGTCCATATTCTGTAATGTGTAGCATGTGGCTGCATTGCCACACCAGCTCTGAAGTCTGTTGGTAGTGCTCCAGAGAGGTGTAGCAAGCATCCACAGGATAGACATTATGAGAGTTCACATGGTTTATGTATTTTATCTAATCTGGATGTGGAATCCAAAATTATTATTTTAGATGCATTTCCCCCATTAGCACAAATAGCACAGTGAACAGTGTGGGGAATGGGTATCGTTGAACTACCTTTTCAAAACACAGGGCCCAATTTTCAAAAGTTTTATATTTATTAAAACTTCTTGGTACATTTTCATCTTTCTCATGGTGAATCAGTTTTAAAGTTTTTTTTTTCTCCAGTTTTCAATTATTATTTCTGGGGTTTGCTCTGGTACTGTAGCATGCTTTAAGCACCTTCTTTTTAAAAAAAAGTCCATAAAAATTTGGAAAATGTATTTTAAATTATTTACTTATAAAATTATGATTTACAGCATTAATTCCTTTTGTTCAAAAATAATAAATAATTTTCTGTCATTCATTATTCTATAGTTCTATATACCAATCTAATTTAAAGTGAGGTATTTTTGAAATATCTAAACCACTTCTTTATTTACCTTGTTTGCCCTAGGAAAAGTGATCTGATTCCTTTGTCATTCTCACCAGTTGCCAACTGCTCTGTATAGGAAAAAAAAATTGTATTAGAGTATCACTGCAATCCAATTTAATTCATAAAAACAAGCATTGATAGCCATAGAAGTGCTGAGAAAAAATACATTTATTTGTAATGTTCATATACAACAATTTTTTTAGAGTTTAAAACATTCATTCCAGAGAGCAGTATGAATTTCTGAAAATTGGGCCCTTTTCTCTCTGTCAGGACATCCTCTTTGTATATGGTTTAAAACAAATCAATAAATGGAAATCTAGTATCTCTGAGAATATGTTTGGTGATTTAAGACAAACAAAAAACTGGAATAGAAGCATAAACACACAGTGCTTAGTTCTAGTATTAGAAAATTAATTTGATATAATGCCTTGCATTAACCCTTTGAGCATTGTTAGTAACACAATGGGAACAAACCTTTTTAGATAGTTTTATTAGTCCATTAAGCATATACTTTGATATAGCTGATAGTATTGTAGAGGGGTTTTTTTAATTGTCTAGAGTAAATACTTGCATACAGGAGTGGTTTTGTTATAAGAGGCTCAACAGATGTAGGCAAAATATTCACTGCCATTAATGTGTATTGCCTAACAGAAAACAGTACTTCAGCTTTGTTTTCATAATGGCATAAATAGATAAAGAAAATCAAACATATGTTTCTACAGATATGAACTTGTCTACTTTAAGATGCCTTCAGAAGATGAAGGTTTAGAAAATATATTGATATTATTTGAAGATCTCCTGATGTGGGTTAGTATTGGAATACTTAAGTACTGTAAGAGAATCTTTAGGATGAAAAGAAGGCTTAGTGAAGAAGAATTAATCTTGCAGAATATTTAGTATATTTGCTTTGAAATTTTTGGCAGTGTTTTGATAAAGTGGTACAAAAAGTGTGTGATTATATTGATATTCCTTTTAAAACTCAGTCATTGCAATAATGACTATGTGTTTATCTATAGGGGTGCAGTTTGGATGGCCCTGATTAAATATCAGAACTTCAAAAGCAACCCAGAAATTGCACAAGCCTTTTGCCGTTTAAAAAACCCACAACCCTTTGTTCTCACAAATGCTACTTACAAGAACAAGGGAACAAGTGTAGTAGCAAGTGGACATTCTTTGAACTGAGAGATAGAAATGCCACCTTACTAAGTGAGAGTAATACAATTTCTACTTGTTTCTTGCAATATCAATCAGTCAGCAAACACTAAGTGCAGCTGTACTTATTTCATGCTAGCTGAGGGCAACAAAAAAGGGTCTAATTTTTAAGTTATTTAATGGAATTATGTCAGTAGTATAGTGCAAGTAAGTTGTAAACTTTTTTAGTCAGTTAATGCAAATCCATGCATAATTAATTAACATAAATGCAATACTCAAAGGGTTTTAATTTAACAACTTTTTTTATTCATAATTTACTGTAAATGCTTCTGAGTTTGCATGCCTTGATCATTGCTGCTAGTGATTTTATGTGCCAGTAGACCTGAGTTTAATTTACCAGTTTAACTAAGAAATAGAAAAAGCCACTTACAAAGTGACTGCCTAGTGTTAGTTTGAAGTAAAATATGCCTTAGTTTGAAAGTAATCATTTTAGCTCTTGTTTTATTCTGATTTTGTTTTCCTGTTGAAAAAAAAACCAAACAAACCAGCATTTTGGGATTGGAAGCCCTGAGTAGTTAAATATTTGGTAAGAATTGTTCTTGTAGATTGCTCATTAAGGCTGAAATTCACTACAGAAATGAAGCCCAGAGCAAGCCAATGAGTATCAAGCATCGAGCAAGCCTCACTTAAATTTAAATCAGGAAAATGTTCTTTGTATATTCTTAAGCACTTTCTTGATTGTGGTGCAAACATCTTACAGAAGTTTTCAGTTCCTGATGAATTTTGCTCTGAAATAACACAGGAATTTAGACTTCAGAGGAACAACGTTGCATGGATTGGTATTTACCAGGAACTCAGTTTGGTTCTTTCTGACTCACTAATACCAGCAAGAGGTTTTTTTACACAAAGAATACTTAATGGGTTCCCCAAATGAAGTTTCCTTCGATACAATATTAAAGTGATTGCCTTGTATGTAAACATTAGATATCCATCTTAAAGTAACCCAAGTAAGTGATTTTAAAATATCCTAGGAAAATACCACTTTGTACCAAAGCAAGTTGCCCATTTCCACTCATCTTCACTGAAAATTTGGATATACAGTTAATAACCAATGAGGCTGTTAAAGAAACTTTGAGTGCCTTTCAAAATCTTGGAAAATTGTGCCTGAGGTGGTAAACTTTAATTAGGTTAATTCTAGAGCTACCAATCAGTAATTTATCATCACTCAGGGCTTTCTTACCTTCTAGGAAACTTCCTTTGTTTCATTTATTTTATACTGTATTTTTTTTAAGTGCCATCATTTAAATTTCACTTAGTAAGTGGCAGATTACATTATTCAGTCCCACAGCACAGAAACACTAGGACATATTCAAGCTTTTATTTTCCAGTTGAATGAATATATTATGTAAATGAGATAAGCAAATTTTGTAGATTGTATGTGTGAGATAATGTAATGTTCTTTTCCAGTTTTTGGACTACAGTTGAATATACTTTTTAATTATTTAAAGAAAACATCTTTACAGAATAACGTGATGGTTTTTTTGTATAATGTATTTGATTTTGTAAATACGTACTTCCTGATGTGATTTTTGTGAGAAATGCTAAATCTTTTAGTATATGATGTCCTCTCAAAACTGGCAGGAGCTAAATAATAGTTTGTGGGCAATTTGTATTGTGTACTGTACAATAACTGGGGAACTTTTATAATTATAAAAATATATATTAACTTTTAGTGTGTTGTTTAAAAAAATGACTGGAACATACTAAAGACAGTAGGATTTTTCTGAATATTTCAGACTTGAACTCAGGCTAGCTTTCTTGTGTTTTTCAAAACAAAATTGTGTCTTGTCTTTTAAAATCAATAAATTTGTTTTCTTGTTACAAACATATCTGAATTGCTTCAGTTCTTATATAGCCAGATACTCTGGATTGTGGCACTACTTTGAGGGAAAAATTCTTTCAATTTACACCTTTTAAGTAAGACGACAGTTCTTCATTTAGCAACAACAGAACTAAGTGGCAAGTGTGTTTCAGAAACTAGCGTTTTGAAGTGTCAATTCAGTTAAGTAGCTGTCGCGTTCCTAGTAAACAGACATGATAACATACTTATTAATTTCAGTATTAACAATAATTTCACATTACATATTGAGCTAGTTAACAGCTGTCAGTGAGGGGATGTGCAGACTTTTGCCTCCAGGAATTAGTTGTGTCTGTTCGTTACCAGCAGAACTTCCTCCTGCAAGTTTTGCTCTAAATATTCTGAAGAATGCTAATGCATTGGATGTTTTGGCAACACACAACATAGACAAAGGCCTGATCTTATCGAGTCTTATATCTTGCAGGTCTCTAGTATGTGTTTCATATACAGAAATGCAGAATGCTGTTTTAACTGGGGAGGACCCACTGAATAATACATGTTAGAATATCAAAATGGCTATTGGGTCCCAAGATCCAAAGAGGTATTTCATACAAAACTGTGGTAAAGATATAAAAGCTGCATCAGCTTATTTTTCTCAGGAAGTTAGGTTCTAAGTTATGGTCCAATGCCAATGCTTTATTTCAAATAAAGACCAAAAGCTTAACTAGAGTACAATGCAATCCTGCAATGCATCCTTACTTGTTTACAGAATACTGCTGAGGGTTTGCGAATCATAGAATCACAGAATGGTCTGGGTTGGAAGGGACCCCAAGGATCATACAGTTCCAACCCCCCTGCCACAGACAGGGCCACCAACCTCCAGGCCTGGATCTAAACAACATTGCCCAGGGCCATATCCAACCTGGCCTTGAACACCTCCAGGGAGGGAGAATCCACCATCTCTCTGGGCAGCTTGTTCCAGAACCTCACCACTCTCTCTGTAAAGAACTTCCCTCTAACATCCAATCTAAACCTTCCCTCCTTTAGCTTTAATCCGTTCCCCTTTGTTCTGCCATTGCCTACCCTTTAAAAAAGTCAATTCTCCTCCTGTTTGTATGCTCCCTTCAGGTACTAGAAGGCTGCAATAAGGTCCCCTGGCAGCCTTCTCCTCTCTAGGCTGAACAAGCCTGGCTCCCTCAGCCTCTCTTTGTAGGGGAGGTGCTCTAGCCCTCTAATCCTCTTCCTGGCCCTCCTCTGAGCCCTCTCCAACAGTTCTACATCTTTCTTGTATTGCGGGCCCCAGATCTGGACACCGCACTCCAAATTGGGCCTCAAGACTAAAACTTCATTTCCTAGCTGATGTGGGAGAAATTTTGGAAATATTGAATGAAAACACAGGTATAAGAAGGCTTATAAATGAAGCTTATGGTTACTATTTCTGTAAGGTTATATTCTGCACAAAGTTAATGGTATCAAATAAGTAAGATGCATTCTCTATCGAGTTATTTTAAGTGTACTCACTTATTTTTGCATTATCGATTCAGTTATGTAAAATGTCATACAACCAGCAGCAATCCAATGTTCATCTGTTGTTGAGTTCTATATCAAGGTTTATGCCAAAAGTCGTCTGAAATATAAGCCCGTTATTTTTCCACACAGGCGTCTGACCAAGGCAAGCAGGAAACCTTGATCCTTTTTTGGCATTATTAACAATATGCCAGATCCCTATTACCATCTGTAATACCCAAATTAACCTAACCAGTAGGACTTTTTATGGAAAAAACAAAACAACCCCTCCTTGACCACCGTGTGCTGCTGCTGAAAGTTTATTCCAAGCAATTTCATAAGCAGACCTGTTCCAGTAGCAACCACTCCACATATAGACATTTCCCACTGACACGGTGTGCACAAAATCTGCTGCTGCTTTCAAGATAACAAGAGCTTAGGGCAGGCAGAGTAGGTCAGTGCATGGAGCCAAAGTTTTGAGGACTCAACCCGGATCAATGTGATCAATGCTGAGCTCGTTTATTGAAACACACATACAGCTTATATAGGTCTTTATATCAGTGCAAGAGCTACATTACATTGCTATTGATTAGATGCTCTGTTCACCCACCTTACATGTGTCTCACTATTGGTAATAATTGGTTAAGGCTACACAGTCACGTTGTTCCTTTTTAAGGCAGTTGTTAACAGCTTATCTCACGGCTTTTCTGACAAGCTCCTATTCTCACAGACATCTGCTCTCCTGTTACTGCATACTGACATATCTCTGCTAGCTTCTTCAGGCCTGATTATATGGGTGTCAGAAATAAATCTGGATGGGCCACAAAACCCATTCTTCTCAAAATGCATTACTACAGGTCAGTACTTACGTAGGAACTAGTGGTTAAATCAGACGTACTTAGGGAGATCTAGCTAGAAGTGATGTAACAAAATTGCCACCTCAAGCTGGACATTACTTTTTCTCAAAATAGAGCCACGCTACTGGAGGGTGTCCTCACACAGTCCTGGGTTAGCTGCCTCTGCTCAAACTACTGCTAACATTTGCTACTAGAGACATTAGTTGGTTAGAAAGTCCTGACAACTTGCTGAAAGCACAGGAGTGCCCATATTCTTTATCTTCTTTCATGAGTTACTAGTGGCAGAAGCATATTTACAGAACTTGAGTTTTTAAAGCACAGTTTAAGAGAGTTCCCAGTAGTACTACTGTGAACAGGAATATGTGAATACGCTTTCGTATGCACTTCAGAATAAGGGCTCATGAACTAGTCCGTTGCAGAAGCTGCAATTTGAGGTTGTGTTGTCTTCCACCAATATTGAAAGACTGCAGAAACAGCTGAAGCAGCTGTGTAGTTATAACACAAACATTGAATTTACTGACCCATGTGAATGAAAAGGTGACTTTTGCTCAGAACAGTAGCAATCACTCTATCCTTTTATTTCCCTGGTTTTCAACAGTTTCTGATACCTAAGAAAGTTTAGACACCATCCCTCCACCTCCCTTCTTCCTCCAGTTTCATCCAAGAAAGCCAAACAGCCAAAATCAAAAGTTACAGCAAGTAACATAGCAAGGAAATAGGACAGCCCTGGCCTGGAAAGCCCACTTTCACCAACAGAGGGGAATCTTGGAGCTAAAGTAGCATGGCATCCCCCCAAAGATCTTCATGGGTCTTTCTTCTGGCAGCAGACTCACAGAAGAAAGACATCTATATGGGATTCATCAGTGACTTGCATGATATTAAAAGTATTTCAGGTTGATAGCATGGCATAGCAAGTGGGAAAGCTTTCACTTTCATGTTGCTCAACTGTTGGGCTAATGCTCCCACCTAACATGTGGATCTCATCTCTGCAAGAGACACTCCCAAACACTGCTCAGTTTCAAGCTCAGGCAGCACTGCCTGTTGCTTTCTCTTCATGTGTCAGGTACAGCTACCCTTGGTATAGGAACAAGGCAGACTTCTCTGAAAGGACTTTTATGAGCATCTGAGTATTACCATCACAGATGCTACACACAATTGCTTTTGCAACCATGCTTATCCTTGAAGTTTTTTTAAATGTTTTTCCACAGGAAGAAAATGCTAAATGGTTCTGAAGTTACTTGGGCTTCCTGTGTGAAATACAGAAAGGTTGTATAAGTAAATATGGCTAATCACCACCACAAAGAAGATAAAATTCCCTTCTTGTGGACTTTCAGTAGAAGGTCCCTTTTGTATATCTTTGGAAAGCACAATGTTTCTATCTTCACACTTTACCTCCATCTGTTAAATTTGGCAAATCCAAATCATATTCATGCTTCTACTACACCATCTGCATTACAAGTAGAGAAGAAAATGTCTTCTTGTAGGATGTTTCTGCTGACAAAACTGCATAATAGCATCTATGCTGAATTGTATACCACATTATATACCACAGTTATCTTTTCAGACTAAAGGGGATTTTTTTATTTAAAATTCCTGAAGGTTTGGAGTGGACTCTTTTAAAGGATAAAGTGGTCAAGAAGATAATCCATTTTAGACAAAGTTTATTATGATGTCTGGAGGGGAAGTAACTTCTCTGATTTAACACCACCAGATCCTATACTTTTAATCCCACTAAGCAGGATCCTAAGTGTAGTTGCTCTTTACTTTCAAAACCATGGGGCTCTGCAGCCACAGCAATCCCAGTGGGAAAGACTCTGAAATTCAAACCTGGTTCTGTGTTACACCACTTGTCACATCTTGAGGTGACTTTTTGTAATCAGCAATTCATGTAGCTGGCAAATGGACAGGGTATACCTGTGGAACAAATGCCAGTTGATCTGTTCTAGCCTTCAGTGTCAAACGAAAAGACAGCAACATTCAATAAGAATATATTGTTGCACCATGAGATTTAATGATGGTTCAGACTTCTAAGTATAAAATACTTCAAAAGCACCACTGGGAACTTAGTGTTTATACTGTTAGTGAAATACTAGTTTGTAGAATTAATTTTACACCTGCTTATACTGCTGCCTTTGTTAATAGCAAGTAAAATATTAAATAGGTTTTTTTATTGTTTTCCTATTACTTTCACAGATCAATTTTGTAATTAAAATGGTGCATTCTACACAATGAAGCATTCACAGTGAGGTAGCAGTTTCAGGTGAACCACAACTGCTTTCAGTCAAATTGTGGTGGAATTTACCATGTAAAGGATATCGTAGTTGTGCTGGTTCTGGCTAGGCCAGAGTTAACTTCTCCCAGGAGCCAGCACAGGTGAGCAGAGCTGGCCCAGACTGTTTTCCACACCACCTGACATCTTGCCCCATAAAAGGGGCTGGTCAGGGAGGGTTGAGTCCAGGTCAGTCCCAGTGTGGTTGGGTGTCAGATTGGTGGTCACTCTGTGTTTCCACCTTGTCAGGTCAGTAAAGTGCTCCAATGTCATCACGGCATGTGCGTTCTGTCCGAGGCTCTGTTGTTGCTCCCCTTGCTTTGCTGTGTCAGTAAACTGTCCCTATCCCAACCCATGGGGCTTTGTGTTTCTTCTCTGGGAGAGGGGTGAGTGAGCGGCATGTGGTGCTAAACTGCTGCCTGGGGCTGAACCAAAACAGTATTTTTGGTGCCCAACGTGAGGCTCAGAGGGTTGGGATAATGGTAGATCTGACCCAATCACGTTAAAAAGCTGTGATAAATATTCATTAACAGGTGCTGGTAACAATGATGTTCTGTTTGGTCACCTGGCTGTGGTATTTGAACCCACAGTTGTCATGGTGTTTATCACCTCTAATTCTGCTGTACGGTCTGATACCAACTTATGATGTCTTCTGTGTTCATAAGCCTAAACTGGTATTCGTATGTGGCATTTCTGTCATGCCCTTACCTGAGACAAGATCTCTCAGTATTGTTTAGAAATTGCACCCAATTGATGGGGAAAATGTGGGGAGGGGGAATGCTTTCTCATTGCCTTTTCCCTTTGGGCTTGTCACAAGTGATTTTGAGAACTTTGACTAGCCTTGGGATGTTCAGACCTGTTGCTCATTCTCCTGAATGTTTTTCAAGCCTTATTTGCTACAAAAAAATGTTTCAGGAATATACCAAGAAACCTTCCCCAGGGTTGAATAGTCGAGGTGCGTGGTGTGTGGGAGAATATGGGCAAATATCTAAAGACTTTTTCACCCCCAATGGTTTGGAGCTTCACCCCTGAACATCTACAGGACACTGAAAAGGTGATAGAGAATTTGAAAGGGAAATGCTCTGGCTTCTCTTAGAATCACAAGGTTGGAAAAGCCTTTTAAGATCAAGTCCAACAGTTCCCATCCTATGCTAAACCATATCCCTAAGTACTTCATCTACCCTTTTTTAAATACATCCAGGGAAGGTGACTCAACTCCCTGGGCAGCCTGTTCCAGGTCCCAACAACTCTTTCAGTAAAATTTTTTTCTAACATCTAATCTGAACCAGCCCTGGAGCAGCTTTGTGCCATTTCCTCTTCGTCCTATCTCCTGTCACCTGGCTGAAGAGACTGATGCCCACCTCTCTACAACCTCCTTTCAGGTAATTGTAGGCAGTGATAAGGTCTCCTCTCAGCCTCTTCTTCTCCAGGCTAAGCGTTACCAGCTCCCTCAGCCACTCCTCATAGGATTTGCCCTCCAGCCCCTTCACCAGCCTGGTTGCCCTTCGCTGGACTTGCTCGAGGACCTCAATGTCCTTCTTATGGTGAGGAGCCCAGAACTGGACACAGTACTCAAGGTGCAGCCTCACCAATGCTGAGGACAGGGGCACAATCACCTCCCTAAACCTACTGGCCACACTATTTTTGATACAAGCCAGGATGCCATTGACCTTTCTGGCCACCTGGGCACAGTGCTGACTCATATTCAGGAGTGTGGAGTCAACCAACACCTCGAGTCCTTCTCTGCCTGACAATTCTCCAGCCAGTCTCCCACAAGCCTATAGCGCTGCATGGGGTTATTATGTCCCATGTGCAGCACTCTACACTTGGCCTTGTTAAACTTCATCCCATTGGTCTCAGACCATTGGTCCAGTCTGTTCAAATCCCTCTGAAGAGCCTCCCTACCCTCAGGCAGATCAACACTTCCTCCCAGCTTAGTGTCATCTGCAAACTTACCAAGGGAACGTTCAATCTCTTCATTGAGGTCATTGATAAAACATATTGAATAAAACTGGACCCAAGACTGAGCCCTGGGGGAAGCCACAAGTGACCACCCTCCAGCTGGATTTTGCTCCATTTACCACCACCCTGTGGGCCCAGCCATCTAGCTGGTTTTTAACCCAGCAGAGGGTTCACCTGTCCAGGCCAGTGACAGCCAGTTTCTCAATCAGAATGTTGTGAGAAACCATGTCAAAGGCTTTACTGAAGTCCAGATAGACCACATCCACAGCCTTCCCCTTGTCCATTAAGCGGGTCTCCTTGTCATAGAAGGTGATTATGTTAGTTTGACAGGATCTACCTTTTGTAAACCCATGTTGAGTAGGCCTGATCCCCTGGCCATCACTCATGTGCTGCATGATAGTTTCCAAGATGACCCTCCTCAAGATCTTCCCTGGGACTGAGATCAGACTGACAGGCCAGTAGTTCCCTGGATCCTCCTTCTGACCCTTCTTGTTACACTTGCCAGAGTGTAACATCTGGCAGCTTCCAGTTGAGTGGAAGTTCCCCAGTCTGCCAGGATTGCTGATAGATGATGGAAAGGGGTTTGGCAAGCACATCTGACAGCTCTCTCAGTACCCTTGGGTGGATCCCATCTGGCCCCATTGATTTGTAGGTGTCTAATTGGCCAAGTAGGTTGCTAATCATTTCCTCCTGAACCATGGGAGAGAGAGAAAAAAAAAAAAAGTTAAGGCCGCCGCCGTTTATTTGTGCCGCCAGGGGACGGCCCGTCACGGCCGCGGAGGGCACGAGCGCTTCTGGGCCCGTCCCGCCGCCGCCTGCTCAGGGGCTGCCACTGGCGCGCGCCGCGGCGTGCGTCTCGCAGAACCTCCTCCTCGCGTAGTTGTACAACGCTCGTTTCCGCTCCTGCAAGGACAGATGCCGCTCCACAGGGGACTTTGCAAATTGCTTTGTAGCTGGCTTCGAGGAAGGTACAGCTATGGAGTGCTGGATGCCAGAAGCAGCTGCAGCCTGGGAGGTAGACGGAACAGGCAGGTCAGTACCTGCCTCCCTACTTTCGGGGAAGAATGGTACCCTACCCTCCAGCAAGTTGGCAATGGTGGTATCCACACAGTTGGTTTGGGCCAGCTCTATCCTGATGACCTCCAGAGGCACATGGGGTAAGCACCTCCTTGACCCACTGAGCCATTGCCATGATCCACACGTCCTCAGGAGCAACACCAGTCAGACTGGAAGGCACCCTGGGCCTGGCTGCCATGGGCTGGCTTGAGGCTGGGGCAAAGGGGAGAAGCGATGTGTGTCTCAGCTTCTTCATGTGTTCATTTTTACCTGCTGCAGTGAGCCATGTGGATACCACACCCACCTGCATGGCCAAGAGCTCCTGAACTCGGAGCGCAAAATCTTCACTCAGTTCTTCAGCTTGTCTGGGGACAGACGGCATCCACCTTACTTGCTAAACTGTGAAGAGAACAAAGAAGGTCCAGACCAGCTCTGTAATCCAGGAGGAGTCAGCCACACTCACAGTGATCAAAGGCCTCTGAACTTGTAGCCCAACTAGCTATACCACATCCAAGATTGAGAACGGCCAAGAACTGAAGTGAAGCAAGCTGGCCTGGCCATTGGTGGCAGCTTCCTCCAGGAACAGCAACAGTGGTGGGTTTTCTCTGTGGGACGAATAAACCTTCAAGGAATCCACCAGCTCAGCTTGGTTTGCTGTTACTCCCAGTTCCATGAATCCCCATGACCAGCAGATGAAGCCAGGAGCACTGTTCAAAGCAGGCGTATTACATGACATCAGAAGTTTGATGATGGTGTGATCAAATTGTGTCACATGGTTGGCGATATACACCGTCACATTGACGTCACGCAGCTGGGGATTGCTTTGCTGCACAAATAAGCCCAGCACTGAGCACATCATATGTACAATAAACCATTGCAACACACTGTCAGGCAGGGTGCAGCTGACCAAAAAGATGTGTATGCCAATGAAGAGGTGCAGGATGAGCAGGCAGAGTCCCACGGGTGCGTAGAGTAGCAGTGTCAGAAGCAGGAACCCATTGGTGGGAAACCAGTGCGAGTCAAAGAGCTGCCCAGGGCCTGGGGCTGCAGGAGTCTCCATCTCCACTGCAGCTGGTGCCTCAGGGACGCCCAACACCCACCACCATCTTCCCCATGGCCACCTGCCTGGCCCACATGGAGCAGCATACATACAGGGGCAAAACCCTTCAAATTCCTTCATAGAAGAATCAAGAGGTGACAGCTCTGTTTCAGAAGGAGTAATTAAATCCAGGCAGGGAACTGTGCTACTGTGCTGACAGAACAGAGACAAACCATCCCAGTCATTAGTGCAAACACAGGCTCAGCAACATATATGCCACTTCACTACTGTGTGGAGCATAAGTGCCTCACAGGAACAAGTGTGTGTGTACCTGGGAGATCATCTCTTTGCACAAGACAGTCTGCCACAGTTGGAATGGGTACGTTTGCTTCCTTTCCAGCTGGCTAGGCTGGATAGCCCAAGTCACCGTTTGGGTCCAGAAAATATTACTGACTGAACATATAAAAATTACGTGTATAAACTCAGTGAGATGGGGTTTAAACTTTATACAGTAATTTTAAACTCAGAAGGAATTCTCCTCCACAGCCTCCACAGTGTCTCTCTGACACAGAGGCATACAAACAAAAATAACCTGGGGGGATGTTATTATTTTTTGGTGAGGTGGTGGTTGCTTTTGTTGGATTATCCTTTAACCAGAATGGGAGAACTGGGAAAAAAAAAAAAAAAAAACCCACAAAAAAAAAAAAAAACCCCAAAACAAAGCAACAGAAAAACCAATCCCATCAACCCCCAAAAAACCCAATATACAAACCAGTAGATGCTCCAAGGAGAACTTTCCCAACAGGAAGGTGACACATGCTGCTGGACATTACCGCCACACCCTGAACGCTACCCGAGGACAAAGTCAGAACGGGAAACACCAGGGAGGGAAAAGACAAATTCCCTGGGGTTTAGGGAACCTTCTCCTTACGTCACAGCCACAGACTTATAGCCCCGTCCAAACGACCTTTCCCCGCCGGGTGTGGCAGGAGCCCCGCCACCGCCCCGCGTGCCCGCTGTCTTCCTGCCGCGGCCGGGAGGGGCCGCTGTGCGCCCCGTTTAGCGCGCCCGGGCGCCGTGAAGTGGCCAAGAAGCTCTCGGAAGGTGCGGTACAGCTGTCTCGGGAGGCGTCCGGGCTACGGAAGAGGTCTGTTGACGAAGCGACCCCAGTAGTGCTCCTGCCTCTGCCCTCTCGCCCCCCTCCTTCCCCACGCCGTTACCGATTTCCCCCGGTTGGCAGACGGAGGAGGAAGCGACAGCGGCTGTCGGCAGACGGGGGCCGACGGGACCATGGCCGCTCCGTCTTCGCAAACACAGCGGCAGCCGCTGCGGTGCGGCGTGAAGCTCCTCCTTGCCAGGGAAGAGCTGCCGGCGGCTGCAGCTTGTCAGCGCTGGTCAGAAAGCCCTGCAACTGGAGGTGCAGTCAGGAGAGGAGGACGCAGACATGACTGTGACAGATGGTTAAGTACCGAGCTCCGCCATGCCTCCCCAATCCTCCCCTACCCTGGCTTCCTTCCTCGCGGCGGGCACCGCTTTTCCCCTCCGCCAGGAAGTGGCTGGCCCTGGAGCGGGACGGGCACTTCCCTTTGACAGATCCCGGGGAAAAAAAGCCCCGTGGCCGGCCTGTCTGGCATCGCGGTGCAGGGGAAGAGGGGCTGCAGCCGCGTTCGCTCGCTTCAAGGCGCCGGTAGCGGCGGGACCGCGTCGCTCCCGGCGTGGGTAGATTCGGGTCAGGCCCCGTCGGGATGGGTTCAAGCTCTTGGGTGGAAGTGGCTGTCCTAGGTGCTCGCCTTGGGTTTGCCGGGCTCTGCGGCGGGCGTTGGAGCTAAACAGCGATAAACTCACGGCGAGGAGCCATCGGGAACCGGTGTTGTTTGGGGGGGCCCTGCGAAGAGATGCCCCCCGATTTCACCGCTATTGTTTCAAGCTCGCCAGAGGCAAACTGCCCCTTGGCAAGCAGTTGCTTTACTGGAGAAAAAGCTGGCGTTTCGGGGTCGCTTTTCCTTTCTGTTCTTGAGTGTTGAGCTTGTAACTTCAGGCAGAGATGTTCAGAAGAGATCTTTCCCCCTTTATCCGAAGGAGAAGTTCTTGATTTCTTCCTACGAAGCCAGATGGAAGAGACAAAATAGCAGAATTGGAAACGGGAGGAGGTAAAGAAGCCACCGTGTACTTGTACGAACAGAAGTACGTTTGGTTTTCCTTCTGCTGCTGCCGGGAGGGCAGCGGTGGTGAGAGCGTAGCGGAGCACAGCCGTGCCTCGGGGTGCTCCTGGGAAAACCCAAACCCATCCACAGGGGCAGCGCTTTGCCCTTCCCTAATTCTCTCTGGCTCTGCTGCATGTAGATAGGCTGTCTGAAGGTGCACGGGTGATGACTGTGTGCACACACTTTTAATGAATTTCCCGAGAGCAACCGTTTTTGGTAGCAGAGCTGACATTTTAAAATAAACTTCTTGAATTTGGGTGGTGGGAAGATGGGGGAGGGGGTGGGGGGAGTGGGAGTGTGTGTGAAGTCATTGTATGCATGGAAAGTAATCAGAACTGTTCTCAGTGAGGTGAAGTCTCCTCTAGACTCAGCAGGTCTAGACACACAATACCTGTTGGTTTATTTTTTTTCCTTCAAAAGTGATTTCAGCAACTTCTGACAGGATTGCTGGAACAGTTGGATTGCAGTCATGCTTGGCTTTCAGTCAGCAGTATAAATTAAGCAGTTTGTAATGCTGGTTGATACTGGATATTTGCTTGTGCATGTCATTTAAGAAAGCACGAGTAACAAAAAACACTCATCAGTTGAGAAGTGCGTCAGTCTTGCATTGTATTAATTTGAAGACTGGTCTGTAGGTACTGTTCTCTTGGTCTCTGACCTTAGACACTGTCATTCTTGCATGCATGTGAATGAAAAACCTGCTCGAACTGGAGTGAAATACAGAGTTACCAGTTGGGGTTTTTTTTACGTAATTGGAAGGGCAAGTATGAGACACAGCTGAAAACTTTGGAGATACAGAGTGGCTATGTTGTGGTTTTTTTAGTGCCCAACAACACTGGAGTGTAGTTTACTGAACACTTATCGAACGAGTTTTGGATAAGTCAGTGCATCAGTGGTCAGTGTATTGCTGTTGCTAAGAAAGGGGAAATCTGCAAACCTGTTTTCTTTCATATTTTTCCTTCCATATGAAGATATTCAGTCTGTGCCCTACTAACACGAATCTGTTTAGTCGTACTTGGGCGTTCAGTAACTTGATGCTTGAATACTTTGTGTGTTGGGTGAGAGAAAAAGAATGCAAACGGATGACATACAGCTAATGTTAGCACTGCTCATGTAGGGTGGTTTTGTAGCATTTGTATCTGATTATTTGAATGATCTTACTATTATGGGCAGTTTTGCTGTGAAGAGAAAAAATGTTTCCTTATGAATCTTGAATAGAATTGACAGTGCTGTTGTGCCTTTGGTTCATGCTGGTAAGATTATTTAAACAATAAAAGAGATCAGTGTAATTTGAAGTCTTGACTTTTTCCCCCTCCCTTGATAATTGACATTGTAGTGATGACATTTTTGTTCTTTTCAAACTTTCCACCCTCTACTGGATATATTTGGAAAAAATAATTTGGTTGTAGTTACTGTGATTCTTTAAGCACGTCTTAAAGAGGGGTTTTTTTTTCTTTTCTAATTATTAGGGAAAGAAGCCATAAACCAAGTCAATGACACCAAAACAAAATTTAAAAAACCACAATCCACAATCAGGATACCAACTACTTTCTTCGCCAGTAAGGGAAGGGAATCTTTGTGGGGAGCAAACCATGCATTTTTAAGTGTATATTAAGGTGATAAAATACTCCTTGTCAAACTGTCTAGTCAAAAATCATTCTGCAGATCTGTGATTAGGCTGCATTCTTACCTTTGTTACATCATCAGTTTAACCAGTTTTTATTCTTCGCTTTCCACTGCTGTATTTGCTTCTATTATTATCAGTAATGTAATAATGTTAACTCAGTATAGAGCTAAGTAAAAAACCAGACTACATTGCTGTTCTGATTTCAGGATATGAGAGTAATTTTTTCTTTCTTGTGGCTGGTGTGGTGCTGTGCTTTGGATTTGGTATGAGAACAATGTTGATAAACACACTGAGGTTTTTGGTTGTTGCTGGGTGGTTGTAGTGTAAAGACACTACATCAAGGGGTTTTCGGCTTCTCATGCTGTGCCAGGTTCAGAGGAAGCTGGGAGAGCAGTCAGAAGAGTTGACCCAGGCTGCCCACAGGATATTCCCTGCCACATAACATCATTCTCCACATATAACTTGGGAAGCTACCTGGGAGGCAGGATTGCTGCTTGGAAAGAGACTGGGCATCACAGGGGGAATTCCACAGGTTGCGAGCAATTTATTTGTGCATCACTTGTTTTGTATTATTATTTCTCATCTTCCTTTGTTATGCTATTAAACTGTCTTTATCTCAACCCACAAGGTTTATTTTTCCCTTTCTTTTTCTCATCCCTTTTGGGATGAGATGGGTAAGCAAGACACCTACGTGGTGATTTAGGTGCCATCTGGGGTTAAACCATGACACATGCATAGTATAGTATATCCTATATAGTGTGTTGCTGGTGCTCAGAATGATTTTAAATCTGTGAGCAGGTTCTGCTGTGGTTTATTGCCTGATGGAGTTCCCGCTCCTTACGGGAAGTGTCAGTAAAAATTCCACCAGCTCAAGCCTTTATATTTCTCCTTCATGTGAATGCAGACTGGGGCAATACCGTGTCTGAAGTCAAAGGATACAACCACTGGTAAATCAGTCTTGTTAGATTGTTCTTACAGTGCCTTATGTTTTGTTTTGGGTTTTTTTAATTACTGCTTAACTGAGTTAATCAGAAAGTATCAGTTTCTGTGGATGGCCATGAATTTTGGAAGAATTTATATAAGTGAAAGTTCCAAGGGAAGTCTATTGTAGTTTACCACATTTTCTTATCACTACTTATATTTTGTTTAATATTCTTCACATCTTCCTTAAGAGTTGCCTCTCAGAGTTCCAAGTTTTGAAGTCAAGGAGAGATGATACCAAATATTTTGACAGAGCTATTAATGTTATAATTTTGTATAAAGATCTTAACTACTCTGCAGGAGGTGGTTCTATGCCCCCTGAAGTAGATGAAAAACCTTTATTGGCTTCTGATCAGCTGTGACAGAAGACAAACTACGGAGAAGCTGGATGGACGGTCAGTAGTCTCTCACAGCATATGACAGCTGTATAGAAAATCTGGTGCCTTTTTTCTTAATAATTATTTGTATTATAGACCAGATATTTAGCTTGCTTTTTTTTTTTTTTTAAATTACATGAAAGGGAAACTATGCAGCATTATTGGACTCAAGAAGAAAGCATTCTATTTGCGTTTTAGAGCAAGGGTGCTAATTAAAATTTTACAGGTTGGAAAATTCAGCACTGCTAGTCCAGCTCCACCTACTCAGTGATAGCAAAACATTCATGGGAGTGAGCTTCAGACATTAGTGAGCTGGACTGGATACAAACCATTAATCATAAGCAATAAACTCCACATTCTTTTACTCAGCCCTGGCTTGTTTCTCTCCCATGCAGTACTTTGCAATATATTGCATTTTTTTTTTCCAATCCCATAATGGGTTCAGTTTTAAATCCTAAAATATTAGGAGATTTTAGAAGTAGAATAAATCACTCACTGGTTGAAATTCAAAAGTATCAGGTTTGAATGTGGTGGACAATGTATTAATATGAATGCTTATGTTCTAATATTTTACATTCACACTCATTGCACAGATCAGCAGCCTCAGTGTGCTGGTAGAGGACAATTACTGCCACTAGTTGTAAATATTGGCACCAATGGCATTTGCCATTTCCTTTTCCACTGTGAAAAATCTTTATTTTCCTAGTGGGGAAAAGTCTGTTGCTAGAGCAACTTTGAGCGGACAACGCAGTTAACATTTTGTGTGTGTAACTCATATAAGCTCTCACATGGAGGCAAGATGCAGGCTTTCAGTTGTCATTTCCCACTTCTACATCTTTAGTGCAGAACAAAAAAAAAATCAGGAGAATAAACAAAGCACTTCATATTTTTTATTATCTTATTCTGAGGGGAAATTGCAGCTCACACAATTCTTGAAGCAGAATAGTTTATGTGAAGGACTAATAATGTTGTTGAATGAGGTATGATTAAAAACAGTAATTGTGAAATCTTCTCTTGAATGTTTCATGTCCGTCATACTAACTATTACAGTGGTTAGTTAAGTAGATAAATTCCTAAATATATGGTTCATAGGGGTCTCTTCTTATTATATCTCAAGGGCTAGGGTTTATTTCTTCCATGAAGAACTTTTGCAACATGTAAGCACTCCACTAATCAATCATGGCCTCTTTTATACCAAGGATGAGCAAGCAAGTAAAGCAAGAATTTCAAGCTTTGCAGTGGAAGCATGCCTCACCTTTATTGTTTGGTAATTGGCTTTTTTTATATATATATTTGTATAGATGAGTAAGTATATATGTACTCATAGGTGTGTTCATATAAGCAGGTAAAGAGAGATAATAAAGACCTCTTTTGGTGGTTGTGGTTTAGTGGTTTGGCTGATTTTACTTCTGCTTCCTTGTATCCTATATAACTCTTTGTTGTGCTCTTATGTTGTACTATTGCATTGCATGTTCTGTGTAAGAAATGTACTGCTCTGGCTGTGGGTGCAAGGATGGTATAATTGGGAGATATGGGTTCAGCTCTGTGTTCTCCCATGAAGTGCCTGCATCAATAACACAGCTAATCCTTCTGTAAAATATGGTGATAACACTGCTTGAACCATCAACTATGTGGTAAAGCTAAGCATTTTAAAATTGTGAGGTGCAGAGATCGACAATGGGCAACATGCAATCTGATATGAATTTTAGGTGAAGCCTTTTATTGGGTGAAATCACACAAATTATATACATTTGTTACTGCAAACGTGGCAAGCTAAAAAACTGCTAATTGGTTACACACACTGTTCACACCAAACTGATTAGTTAGTGATTATAACAAGTTCTGATAAGCATATCTTATAGCTAAAGATCATTAGTTTCCCTTTGATGTCTAAAAGCATCCTCACACCTGCAGTTTTGACCATCTGTTATGACTGGCTCTTAACATGTTCAGTTACTCCCAAATACCTTCCCATAACAACTTCTTGGTTTAGGGCAGTTTGTACACCTGTCTTCAAGGCACTGTGTTTTGAAAAAGTTATTACCAAAATCCTCTCAGCATGAGTAACTTTCCTGTCTCACAGGAGCATGAGGATATTGTCAGAGCCTATGTCTTTTGTGACGAGAGTCAGGCTGCTTGCAGGCCTGCTGCCTTCCCTGACAGTGAGGTACTTGGAAAGTGTGATGAGACCATCAGTAGATGGATTGAAGTAGTTTCACAGTGGCTGGGGCTGGTGCTGGAAGCATTGGAGTTGAGTTTACAGTAGTGTTGCCTTATGCTGAGAAGCCACTGTATGTTCAACCACCCAGATGTTTGCTGGAAAAGTAGCACAACAAGCTGCAGGCAATCCAGGAGATTCCTGGTATGAATTTAGGATATCTTCTTAAGCCAGGTAGTAACCCTATCAGGAGAGATGTGATACTGGAACCTGTTGGTCAGCAAAGCAAATGAGCTAGTCAGTGATATCAAGATTGGAGGTCATGCACTGGTAGAATTCTCAGTTCTGAAGCATATGGATGTGGCAAAGAATACAATCAGTATTATAAATTTCAGAAAAGCAGACTTCCAGCTATTGAAGGAGTTAGTCAATAGGACCCTTCAAGGAAATTGCCTGCAGGGCCAAGGGAGCAGGACAGAGCTGGCAGATCTTTAAGGAAACTTTCCATAGACAACACGAGCTCTTCATCTCCAGGTGTAAGACATCTGGAAAGGCAGGCAAAAGACTGGCATGGATGAATTGAGACCTGCTGGTCAAATTAAAGGGGAAGAAGGAAATACTTGTATATGCTTGTTTTTCACTGTTTTGTAGTGCTGCTCATGTAGTTTTCATAAAAGCTGATGTTTCTAAGGAAGAAGACACTGCCAGAAAGTTTTTGAACCTAGGAGTCAGCAAGTAAGTGTGACAGTAAATGCATAAATTGGGTTTAGGGTATGTTTGTAATTGAAGGAGGAGAAAATACTGCCCTCTGAAACAGGTTTCTGGGTTTGTTTTGTGGAAGAGGAGGGAGGTTATTCAGGTTTGTAGGGGCATGGGAATATTTTGCTGAATTACCTAAGTTGTAGGCACAGAACAGAGTGGATACATGTGAGAGTTTTATTTATAAAAGGCCACTGATGGTAGCAGAAAGGTTCTTTTTGGCTTCCAGGGAGCTCTGATCAGCTGCTGCCTCTCCCTTTTCAACAAGCAAACCAATTAAAGGGATCAGTATATCATAAAGGCAACAAAATGGCAAGTGGAAAGGGGGATGCTTCCACAGCTGCTAGAAGTTGTACTCAGCAATGCATTCAGTGCTGTGGGCTTGCACTTCTGTCTCTGGCACCAGAAAAGCTGTCACTGTTCCGTTCTGTGTACTACAGATGATCGAGTTAGTTTTTAATACATGGAAGGATTTCTGTCTATTAGTTGTGTTATAATCCTACTCTCACAGGCCACTTACACATGCTTTTTTGCATTGTAAGAGTCCCACTGCTAGCTCTATTGGTTTTATCATCTCTTCCTGTTCTATCTTGAATTTTCTGTGGTAAAGTTTAGCTGAATTTAGCTGCAGGGGAAATTAAAGCTGTATATAAATACATTTGGATCTTGAGGTAAACAAATCTGAACGTAAATTTTTTTTCTTTTTTCAATAATCTTACATGCTCTCTATAAATCAATTAAGATCTCTGCACTTCACAATGTAATTTGAAAATCTTGCATCCTTTTATATGTAGCTATATAATTCTTAATCCCTATCCTGTGAAAATAGTAATTTTGCCTCTGATTTATTGCCATTGACTTCAGTTGGCAGTATTCCTGGAAGTAGCCTGGGTGGCATAATATCTGCACATGTCCATAGAATCAAGTTCTTTTTACCTAAAAAACTCATTGCAGCTGTTTAATAATGGACATCTGGAAAGCAAACCTTCTGCACTGAGGTCATGATGGCCTGATCATTTCAGTGCCAGCTCCTTGTATGCTTCTGGAAGTTGGAGTGTAGACTAGAGAGAGGCTTTCCATTCATTTCACACTGCCACACCTATGGAATGTTCCAAATGTGCTTCAAATACATTAGGTATAATTAAAATGTAATTTAGTAATAAAATGTTTCTCTAGTTTTAGAAACAGCATCAGGAGATGGCTGAAAATTGCAGACTACGTGGCTAACTATAGGGTGCTGAGGTAAGGCAGTAAAGATTTGTGATGACTGAAGATTTGTTTGCATCTTCTGTTAGGTTTTTTTTTCTTCCCTGCTCCCTCTCACCACTGCTTAAAAAGATAAGATACATCTGACTTGATCATTAAAATGTAACAGATCTTGTAGAGTACTGGTCAGTCACTACAATTTCTTAATTTCCCTATTTTAAAATTCTCATTCATAAACAGAACGTTCCTTTAGATACATATGGATGAGAGATTCTTAATTTACTGCTCTCCTTTCTCATTATTAAAATATGGAGTTTTCAGGAAACAAACTATTTCTTAAATTCACTTTTGATTGTGCTCTGTATTAGCCGCTAAATATTTAGACATAAGATTTAACATGTTAGTTAAGTCCTCATTTAGTCCCAGCAAAATGAAAGAAGCTTGTATCTTAAAGTGCTACAGATTAATTGTGGCTGGCATTTTTTGCTGTGCTGCACCCACCAAGTCTTTAAAGACTACTACTGCAGAGTAAATCAGGCTTTTCAGTTCAAAGGATATTGTGTTTTTAAACCATAGGGTGGTTTTTTTGTTACAGTTTAAATTCAAATGGTCAGAAGTCATGTATCATTAAAGCTCTTCCTTAATAGTTTTATAGTAGTTTATTCTTTTTAATTCTTACTTATGTAATGCAGTCCAAGTCTCTGACTGCAGACAGTGGCTGAGCCTGTCACCTTTACTGTGGAGTAGTGGTGATACCGACTGTGTAGTGTAAGCAGGTGGATGATCTGCTCAGCATGATGGAGGAGCTTAGGGAGGAGGTGGAGTGACAGAGGAGCATCAGGGAGTGTGAAAGTGAGATAGACTGGTGGAATCACTTCCTGTCATCCTCGCAAGAGAAGCACTGGAGAGTGCTCTGCAAGTTGCTTTGCAAGTAGCAGAGGCTCCCCTACCCTGTCATCATCAGGGTGAAGGAGGAAATCCAGAGGAACAGGGAGAAATGGAGACAGGTCCCTACTTGGAGTATACAGGTGCATCCCTTGCCTTTGCCCTCCCTGGTGCCCTTACACAACAGGTTTGCTGGTCTCCTCTCTTTGGTGACCAGTGATAGAACCCGAGGGAATGACATGAAGCTGTGACAGGGGAGGTTTAGGTTGGATATTAGGAAGAGGTTCTTTACTGAGAGGGTGGTTGGGCACTGGAACAGGGTCCCCAAGGAAGGGGTCACAGCACTGAGCTTTGCTGAGTTTAAGAAGCATCTGGACAATGCGCTCAGTCCGGTGTTCTGACT
The DNA here is from genome assembly GCA_027925045.1 of Hypotaenidia okinawae. Taxonomy (NCBI): domain Eukaryota; kingdom Metazoa; phylum Chordata; class Aves; order Gruiformes; family Rallidae; genus Hypotaenidia; species Hypotaenidia okinawae. The sequence continues at coordinate 33,123,529 of BSDF01000005.1, read as the reverse complement.
TGGCTGGGCCTGTGTGGAGCCAGGAGTTGGACTCGATCCTTATGGGTCCCTTCCAACTGAGGATATTCTATGATTCCATGATTCTAAATCCATAGTTGAAATGTAATGATGTTCTCAGAAATGTGTGAACATAAAATTAGCAAACATGATGTAAAAGCAAATATATATTGCCATTAGAAAAGGAGTTGTGACGTGAGAGTACAAGTGTGGCCTCCTCTTTCTGCAGATATGGCCCTTCCCCTCCAAGATGTGTTTCTTTAAAGAAGATGCACCAACTCATTAAATGTCAGACAGAGTAGACACCAGCAGGGTGAAATCAATTTATGACTTGCAGTATGAGGTACTCTGAGTGATATTCTTGTTTTTCTTATTCAAAGTCCTTTAAAAGGAAGTCGTTTATACATTACCACTTATCCTGTCTCAAGCTTCTTTTTATAAACTGAGCTGGGTTTTTGAAACTCCAGTGATTAGAAGAGGTGACTTGCTTTAGTCTGGTGTTATTGCAGAATGGCACTTCATCTTCTGACTGAATAAACAGGAATACTTCTAGAATTGGCACAAACTGTTCTGTACCTCAGTGTTCTTTTGACACCATTTGGAATCAGTGACCTTTAGTCTGCTTCTTGCAGATCTGCTTCTTGATCTGCTTCTTGCTTCTTCCCTGGGCAACTCATTAGATGCCTGGGAAGGGGAGAATGCCACTAGAATGGAGAAAACTCTTGTAATTAAAAAAACGTAATTAAAGACTGTGTGTAAGGGGAATAAAGTGAGAGGGGAAAAGCAAAGATAAGTCAACTCTCTTAAGGGTGAGTAGGAGTAGTGGGCTCTGTCTAGTTTCTTGGAGGTCTGTTTAGAATTAGAGAGCCATGCTTATGTTTTCTTTAAATCATGTCAGTTTTCTGTATCTGTAAAAAAAACCCAACAAAAATCCAACGAAGATGCGCTCTTCTAAAATGCTGAATTTCCCCCTGAAGCTTAACTCAAAGTTACTGTGCTTTTCAGCAGATGTTCTGATAGCAGGGAAGGGAGGGCATTTCTTCAGCTTTTTTGTTTCTTCTTTTTACATTAAAATTATAAACCCTTTTACAAACTGTTTTTTTTTTTAATACAAAGTGCATTAAAAGTATCCTGAAATATCTCCTCATGAGAGAGTGTACACAGGGCCCATGGGTGAGGTAAGCCTAATTTTTTCAGTGCTGCACAGACCTTGGGGACATGCTCCACCAAAGATGGATATGAAATTATTTTAAATTCCATTTCCTTGGCCTGAATTTTATCACAAAGAAACTCTGGCATCTGGGAGTAGAAAAGCAGTGCTGCCAGCAATGTCCTTATCCACCTCAGTGCAGTAACAACCTACTAGTACTGCTGAAGTCTTCAGTAGCTGTTGACTGTTGCAACTGTGTAGTGAGCAGTGATATCCAGTGCAATGCAAAGGCAACAAATTGAAATGGATTTCATTGTGTGCTCTTCCGTTTTAACTGAGGGGAAAACAGAGAGGAGAATAGAAGTATTTTACTGTCGTAAGCTCACTTGTCCCAAAATCCAGGATCAACGGGGAGATGAATATTAACAGGACTTTGGAAGGGCAGGATTAGTGCTTGGGAAATGAATGCACACCACTATGGTTAAAAGCAAACACTCAATTTTATTCAAGCAAGCTGCAGCCTTTTATACCTTCAAGGAAGATAGCTGATTCACACGGATAACTAGTTCTCACACAGATAGGTAGGGGCCAGGGAAAATTCGGGGAAGAACATCTGCAGGGAATCAAGTTTCTGTTATCACTTTGGAATGTAAAGAGCTCCTGTTACAGCCCTGATTCCCATGCTTGTTAGCTTATCAGTGCTTGTGCTCAAGCTGCTATTAGGAAATGTAAAAATGGCCTTCATCAATTAGTCAGTCACCCACATTTTACCTCATTTGTCATACTTTCGCAGGGTATGATAATAAGCACCATCTTTATTGCCTTGAACCTTGATACCAGAATACAGAATCTGGTGCTTTTGTGTCTTTTGTTGCTGTTATGCTGCCTGTCTATATGAAGAAAGGTCCATACAGATCTGTGGGTGGAAAAAAAGTTTTTACATATGCTGCTGTATTATACAGTTTACAGTCTGGAAAGAGAAAAGATCCCAGGATCTTCGTGTTTGCCCTCTGTTCCCTGCAGGTCAGAAAACACATGGGGAATGTCCACGGAAGGGAGCTCCAGTGAGCCTGTAGAATATTCCAAGTTAGCAGGCAGTTGATTTCTCTATACTTAGGGGTTAACCATGATATATTAACTATAATTGATGACTGATAGATGGCAGAAAACATGATGAGTGTTTTCATTGAGTTGAATTCAAAATGGCCAGTCAGTGTAAATGTGGCTTGTAGGAATATTTACGTGACAGCTGGTAGTGAAAATTCCTGAGTGTCATATTCTATTCCTTTAACATGGACCTAAAACTGGAATAATACATGGTACTTTTTTTGCCTAATGCTGCTATGAATAGTATTTTGAGATTAATTAGTGTTAAAAGTACAGACATGTTTTTCTAACTACTTTGGGCTTAGGTTTGAACTTTAGACCAATAACATTGTAGTCTTTCCACGATACTGTCACTTATTCAGGATTTGACTCTCTCTGGTTGCGGTCACATTGCTATATTTGAGAAAAAGGTGAATATTTGACCCAAAATTTTGTCTGGAAAATATTTTAAGTAACTTTTGGACAGAATGTTTGCTACATGATGGCTGCTGCATTACAACTCAGAACAAAACCAAACCAAAATAAAATATGAAAAACAAACAAACACAAACCCTCCCCCAACAAAAGAAAACCTCAAAAACAAAAAGGAAAACAAACCCAAAACCCAGGTAATTTTTAAGTGAAGGGCCAGACTTTGAAATTTAAAAACAGCCATCACAAATTGTAACAGAAACATATTTAGTACATTGCAATGAGCCCTTCTCATGATACCTACAAGTAGAAAGGGATGCCGTAACTACACAGCAGCTCCCTGTTAAAGTGCAGCACAGGAAGAACATGGGCCTGTTGGAGCAAGTCCAGAGGAGGGCCACAGAAATAATTAGAAGGCTGGAGCACCTCTCCTATGAAGACAGGCTGAGAGAGTTGGGCTTGTTTGTCCTGGAGAAGAAAAGGCTCTTGGGAGACCTTGTTGCAGCCCTAAAGGGGGCCGATGAGAAAGCTGGAGAAGGGCTGTTTACAAGGACATGCAGTGATTGGACAAGGTGTAATGGCTCTACGCTGAAGAGGGGTAGGTTTAGATTAGATGTTTGGAAGAAATTCTTTACTACAAGGGTGTTGAGGCTCTGGAACAGGATGCCAAAAGAAGCTGTGGCTGTCCCTCCTTGGCAATGTTCAAGGCCAGGTTGAATGGGGCTTAAGGCAACCTGGTTTAGTGGAGGGTGTCCCTGCCCATGGACGGGGGTGGAACTAGATGATATTTGAGGTTCCTCCCTACCCAAACTCTTCTGTGATTCTGTAATACTGCTCAGAGTATCGGATAACTGGTTGTATAAGCCTAGTTATATTATTCAATCTACACTGAAAGTAGAATGGGAGTAAGACTGGATTACAGGATGGTAGTTGTATGTTTGCATAAGTTTTTGGCCAGGTTATCCTCTAATTACTATATACTAATCACTCCCTGTGTGAACAAACTTCGAAATGCGATTGACCACTTTGGTGGTAATAATGCAATGCTCTGGAGGCAAGTATTTTTATCTGGAAGAGAGGAGGTTGTATGATTCATAAGTTTTCTTAATGCATAATAGAGTATGCAATATGGACAGCCACTGTATCTTTTGTTTCCACTACCACTTCTTTGGGGGTAATAAATTTATTTCTTAGTCTTTTCTTTATAAGCACTATAGAGTAAGTGTAATAGAAAAGTATAAACACTGGACAATTCAAGGTCGCGAGATAGTCATAGCGCCTCTGAGAATCACATATAGGAGAAAAAAACCTGCATTTTACCACCAGAGGAGTGGAGAGAAAGTTCGTGGAGGACTGTCTCTCATGGGTGGGACCCTACGGTGCAGCAGGGGAGGTTGTGTGGAGTGAATGCCCCCACCCTAGCTGAGAAGGAAACCAACTTGCAAGGGACTGACCGAAGCCCCCATCTCCTAGTCCCTGCCCCCCCACCCCGTCCTGTGCTGTGAGCAGGAGAGGGGAAGAAGGGAGCAAAATCATGGCTAAAAGGAAGTCTGCTTTAGAATGGAGGGGTGGGGGAAGGTGTTACCGAGACCCCCATTTTCCCCAGTCCCTGCCCCTCCTGGGCTGCGACCGGGAGGGAAGAGAGGAGCAAATTTCTGACTAAAGTCTGCTAAGGAGGGAGTGGTGGGGGAAAAGTGTTTTAAGACCTGGTTATATTTGTTTTAAGATTTGGTTGCACTCCCGGCTCTGGTTTTCATTGTTTCTCTTTAATGTAGGGTAATAAATTAGATAGTTTTCTCTTTTTCAGTCTGTGTTGAGTCTGTTTTGCCCATGTCGTTAATGATAGGATGATTTCTCTGTCCTTATTTTGACTCTTCAGCCTCATAATATATATTTTCTCCCCTGTCCAACTAAGAAGGGGAGCAATAGACTGATTTTGGTGGGCATCTGGCTTCCAGCCAGGGATAAAGCACCACAGAGGCTGTTTTGGCTACTACCTCAAATAAATCAAAATATTTTGATATGAATGACAGAATTAGAATCATAGAATCATAGAATCATAGAATTGTAGGGGTTGGAAGGGACCTCGAGAGATCATCGGGTCCAACACCCCTGCCAAAGCAGGCTCCCTAGGACATTTCACTCAGATAGGCATCCAGACGGGTCTTGAATATCTCCAGAGAAGGAGACTCCACCACGTCCCTGGACAGCCTGTGCCAGGGCTCTGTCACCCTCACTGGGAAAAAGTTTTTCCACATGTTGGTGCGGAATTCTCCAACTTGCAGCCATTGCCCCTTGTCCTATCTCCACAGACCACTGAAAAGGGGCTGGCTGATTCCCCCTGCATCCCCTGCTTAAGATAATTATAAACATTAATTAGGTCCCCCCTTAGTCTTCTCTTCTCAAGGCTGAACAGTCCCAACTTACTCAGCCTTTCCTCATAGGGGAGATGCTCCAGGCCCTTAATAATCTTCGTAGCCCTTCTTTGGACTCTTCCCAGGAGATCCCTGTCCTTTTTATACCAAGGCGCCTAGAACTGGACACAATACTCCAGGTGGGGCCTGACCAGGGCAGAGCAGAGGAGGAGGATCACCTCTCTTGACCTGCTGGCCACACTCCTCAGGATGCACCCCAGGATCCCATTGGCTCTCTTAGCCACCGAGGCACACTGCTGGCTCATGGCCAACCTGTCATCCACCAGGATCCCCAGGTCCTTCACCACTGAGCTCTTCTCCAGCAGGTCATCCCCCAGCCTGTACTGATAGAAACAGTTGTTCCTTCCCAGGTGCAAGACTTTACACTTGCTTTTGTTGAACCTCATCTGGTTTCTTACTGCCCAGCTCTGCAGCCTGTCCAGGTGTCTCTGGATGGCAGCGCAGTGTTCCTGCGTATCAGCCACTCCACCCAGCTTTGTATCATCTGGTACTTGCTGAGGGTGGATGCTATTCCCTCATCAAGGTCGTCAATGAAGATGTTAAACAGGACTGGACCCAACACCGATCCCTGGGGAACACCGCTAGTCACAGGCCTCCAGTCAGATTCCACTCCACGAATCACGATCCTCTGGGCTCGGTCCGACAGCCAATTCTCAACCCACCTCACTGTCCACTCATCTATCCCATGCTTTCTCAGCTTTGCTATCAGGATGTCATGGGAGACAGTATCAAAGGCCTTGCTGAAGTCAAGGTAGATGACATCCACTGCTCTCCCTCCATCTACCCAGCTGGTGATGAGATTGTAGAAGGCTAGGAGATTGGTCAAGCATGATTTCCCCTTGGTGAATCCATGCTGACTACTCCTCATGACCTTCTTCTCTTCCAGTTGCTTGGAGATGGCATCCAGAGCAAGCTGTTCCATCACCTTTCCAGGGACAGAGTTGAGGCTGACTGGCCTATAGTTGCTGGGATCCTCCTTCTTGCCCTTTTTAAAGACTGGAGTGACATTGGCTATCCTCCAGTCCTCAGGCACTTCTCCCGTTCTCCAGGACCTGTTGAAGATGATAGAGAACGGCTCAGCAATCACCTCCGCCAGCTCCCTCAGCACACGTGGATGTATCCCATCTGGGCCCATGGATTTGTGTGCATTTATCCCTTTGAGCCACTCCTGGACCTCCCCTACCTCAACCAGAGGGAAACTCTTCATTTCCCAAACACTCCTACTTTACATCCAGTGTCTGTGGGTCCTGGGGGCCTTTGAGGTGAAGACCGAAGCAAAGAAGGCATTCAGTATCTCCACCTTCTCAGTATCCCCCGTTACCAGGACACCTTCCTCTTTCAGCAAGGGACCTACATTATCCCTGGTCATCCTCTTACTATTCACATATCTAAAAAACCCCTTTTTATTGTCCTTTATGTCCTTTGCCAGCTTCATTTCCAAGAGGGCTTTAGCCTTCCTAGTTGCAACCCTACAGGCCCTGACTACATTCCTGTATTCTCCCCAGGTGCTCAGACCCTTCTTCCACAATTAGATAAGCCTGGTTTTCCTTCAACTCATTTACTTTGTTCATACCCATCCTAGTGTCTTCCTTATGCTTTCTTCAGGTAATAAACAGTTTGCTTCATGATGGCTGTCTGTTAACACAGCTGTTGAACAATGTTGTGCTAACTATTGAATAACTTGTTTGAGTACGAAATAATCACAATAGGGATAATATGCATTTCTGTTGAGTTCAGAGGATAATGTGCACCTTGATTGACATGCCTCCTGTCAGCTATGAGGCTGATAGTGAGACTGTGTACTGATGTACCACACCACTTAAACCTCTGATATTGGATCACCCTCCACAAGAAACACAGTACACAGCCTTGCCCTCTGCTGCCCCTGTCCTAGCTCTGAAGTACTTAGCTGTTCTTCATTTTCTGACAAACTGCATTGCTTTTTCTCACATGGTAGGCTTATTGATAGTTATTGTACATGCTGTGGTATGTAGTGTATATTTGCTGGAAAAAGGTAGTTTACTTCTCCTTGTTTAACCAATATAATTGATCCTTGGCTCTTTACTCTGCCACTTCATTTGCCAGAGCAGCATCTATAGAGGTTGTTAAAACTTTGGTACATAGGAAGTAGAAAAAGTAGAAAAGTAGAAAAAAATGTTAATTTAAGTCTGTTAATATCCAGGTTAAAATTGCCATTTCTTCTGAGGACAGAGCAGCTTCAAGAAACAGTGGATGATAAGTGGGATGGTAACTGTAGGTCACAGGAAAGTTGGCTTAAGAAAAAACATGTTAGAAAAAGTATGTTTTCGCAAAGTTATGCACTCCAAAAACATGCTTATGTATATTGTTAATCAAAGAAGATATCTAGATCTTTATATGGTGTTGGTTTTAACTGCTAAAATTTTTCTACAGTATTTTTTTCCCTTTAGCTGATGGAGTCTGTGTGTTTAAATGCTTGGTTACCAGAGACACTGAATACTGTCGTGTGGGAAGACAGTCTATGTTAATTACGCTGGGATACAATAGTGCCTTGCTCCAGTTCAAGTCACAAGCTGGTAAGTACATCTTGCCTTTTTAAGTATCTTCTGCTGCTTGCCATGCTACTATACTGGTAGAGTTTGCTTTAAAATAGGTTGTCTCCTACCTGTTCATGCTGGCTATTAAAACATTACATTTTGCTATGATGATCTATCTCTGCCTGTCATTTGCCTCTAACCCAGTCCTTTTGTGGAGTATGGACCATTCACAGAGTGGACATAACATTTTTTGCTAAACAATTGCAGATTAATTTTCTGAAGAAAGCAAATGCAGGTAACAGATTCATGTGACTTAGCTTCATAAAAGCTTAAGAACTGGTGAACGCCATGTTTTGTGTTGGGCAATCTGTCACTTATTGCTCCCCGTTCAGAAATTGTCTTGCAGATCTGTCTGTCTGTCTGTATAGTTACTTGAGATAGTTTAACATCCTCCTGCAGTTCTCGGTAGATATTTTGTGTGTAGTGATGCTCAAAAAGAAACTCACTCTGTTGTAGAAACATGACTGTATTTTAGTAGGATGTTGAGATCTGTTTATTTATACTTCCACCTGACCTGTGTCTTTGTAAATCCAGCAGCTGAGACTGCTTAATAGGTGCTACCCTCATGTACTCATATTGGCTGTTGGAAAACTATTCTTAGTTTTTAGGCAAGGATATGCAGAAGCCAGCCTATTTACTCTGCATAGTTTGCATCAGGGCTGCAACTCATTTTCAAATAGTGTAACATACAGCTTATTCTTTAGCAATAAGTAGGACTTCTCACATAGCAGCCTACATCAGTAAGCCTGATGATTTCCAGGAGGCCATTATAGTTATTTCCATTTTATATGGGGTGGAAACTGAGGTGCAGAGCAATTAGATTTTCTTCTTTTTTTTTTTTTTTTTTTTTTTTTGGCAGCTTATTTAGAGACACATACATGTTTCAAAGCATTAAGGGCTGAGAATTTGGATGGAGATGAGTTTGATAGTGCAATGAGTTGCTAGTCCTGTGTCTTGTAGTCACAATACATAAACTCTTGAGTTCCACTCTACTAGACACTACAGGTTCTAGACTAACCTGATTTTTTCAGTTGGGTGCCTACCCTTGGTGGCCTTTGAAGTCCTACCTAGGTACGGCCGTTACATCTGTATTCATCTGGAGTATTGACTTTTACAGAGACTCACATCATAACTGAAGTGGTAATTGAGATTAGGTTGTTCAAGGATTTATTAGCTCATTGCTGAGATAATGAATAACTAATAAATAAAGAGGCAGGAAAGCTTTTCAGTACTCTTTGGTCTGCAATCTCTACCATGTCTTACCTACCTAAGGAGGATCTAATTCCAAAAGGCACTGATACTTTAGGATCCCAAGCCAAAAAAGGTTTCTCTTGATGCTCTTCCATATCCAGCTGATTTCTGTACAGTTTGGAATTTTTCCTGAGACTGGAGTGCCTTGAAGATTAAATGGTAAATTCAGTTCTCTCTTTAGCTATATTCCTTGGTTAATTGTGTTTATATATCTGTGTATTGTGAAATAGGTAAGAGTAGTATAGATAAGTCTTCTTTTATTACTTCTGATTCTTTCTTAGCATGACAAAACTTAGTGTTTTCTATATTTTTTCCATCTTTGATACTCAGGGAAAAATAAATTTAAATGGCCTGTTAGTCCATGCAACAAATCACTGAGAAACTGAGAGGACTATAGTGGATTGATCAAAGTCATTGTTCAGATTAAATGACAAACTTTCTGATATCAAATGGAATGTGTTGGGTTAAAAGTTACTTGTAGGATATTATTTTGCCATGCTTGCTGGTACCTTCTTCTACGTGTTTGGTATATTAAATAGCATCTGGTCTTGAGAAATCCGAAGTTGTTTCTCTTTCAAGAAGCCTCATCTGTGTGTTGTTCTGAAAATAATAGAAAATACTGGAATGAAGTTGAAAATACTGGAATGAAGTTGAAAATACTGGAATGAAAATACTGAATATGCAGCTTAATCTAGTTTGTTTTAGCTAATCCGAACACTAGTTAATTGAATTTATTTATTTCTCATTTCCTCGCAGTTAAAATCTGAAAACAGAAATTAATTTGAAAGCTTGGACAGGAAAGATGCATCTTGTTGAAAAAGTGAAACATTTTGTCCGGAAAATTTTGACTAGCTATACATTTCAGATAACTAACATTTGCTGTTGGACACTAAATGCACGCTAATCAATTATATGATTTGGCAACTTCTCAGAGATATTCTGGAGATATGAGCACACTGATAGCCTAATACCTGAACTGTGTTGAAACTGAATAAATGCCAGCTAAAACTGATTCCTGTGATCAAAGATAACAGGATGTCCTTCCAAAGAGCACAGCTTTTGTATGTCTTTTGCACTACTCCCTTCCCAAAAAGGACAGCAGAAGTCACTGTCAGCCCCTGTAGCACTTCCCACAAGCACATTCATATTCCATTTCTGATAAACAGTGGCTCAAATTGTTGCACTCTGCGTAAGCAGAACTGCTGTACTGATTAGTCTTTAAAAAATGCTTATCCTGACAGTAGACACAGACACATAAACATAAGCTATTATGAGCCACCCAGGAGAAGAGCAATTCTGGATCGTACTCTCACTAAAAAGGAGGATCTGGTTGAAGCAGTGAAGGTTGAAGGCAGCCTTGGCTGCAGTGATCACAAGACGGTGGAGTTCAGGATCTTATGTGGTAGGAACAGAATACCAAACAGGATCATGACCCTGGACTTCAGCAGGGCCAACTTCTGCCTTTTCAGGCAATTGCTAGGCCAAAGCCCATGGGGCAGGGTACTAGAAGGAAAAGTGGCCCAAGATAGTTGGTTTATATTCAAGCAACGCTTCTTCCAAACTCAAGATCAGAGCATCCCAACAGGCAGGAAATCAAGAAAGGGAGCCAGACCTGCATGGTTAAACAGGGGACTGTGGGCCAAACTCAAGTGGAAGAAGAGAGTCTACAGGTCATGGAAGAAGGGGATGGCCACTTGGGAGGAATATGACTGTTGTCATCACATCTAGGGAGGCAACTAGGAAAGCTAAGACCTCCTTGGAGTCAGACCTTGCAAGGGAGGTCAAGGACAACAGAAAGGGCTTCTTCAAATACATTGCAGACAAAACTAACATTAGAGGTAATGTAGGCCCTCTGCTGAATGAGGTGGGTGCCCTGGTGACAGAGGATACCAAGAAGGTGGAGTTACTGAATGCCTTCTGTCTATACTGATGGAGTCTGTCCTCAGGAGTCCCAGACCCCTGAGGCCCCAGGGGCCTGATGAGGTTAGTGATCAGTTAAGCAATCTGGACATCCATAAATCCATGGGTTCTGATGGGATTGTCCCAGTTGTGCATAGTTGCGTGCTGAGAGAGAGAGGGCCAGGGGCTAGAATCTTCTGCAAGCCTGCTGGTAGCGCCTCTGAGAATCACATATAGGAGAGAAAGACTCCATCAGGGAATGAAGTGCCAAGAAGACCACAATTTTGGCCCGTTAAGGGCATTGTGATATATATTTGGATATAAATGTAAGCAGTTGACAGACACAAAAGGCCAGGAAGGCTGGGGGAGGAGGCGCCCCAAGTGCCCGAGAGAGAAATGCCCCTGCAGCCCGAGCTGAAGCACGTGGAGTAGCTGGAGGAAAGGACCCATGGGGGAGGCAGAGACCCGACCTGCAGCCCATGGAGAGGCTCCATGCTGGATGGAGCCGGTGGAGACATAGAAAAGATGCCGTGACTTATGTTGGGATGAGCCCCTGCCAGCACAAGTGACCTACAGAGATGAGCCAAACAGGTTTGCGGGGGAGGCCTATAGCCCCGTGGAGGACTGGGACTGAGAGACACTGTGATTTATTGCTGCCTGCCAGAGCAGAGATGAAGCCCGGTGGGAAGAGATTTGCCTTGGAGAAAGTTCGTGGAGGACTATCTCTCATGGGTGATATCCTATGGTGCAGCAGGGGGAGGCTGTGTGGAATGAATGCCCCCATCCCGGCCGAGAAGGAAACCAACTTGCAAGGGACTGACCAAAGCCCCCATCTCCTAGTCCCTGCCCCCCGTCCTGTGCTGCCTAGCAGGAGAGGGGAAGAAGGGAGCAAAATCATGGCTAAAAGGAAGTCTGCTTTAGAATGGAGGGGTGGGGGGAAGGTGTTACCGAGACCCCCATTTTCCCCAGTCCCTGCCCCTCCTGGGCTGCGACCGGGAGGGAAGAAGGGAACAAATTTCTGACTAAAGTCTGCTAAGGAGGGTGTGGTGAGGGGAAAAGTATTTATGTGGTTGCATTTGTTTTAAGATTGTTGGTTGCACTCCTGAGTCTAGTTTTTCACTTGTTTTCTCTTAAGCGCAGTGTAATAAATTAGATAATTTTCTCTTCTTCACTCTGTGTTGAGTGTTTTGCCCATGTTGTTAACGATTTTGACTCTTGAGCCACTTAATATATTTTTCTCCCCTGTCCAACTAAGAAGGGGAGCAATAGACTGATTTTGGTGGACATCTGGCCTTAGCCAGGGATAAACCACTACAGGGATGCACCTGCGGATGCTGAGGGAGCTGGCAGAAGTCACTGCTAAGCCACTCTCCCTTATCTTTGGTAAGTTGTGGGAATCAGGAGAGATGCTTGAGGACTGGAGGAAAGCAAATGTCACTCCCGTGTTCAAAAAGGGCAAGGGGAGGAAGTAGGTAACTGCAGAACGGCCAGCCTCACCTCCATCCCCTAGAACAGTGATGGAACAACTTAACCTTGATGCTTCTCTAGATATATCAAGGCTAAGGGGGTCATTAGGAGCAGGCAGCATGGTTTCAATGAGGGGAAGTTATGTTTGACCAATCTGATAGCCTTTTATGAAAACATAAGCAGGTGGACAGGTGATGGTAGGCAGTGGATGCGGTTTACCTAGATTTTAGTAAAACATTCAATAACGTCTCCCACTGTATGCACACGGCTAAACTGATGAAGTGTGGTCTGGAGAATTGGGTAGCAAGGGGGATTGTGAACAGCTTGAAGGAGAGAAGTCAGAGTTGCGGTCAGTGGGAGAGAATCTAGCTGGAGGCCTGTATTTAGTGGAGTCCCTTGGTGCAGTTGGTACTGGGCCCAGTACCATTCAATATATACATCAACAATGTGGATGAGGGAATAGAGTGCACAGTCAGCAACTTTGCTGATGACACAAAACTGGGAGGAGTGTCTGACCCACCAGAAGGCTGTGCTGCCATCCAGAGACCTGGACAGGCTGGGGAGTTGTTTGGGGAGAAACATAATGAAACAGAACAAGAGCAAGTGTAGAGTCTTGCATCTGGGGAAGAACAAGTGCAGGTACCAGTATTGTTTGGGGATGAATCTGTTGGAGAGCAGCACAGGGGAAAGGGACCTGGGGTTCTTGGTGGACAGCAGGATGACCATGCACCAGGAAGGTGTCCTCATGGCCAAGAAGGCCAATGGCATCCTGGGGTGTATTAGAAGGGGTGTGGTTAGTAGGTTGACAGCGGTTCTCCTACCCATCTATTCTGCCCTGGTGAGACCACATCTGGAATATTGTTTGGTTCTGGGCCCCCCAGTTCAAGGACGACAGGGAACTATTTTAAAGAGTCCAGCGCAGGGCGACAAAGATAATTACTGGAGTGGAGCATCTTCTTTAAGAGGACAGGCTGAGGGAACTGTGTATCTTTAGCCTGGAGAAGACTGAGGGGTGACCTCATCAATGTCTATAAATGTGTAAAGGGCAAGTGTCAGGAGGACGGACACAGGCTCTTTCTTAGTGATGTTTTGTGGTGTATTGAAAGTCATGGACTCCGACTGTGGTGGATTGAAGACAACTTTAATAACAACCGAGCAAACTTTTATACCCTCTCGGTGGCTGACATTACAGCCTGGAGTCAAGTTTCAGTGCTTTTCAGTTAACACAAGAACCACAACTTTCTTATACAAAAGGTTGTGCCACCCTGGCAAACTTCCACTGTGCAGGCGTCTGTCTGTCTACATTTTCTGTAACATTACAAAGCACACCATGCCAATTCTCTCATAAGCAACACTCAAATTTACATCTCTACAAGATGCCACACATTCCATCTCATACTTTACTGCTTTTTCTCTTGCTTCCATGGCTTCCCTCCAACAAGCAGAACAGAGTCTCTTTTCCAGGGCTGCTTTTCATTTCCCACAATGTTCAGTGATAGGACAAGTGGCAATGGGTGCAAGCTGGAGCATAAGAGGTTCCATGTGAATGTAAGAAGAAACATTTTCACTGTGAGGGTGTCGTGGTTTCCCCCCGGCTGTGGGCCGAGATCCACGCAGCTGCCTGCTTCTTAAAGTAAAAGAGCAGGGGAAGAGGGAAAAAGGAGGGGGAAACAAGGGGAGGGAAAAGGAAGGGGCAAATAACTCCAAAAACAAGAAACTAAGAGGCCCGTGGGTTGGGATAAGGATAGTTTACTAAGATAACAGAAAAAATAAAATATAACAATGCTAACAGGACTTTAGAGCAAAAGAATAGGAAACTATTGATACCCAATGCAGGTTCTCCCCGAACCACACAACTCAGGCCGTACCACCCAGAGCTGTCCCGGAACCCGACCGTCCCCCCAACAAGCACGCGTCCCGCCACCGCCCCTCTTCTTCCTCCCCTCAGCCCCCGTTCTCCTGGGCAGGACATAATTGGCATGGAATACTCTCTTTGGCCCATCTGGGTCACCTGTCCTGGCTTCGCCCCTCCTTTCTCATGAATAGAGAAATACGAAGAAGCTGAGAAAGTCCTTGACTGTCTGACTGCAACTAAGAACATCAGGGTGTTATCAGCACTGCTTTCATTTTAACTCCCAAACACAGCATTCCATCAGCTGCTACAAATTAAGTTAACTCTATCCTGACTGAAACCAGGACAGAGGGTGACAGAGCACTGGCACAGGCTTCCCAGAGAGGTTGTGGAGTCTCCCTCTCTGGAGACATTCAAAACCCGCCGGGATGTGTTCCTGCGTTACAGGATCTAGATGATCCTGCTCTGGCAGGGGGATTGGACTAGATGATCTTTTGAGGTCCCTTCCAACCCCCAACATTCTATGATTCTGTAAAAGAAATCAGTTTGGTATATTTGCATGCAGAAGCAAATCCAGAGGAGACAAGCTATTGTAAATTGTTGGTGGGTACAGAAAATCGACTTGGTGGATATAGAAAATGGGCTTGAGTTAAATTATTTTATTTCTTCTAAGGAAGAGATATGGTGTTCCTTGTCCATGCTGAAGAAAGACAAAGTGGCTTCTCTTTGTAGTAGAAGGCACTTATTCAGGAGTATTTAAGAGCTTCAAAATATATTACTTTTGCATTTATTTCTTGTCTCTCTGTCATGGTTAACAATAACTCCCTTTTTCTGTATGAGATGCTAAAGATTTATTATTTGGCATTTTGCCCTGTCATATATAATTAATGTGTATCTGAACTCTCAGACAATATTTGAAACTGTTAGCAATCGTTATGAATAAATGGTAGGCAATTTGCATTCCCTGAGAGATTTCCCTTTAGAATCCTTTGACTGTTTGCATTAGAAAGAAAAACAGTATCCCAAATTCACATCTCAAATAGTAATCCCTACCTTACAACCTGATTTTAAGTTTGTAGCTGTTTAGCTATAATTTCTCTCAAATTGTACATAGAAGTGAGTAAAATAATTTTTGTTAATGTTTTATTTATAAATATGTTGAGGATCAACTATCATCCACTGAACAGATGAGAAAAAGAAGAGGAGCAAATATGTGCTGTAAGGGGACTTTTCACAGTATGTTTATTCAGTCAGTACAGTATCAGACGAGGCTATGAGGGTTTCTGGAAGGCATAATCCATAACTTTTCATGGATAATTTATAAACCAGTGGTCTTGGTTGCTATTGCTTTTTTTCCACTGGAGTGTGTTTTTCCCCTCTAATGTAACAACAGGTCCTAAGTTTGGATTTCTATTTTTATGTTCGGTTGTTTTTTCTCAGTGTTAGCCACTGATGAATGTGTAGAATGTGGAGTTTGGCTTTAAAGTTTCTGAAAACATTAACATCTTTTAAATGTAATGCTGTTCTTATTTTTATTACTGAATATTTACTGCCACAGGGAAGTTTTTAATTCTGTACTTTTCTTGAGTTTGATGAATGAAATGAGACACTTTTCTCCCCTGTAGTCTGTCAGAACCTCTTGTGAATTTGTAGAGAAACTGTTAGGAAAACTTTTAAGGGCATCTGAGGTCTGTTATGAAAGACTGCAGAGGAACTCTATCAACATCTTGTTCTTTCTGTTTTGATGTGCCCTTCAACTCAGTGAATCCTAGTTCTGTAAATTTCCAAGACTTTGGAGAGCTCTGGAAAGAAACATCTTATTTGTATATAAAGAATTACTGTGTCATAAGGAAATACCTTTTTTTCATGGAATCAATGAATAATTGAATTGGAAGAGAAGTCATATGGTCATCTGGTCAAGCCTCCTTAGCAAAGCCACAGGTTGCTTAGAGCTTTGTACAGTTGGTTGTGGTTTCTTTTGAGAACTTCTAAGGATAAAAACTTTTATGACATAACTCTTTAGGCAAGCTTTTCCATTTTTTCTTACAGTGTTCTGGTTTTGAGATCCATTCTTATCCATGCCAAAGATTCAAAAGATGATCTTCTAAACTACAGAGGTCTCTACAGAGGTATAATGTGTGAAGAGTGACTAGAAAATAAAGGAATTAAACATGTCCTTGGACATGATGCACACTATAAACCAAATGAAACATTCTTTTCAAGTGTGACTCTATGTATTCTCATTGTCAGATGTTTATTTATTATCCTTGTGGTTTTTGCTACATTTTTGTTTCTGATATTTTTCTTTCCCAGGTTACAACATTTTCAGATGCATTAAAGAGATGCCATAGCCAAAAGGAGAACTCTGTGTTCAGTCAATGAACAGATGAACCATCTGCTGCTCAGTATGTTCAGGTAATAAACTTCAGTGCCACTTTGTGAAATCCAAGTTACTGTTGTTCACTTGACCTTAGTCACCAGGTCAGTTAGAAAGATAACTTGGATTTTTTTTATAAGGTGGTCAGGACCTTGGTAAATTAAGTAATTTAAGGGCAAGATTGATAGAATATGGATTTATGTTTTGTCTGGTTTTCCTCTCCTCCTTTACTTTTAGTTTTATGGTTGTCTGTCTCAACAACAGAATATGGTGCAGGATTTTGTGAGGACAGCCACTTATCACAGAGTTATCCTACAGAACCACATAGATTTTACAAATGAGGTAGTCTCTGTTAGGAGTGTTAAATGTTCCAGTATGCTTCTTAAATCGAAACTTCAACTTGCCCTGTAGAACAACCCTGATCAGACTGGAGCCTTTTCTCCTGGAACTTTGTGTAATAAGTAAATTCATAAGAATTTGTTCTCAAACTGGCAGTTTAACTCCTCTGCCTTTACTTCTCTAAATAAAATGCCTGCAAAGGGTTAAAAGGTGCTTGCTAACAGAAACATGGGAAAATGGAAGGGAATGGTGGTATCAATTTTCACTTCTCTGATAGTGGTAACAGGGGTATTAGCGGCCATAGGGTGTTGTATAATCCCTTGTGTTAGGGGTCTTATACAGAGATTAATAGAAACTGCAAACTGAAACATTGTATTGTATATTCTTTTACTGACTTATGAATTAAGAATGCCTTATCAGAAATACTTTGTAGGGAATTTAGGATAGTACATCAAATAAGATGGGATATTGTTAATGTGTTTTTGCTGTTGGTTGTGTTGGAGGAATTATTGCAGGACCTCTCTCTCTAATAAGAGTTCAATTCTGTTAAAAGATAAAAGATGATCTTGGAAGGAGTTAAAAAGTGACTGAGGTCATGGGTTGGAACCTAAGGAAATGTGGCTCAGCAAACAGGCCAACTGATACTGGGCACAAAATTACCATATCAAGGCAAACAGGAAAAGCTGTGGGGTCTTGATACCATCTCTCTCTGGGACAATGCCTGTAACTTTGGGGACACTGAGGCTAGGAAAAGAATACAAAATTAACAGGGCAAATGACCCTGTATGGAGCTTTAACTTCCTCCAACCCTAGGCCTCTGCCCCACTACTCAATTGCCAGGACATCTGCATGTTCATATTTCAAAGGGCACAGGCAAGAGGGATATGCAACAGTTTGGTGTTGTACAAGATAACTTTATATTTTGAATAAGTTAAAGTAAACCCAGAACTGATAAAGAGGAAGCATCCCAAGGAAAGTTGTGCCTGGTATAGATAAGAAGGAAACATCCCAAGGATGACTCTACATATCTGGAACAATCACAACTACGCATGTGCCAGGGAAAGGAGGGGAAAAGTTCAACCTGAGGAAGACTTCAAGCCTTCATCATTAGGACCCCCGAAGACCACGACCATGAGACAGTGCGCAAGCGCTAAGGACTGATAAGCTAATTAGCATGAGAAGTGGGAATAGGCGGGTTCAGGTAATAAATAAGTATATGTGCTAATCGAATATTCATTGTTCTATTGTATAAGTATGTAAACTTTCGGCTGCATTGGTGCGTGCCGTTGGTGGAGCAGGAGTCTCCCCGGCTGCCCAGCGCTGTTTTGCCTGCTTAATGCTTGCTGGAATAAATTCTATTTGGAAACTCTAACATTTGTCACAGTCGTTTATAACATTTGTGTGCAGGAATACGCTAATTCATGTGTGCTTTATATTATTGTTATTGTTAAGCACACCGATGACAGTACATGATGATGGTACATCTTCAGGATGGATGGCACTAGACATATATCCAAACATGAGCTACAAATGCCTCTGCTGTCTTCTGTGGACAGTTTGGAAATCTAAATATATATGTTTCTTGACATTTTGTGCTGTCATCATTGCCATTCATCTAGGAGTTTGTATACAATATCAGTTCCCTTATCTTAACTGTTCACTCTGTGTTTGCTATTGTGTTATATAGTCTCCTGTAAATAATCTGCAAAGGTACCCTAGTTTATGTCTTTTTCATAGAGATCTCCAGTGATTGTTTTTCCACCACATTGTCGTTTCAAACTGAACAAGCACATCAGTCAGTGGCTGCTGTGACTTCATTTGTACAAGGCAAAGATTTGGAAACAATTCAGGAATTTACAACTTCAGATGCCAAACTCATCTCTAAAATATATATATACATTATACATTTTACTATAATTAATATAAAGATGATTATTACTTCTTTATCTGGTCCTGTGTCACTTACATTGTCCAAACTAGACACTTCAGCAGAAGGCAAAATAAAATTTACACTTGGGAGATTAGGATTATCTGTCTCATAGCCACAGATTAAGTAATTTTATAATTTAATTTTTAGCGTACTTGAAATGGAAGGTGGAACATGGATTTTTACAATGTTCTTTTATCTTTTTTTTTCTACTGTAATTAGTCACACAAACTAGAGACTTTCTGACCCTCTCCAGGACCAGTCCTCATCTACACCCTTCTTGATTCCACCCTTAATATAACAAATTAGCAACAAATTCTATAATACAATGACACCTTGAGTGGGAAAGTATCCCCTTTAGTAAGACACTTAATTCATCAGTTTTCTATCTCTGTTGGTTTCCTCTTACATTGTGAGGCAAAAGGGGGTTGAAGTTGTAATTTTTTTTCTGTTGTAGCAGTTGTGCATAGTTGGGTGAAACATCAGGCAATTCTGATAGGGCCTCTGAGAATCACATATAGGAGAAACAGTAGCTGCATTTTGCCACCAGATAATGGAGTGCCAAAAAGACCGCAATGTTGGCACATTAAAGGCATTGTGATACCTCCGGATAAACAACTTGTCCCTGAGAAGGACGTGATAAGAAGAAGAATAGGGAAGGTACCTCACTATTTGCATATACTGAATGAGGTGTGTTGAAGCAGCAGCAAACTATATCAATGTAAGCAGCTGTGGATACAAAAGGCTGTGAAGGGTGGGGAAGGAGGCGCCCCAGGTGCCCGAGAGAAAGATGCCCCTGCAGCCCGTGGAGAAACCCATGGAAGGCAGAGACCCGACCTGCAGCCCGTGGAGAGGCTCCACGCTGGATGGAGCCAAGGGGAGACACAGGGAAGATGCCGTGACGTACATTGGCATGAGCCCTGCCAGCACAAGCGACCTACAGAGATGAGTGAGAGAGAGTTGTGCACTGGAAACAGGTTTGCTGGGAGAGGCCCATAGCCCTGTGAAGGACTGGGACGGAGAGACATTGTGATTTATTGCTGCCTGCCAGAGCAGAGATGAAGCCTGGTGGGAAGAGATTTGCCTTGGAGAAAGTTCATGGAGGACTGGCTCTCATGGGTGAGATCCTATGGTGCAGCAGGGGGAGGCTGTGTGGAATGGATGCCCCCACCCTGGCCGAGAAGGAATCCAACTTGCAAGGGACTGACAGAAGCCCCATCTCCTAGTCCCTGTCCCCCGTCCTGTGCTGCGAGCAGGAGAGGGGAAGAAGGGAGCAAAATCATGGCTAAAAGGGAAGTCTGCTTTAGAATGGAGGGGTGGGGGGAAGGTGTTACCGAGACCCCCATTTTCCCCAGTCCCTGCCCCTCCTGGGCTGCGATCGGGAGGAAAGAAGGGAGCGAATTTCTGACTAAATTCTGCTAAGTGGTGGGGGAGGTATTTACCCAGTTGCATTTGTTTTAAGATTGTTGGTAGCACTGCTGACTTTGGTTTTTCACTTGTTTTCTCTTAAGCGTAGTGCAATAAATTAGATAACTTTCTCTTCTTCACTCTGTGTTGAGTCTGTTTTGCCCACGTCATTAACAAGTTTGACTCTTGAGCCTCTTAATATATATTTTTCTCCCCTGTCCAACTAAGAAGGGGAGCAATAGACTGATTTTGGTGGGCATCTGGCCTTTAGCCAAGGCTCAACCACCACATCTGTCATTCCTCCATTGTGTCAATGATTGTTGTATCCTCTTATGTAGTCTTGTTTCTGAGGCTAGTGTTCCCAGTCGTCTCTTTCTTTCTGTATGAAGGAACTGCATATCCTCTGTTATCATTCTTGCTCTCTTTCTCAGTGTCGCCATTAATTCCGTGGGACCTATTTTAAGAAGGATTGACAGGAGTTATCCATGGTAGTGTAGACAATGCCATATAATTGATTTATATTGCAGAACTCTAACTTCCTGGTTATTCTTTACTGTACTTCTCACGAGTCTTGGGGTTTTTTTTTTCCTGGGACTGCATCTGTGCATTGAGCATTGATCTTCACCAAACAGTTCCTAGTGTTGTTGCTCCCTTGTCCCAAAATCCAGGATCAGCGGGGAGAATAAATTTTCCAGGGCTTTGGAAGGGCAGGAGGCGCTTGGGAAATGACTGCACACCACTATGGTTAAAAGCAAACACTCCATTTTATTCAAGCAAGCTGCAGCCTTTTATACCTTCAAGGAAGATAGCTGATTCACACGGATAACTAGCTCTCATACAGATAGGTAGGGGCTGGAGAAAGGGGTGAAACCACCTGCACAATATCAAGATTCTGTTCCTACTTTGGAATGTAAGAGCTCCTGTTACAGCCTTGATTCCCATGCTTGTTAACTTCATTCTCATGCTTGTTAGTTTCTTATCAGTGCTCGTACTCAAGCTGCTGTTAGGAAATGTAAAAATGGACTTGATCAATTAGCCAGTCATCCACACATCCTAGTGATATAAGGGGGCTATATAGAAGTAGAAAGAATAAGTTACATATAACCATATATAGTAATAGGAATCATGTAGCTTAAAACAGCTAAGGGAAGGAGGCCCACAGGAAGTGGCTTGTAGGGAGGTAGACCTTGTAGCACCTCAAGGGAATGATTGTAGGGAAACAGGAATTCAGGATTCAGGAACAGGATGATACTCATCACAGAGGTGTCAATTATCTCTTCATTAAAGAGGGAACAGATGGCCAGAACACGTCCATGGGCCTCCCTATACAAGCATAAGTTAGTCCAAACTGATAATACTGCCAGTTGGCAAGATTCTTGCATTCCAGGCAAGGAAGTTGAAAAGTACATCGTGAGAAGGACTCGGGGCCTTCATCCCATGGACCACCGGAGACCCAGGCCCACCATTTTTTGGAAGGATCTAAGCAAGCGTGAAGGACGATAAGCTAATTAGCATACGAGGTGAGGGTAGGCGGGTACAGGTAATTGATATGTATAGGAGTAAAATGAATATTCATTATTATATTGTATAAATAAACGGATGGCTTGCTGTGTGGGGTGTGCGTGTTTGTGGTGCAGCGATCCCCCGCGCACCCAGCGCTGAATAAACATACCTACTTTATAACTTTAGAGTTATAGAGTCTATTTCCTGCACGTCACTAGCAGTACCTAAAATCTTTGTTGTTGCTGGAGTCTTTTAGAACTTGGCTGGTACATGAAAAATTTATATTTTCCACAAAATTTTATGAATAGGAGCTGAGTTTAATTTGTCTGTGTGTTGTCCAGTGGCCTATCTTCACTAGCTCTTCAGTCACTGGATGTCTTCTGCATATCTTGCTGTGACACTGCTCACTTCTCAATAACTAAAAAATGGAAAAAAAAGACGGCATGTGACCTTCTGTAAGCAAATAGGCTTACAAAAGCAATGTTTCTTAGGTCTCAGAATAGCAGCTGAGACCACATGAGCTGTTTATAATATTTTGGGCAGCAGAATGCAAGCAAAAATGATGGAAAACATGATATTGCAATCATTTATTTATTTGTACCTTGTTGACATTTTTTGTCTTCGCTTTTCTTTAACAATATGTAAGAAAATACCCAACAAAATGTTTCCCTTAAGTGTGTAGCATATTTATTGCCAAAATGAGAAGTGGTGTGAAATTATATGAATTATTTAAAGATAATTTTTAAACTACTAATTTAGTAAAAACTCCACGTGCCGCTGATAATTTTCCTTTGTATACAATGTATGTATTTCTTTGTCATACAACTTATGTATAAAATTGCTGCTTATTTAAAAACTGCACTTAACTATTTGCTTTCATAGAAATGAAACAAGCCTTTACAGATATGAAACAAGTGGGTTTCAATCTCTGACATTTCTTTCAGGCCTAAGACAATCCTCCTCTCCTATTTAATTCAATAAGGTTAGTGGTATGCACAGAGGTGCTACCCCCAAAGCATGTAGTATTGGATGATACCAGCTGGATAAGTGATGCTAGTGTATCACTGACGGATTAAATTTTGTACTGTAATACGTAACTTGAATTTATGGTGAAAGAGACAGCACAGTGAGCTTTTGTAAAGTTTTGACTTGTTTTCCGACACACAGTTGACAAATGTAATCAAAAGTTGATGTTTTACATGGAAAAGGTCTTTTGATTATATTTTTTTAATCTAAAGAAAAAAATTGGAATAAAAAAATTAATTAATTTCTACTCAGAGAACTTTTATTTGCCATTGGCTTCTTGCCAAGTAGGATGCTCCTGTGTTATAATACAAAAGGTAGATTTAGTGCTTTAGGTTCCATATCTGTTCCATTTTTTGTGCCTGCAGTAAGGAATTCAGGTTTTGCATGCTCTTTGTAGGAAAACTTGCTGCTGTGCAGTAGTATGGCTTGCCTGCTTTTGCTCTTGATTTATTTATTTCCCAACTGGTTTAGCTGCCTTGGCTTCTCTTCAGCATACCTAATAGTAAGACTATTAGAGGCTGGGTGTTGTTGGCCACCCACCTAAAAACGATCTCTCTTTTTCCCTGATTCTGTTGAGAAACGATATTTTCAGAATAAATGTATCTGAAGAAATTGAACTAGCTTCATTGTGACAAAATGATTTCCCATGAGAAACTGAGAAACCCACTATTCTGAGATTATTCTGGGTTGCAGCAAGAACAGCGTGGCCAGCAGGTCGAGGGAGGTGATACTGCCCCTCTACTCTGGTCTTGTGAGACATCCTTGGAGTGCTGTGTCCAGCTCTGGGGTTCCCAGTTCAAGAAAGACACAGAGCTGTTGGAGCAAGTCCAGAGGAGGGCAACAAAAAAGTTCAAGCGGCTGGAGCACCTCTCCTATGAAGACAGGCTGTGAGAGTTGGGCTTGTTCAGCCTGGAGAAGGGAAGGCTCTGGGGAGACCCCATTACGACCTACCAATACTTAAAGGGCCCTACAGGAAAGTGGGTGAGGGGCTGTTTACCAGTGAGTGTACCAATAGGACAAGGAGTAATCGCTTCAAGATGAAAGAGGGTAGGATTAGATTAGCTGTTAGGAAGAAATTCTTTACTAGGAGTGTGGAAAAGCACTGGCACAGGTTGCCCAGAGAGGCTGTGGAAGCCCCATTCCTGAAAGTGTTTAATGACAGGTTGGATGGTTTTTTGGGCAACCTGGTCTAGTGGAGGGTGTCTGTGATGGTTTGAGCCCTGGCCAAAGGCCAGACGCCCACCAAAATCAGTCTGTTACTCCCCTTCTTAGTTGGACAGGGGAGAAAAAAACATAATTGGGCGGCTCAAGAGACAAACTCGTTAATGACGCGGGCAAAACAGACTCAACATAGAGAGCAGAAGAGAAAGTTATCTAATTTATTACACCACACTAAAGAGAAAACAGTGAAAAAGAACCAGAGTCAGAAGTGCAACCAACAATCTTAAAACAAATGCAAACCAGGCAAACACTTTTCCCCCCACCACTCCCTCCTTAACAGGCTTTAGTTAGAAGTTTGCTTCCTTCTTCCCTCCCGGTCGCAGCCCAGGAGGGGCAGGGACTGGGGAAAATGGGGGTCTCGGTAACACCTTCCCCCCACCCCTCCATTCTAAAGCAGACTTCCCTTTTAGCCATGATTTTGCTCCTTCTTCCCCTCTCCTGCTCGCAGCACAGGACGAGGGGACATGAACTAGGAGATGGGGGCTTTGGTCAGTCCCTTGCAAGTTGGTTTCCTTCTCAGCTAGGGTGGGGGCATCCATTCCACACAGCCTCCCCCTGCTGCACCATAGGATCTCACCCATAAGAGCCAGTCCTCCATGAACTTTCTCCAAGGCAAATCTCTTCCCACCAGGCTTCATCTCTGCTCTGGCAGGCAGCAACAAATCACAGTGTCTCTCAGTCCCAGTCCTCCACAGGGCTATAGGCCTCCCCCAGCAAACCTGTTTGGCTCATCTCTGTAGGTCGCTTGTGCTGGTAGGGGCTCATCCCAACGTCAGTCACGGCATCTTTTCTATGTCTCCCCCGGCTCCATCCAGCATGGAGCCTCTCCACGGGGCAGGTCGGGTCTCTGCCTCCTCCATGAGTCCTTTCCTCCGGCTACTCCACGTGCTTCAGCTCGGGCTGCAGGGGCAAACTCGCCTGGGTACCTGGGCATGCCTATTCCTCCCCGAGCCTTCCCGGCCTTTTGTGTCTTTCAACTGCTTACACTCACAAGCAAATATACATCACAATGCCCTTAATGGGCCAAACTTTGCGGTCTTCCTGGCACTCCAAGTTCTGGTTGGAGTCTTTGTCTCCTATTTGTGATTCTCAGAGGCGCTACAAGCAGGCTTGCAGAAGATTCCAGCAGCCATTTTCTGTCGGACCTGGCCCTCTCTCAGTAGAACTGCAACAGTGTCCCTGCCCATGGCAGGAGGGTTGGAACTAGATGATCTTTGAGGTCTCTTTCAATCTAACATATTATATGATCTGTTCATATTTATTTTAAAATTCTACTTTTTCAGAAATAAACATACTGGTACCATGTATTGTTATGTCACTTTGTCTTAATGACTGCTCTCAGAGCTCTGCTAGAATGCTCTTTCTATCCAGAGGGAGCAAAGCTTTCTGTAGAAGATGCCAGTGATAATAGCAGTGCCACCTGGGGAGAAAGGTGGGCTATCATTAGATTAAAAGTAATTTAGGTCAGAAAGAACCTCTGAACACCCCTAGTACAAATCTCTTTTGAAAGCAGGGCCAACTAGACCAGATTGTTTAAGGTCTCTTCAGTTACATTTGAATGGACCCAAGAATCACAGAACCATCAAATCATAGAATATCCTGATTTGGAATGGACCCATAAGGATTGAGTCCAACTCCTGGCTCCACACAGGGCCACCATGTCCTAACATGGGACTGAGCGCATTGTCCAGATGCTTCTTGAAGTCAGTCAAACTGGGTGCTGTGACCCCTTCCCTGGGGAGACTTCCAGTGCCTGACCACCCTCTCAGAAAAGAACCTGTTCATAACATCTGACATAACCTCCCTTGTTGCAGCTTCATACTGTTCACTCAGGTTCTATCACTGGTCACCAAAGAGATGAGATTGGCACCTGTCCCTTTGCTCCCCCTTGTCAGGAAGCCATAGGCTGTAATGAGGCGTCCCCTCAGCCTCCTCTTCTCCAGGCTCAAGAAACCAAGGGACTTGAGCTTCTCCTCATAAGGCTTCCCCTGCAGACCTTTCCCCATCCTCGTTGCCCCAGTATGGACACAGTCCAATCCTTTTGCTTCCCTCTTGTACTGTGGCACCCAAAACTGCACACAGTACTCAAGGTGAGACCTCACCAGTGCAGTGTAGAGTCAGACAATCCCCTCCCTGGACTGGCTGGCGATGCCATGGTTGATACACCCCAGGATGCTGTTGGCCCTCCTGGCTGCCTGGGCACACTGCTGGCTCATGTTTAACTTGCTGTCAACCAAGACACCCAACTCCCTCTCAGTATGGCTGGCCTCCAACATCTGATCCCCCAGTCTGTATGTGCAGCCAGGGTTGCCCCTTCCCGGGTGCAGGATCCAGCGCTCGTCCTTGTTAAACTTCATGCGGTTAATTATCTTGGTGGATGTCCATGGAACTTGGTGGAATATGTCAGTGTCTGTCTTTGTCTGGAGAGGCCCAAACTGGACGAGGTTCCCCAAATCACAGAAACACAGAATCATAGGGGTTGGAAGGGACCTCCAGAGATCATCAAGTCCACCCCCTGCCAAAGCAGGCTCCCTAGCTTATATTGCACATTTAGGCATCCAGATGGGTCTTGAATATCTCCAGAGATGGAGACCTCACCACCACCCTGGGCAGCCTGTGTCTGTCACCCTCACTGTGTAAAAGTTCCTCAGCATGTTGGTGTGGAACTTCCTTTGCTCCAACTTGCAGCCATTGCCCCTTGTCGTGCCTCCACAGACCACTGAAAAGGGGCTGACCTTTTCCCCTGCATCCCATACTTAAGATATCTATAAACATTAATTAGGTCCCCTCTTAATCTTCTTTTCTCTAGACTGAACGGTCCCAGCTCACTCAGCCTTTCCTCACAGGGGAGTTGCTCCAGGCCCTTAATCATCTTCGTAGCCCTCCTCTGGACTCTTTCCTATACCAGGGAGCCCAGAACTGGACACAATACTCCAGGTGTCACCTTAAAAATGGTCTTTCCCAGACTTCTGCTGGTTGCATCCTTGCTAGCACAGGCCAGTATGCAGCTGGCCTTTGTTGCAAAGCCTGATTTATATTCACCTCATTGTCCAGCAGAAGACCCTTAGGGCTCTTTTTTTATAAAACTGCATTCTAGCTGTCATCCCCTCACTGTGGCAACATATTCAGTACCATAGCTGCCCTGCTCAGCTTATTAGTCACTACTGATCAGGAAATTATCAAGACACTGCAGAAATCCTCTGGGTTAGTTGTAACCCACCACATCACCCTTCCAGTAGGAACTGGGGTAGTTGCATTGACCCTATAATCATGAGGCTTCCTCTAGAAGTCAAATTTCTGTCTTCATCTTGATCAAGTTGTCTGTAACGTAACTACCTCAATAATATCTGCATCCCTACCCTGTGTCATCTCAACCCAACCTCTAAGGTCTCAGCTAGCTCATTGCTTATTCCCAAAGCTCCAGCCCTTGAGTCATTCTTTGTATAGGCTACAACTCCTCCAACTTTCCAATCTATCCTGACAGCCACCCAACACAGCATTAGCTGTTCATTATCTCACCATGTCTCTGTCATATTTATGGGGTGAAAGCTGTGCCTTTGTGAATGGATTGCAGATTTCTCATGTTTGTTTCCCATGCTATGTGTGCTTCAGTACATGCATCTCAGATGTCTCCCCTGTCATGCTGCTTTCACAAGGGTTGGATGGGGACCCTCCACTGTGCTGTCTCCTGAATGATTCCCCTCATGCCTTCACATTTTTTCAGGCTATGATGACCTCTAACAACATGTACCTAGTTTTTCAGCCCTCCTTTTTAGATTAGAAACTGATGGCAAAGGCACTCTCGCCCTACTTTTTTAAATGGTTCTGTCTCTCCACAGTCATCCTCATTCCTCAAGAAGGTACTGCACTCATAAAAGCTGCATTTCTGTCCGTGATACCAGCTGCGCAGCCAGGGCATTTGCCTCTAAAAAGTGTCTGTGAAGATCCCAACTGTCTCTTGTTGAACCTCCCTAGTGGCTCCATCTGGTCCTCTCTACACATTGCTTCACATCTCATGGTTCTTCCCAGCCAGAGCCCACCTTCCCAATCAATAGCAATCCCATGCTCAGGGAAAGCCGTCATCTGTTCCATGCAGCCTTGCACCCACACAGCAATGTCCTCCCTTACAGGTTCTGTCCTGAATCAAGGTCTTTGGTGTGCCAAGGAATGTTGGTCTAGCAATTCTTACAGGGCGAGTCTTAATATGTCTTGTTGTGCAGCTGTACTACTTGTTGATGTAGACATAAATATAATGTAAGAAACAGCATGAGAATTAGGTCTGGGGGAAAAAGACCAAACCTTCTCTCAGACCTATACTTCGATGAAATTGTCTTTGACTTGTCACTGTCTCCCTCCTTATTTATGTAACCGATACTTATTCTCATTTGCTGTTCAGAAGAGCTGGTTGGTCTGGGCACAGAACATATTCTAACACCTGTCAAAGCTAAGAAACAAACCCAGTTCTGTAACAGCCTGCCATCTGTGGTAAAGAAACATGAGCATAATGAAATCTTCCTCTGGGAAAGAATATTATTAAAGGCAAGGTTCTAACTTCTGTGCCAAACTTGAGAGCATGTGCAATATAAGAAACAATGTTTATTTATCTTGCAGTACTTCAGTAACATAATTTCATATTATCAACAACAGATTCAGGCCATGTCTGTTAGACTACATTCTTCAATATATAACCTAAATGCCATGTAGAGTAACTTTTGTGGAGTAAAATGTGCCTTCAATCAAAGAGATTTTTTTTTTCTGTCAAAACTATTCTGTTCAAATACACAAAATTTCATGTTTTAAAAGGCTGCTAAGCAATGTGCACACTATCAGAAACTGGGGCAGAGAAGCAATAAGGAATGGGGGCAGCTGGTGGTATACTAAGCTGTAGTACATACTCAGAATTTGTATTAAGCTTAAGCTTCTCTTAACTCTTGAGATTGGATCATGGCTACAACTTGGTTTCATATTTGAAGTTCTTTGAAGTCTTAGGAGGTTCCAGGTGGCTTAAATCACCTAACAGGCTTGTGAATTTCATATCTTGGGTCAAAATTTAATGAGAATTTCAGCCACAGGGTAACACTGTTGCTCCTTTTTTCAGTCCAACAAAAACCCATAGGAGGAACCTAAGTGGTGAGCTGTTCTGTGAGATTTTCTTTTCTCAAAGCTGATATTAAAATATTGGGGAAATTAGGCACTGGTAATAGCCTAATTCTGCTGAGCAATGTAAAAGTGCATTTTGCATCAAAGATCACATCAGTGACATCATCTTAATCATTTATCTGGCAGTTGGCCTCTGTTTTCTTGTTCTTAGGCCTCTACAGCAGTGTTGAGTGACATGTACAACAGGATAAAGCTTGGAACTAGAGGGTTCTCTGGACTGTTGCAGCAGCCACTAACTTTGCAGTAATCGAAGCAATAATTTTGAGACTCTGAAACATTTCAGTCATCATTTTGGCTCGCAACAGGTGAGCTACCAGACTGGTGAAGAATATGAGGCTTTGGGGATTTATGTTGAACTGAGAGCCTTTGAGAGACACCACATTGAGCAGTGCAATTAAGTCTCATGCTGCCATCACCAAGCAGAACCAATATTTGGACAATGATACATAGTTTGGTTTTATTAAGGAAACTTACTCAGAGTGATTTTTGATTCAGAAAGACATGATTCTGTAGCTCTTTAAAGACTTACTATTTTCATGTCTTCCCTCCCTCACAGTGTATTCAGGCCATGCTTGCTTTTCAATTTTTTCTCCTATAGAAACTGTATTTTAAAAATTTGCTCCAAAACACAACCATGTGTTTACACATGAAAACAATCCACAGTCTTTTGAAAATATGCCCTTGTTGCTAACATAAAAGTCAATGACAATAAAAATCTTCAAAGCCCTTTCACATTCTGAAATTAAATTAGTCATATTCTTGCATAATGGTAGGCTTCTTAAATGTAGGGTATAGCTATGAAATCTTAGTTATGTAACAGAGGCATCAGAAGTGACTTTTTAATTATTTTGTTTCTTTTGGTCTGTCTTTTGTTTTCAAGGTGGTCCTAGATGTTGGCTGTGGATCAGGAATCCTTTCATTTTTTGCAGTGCAGGCCGGAGCTAGAAAAATCTATGCAGTGGAGGCCAGTTTAATGGCAAAATATGCAGAGGTACGTGTTTTTCACTTACCAACTGTTAGAATGGCATAGAGTGAAAGTGTTGAGAGATCTAGAGCTCTGCCTCAAAAAGACTTAACACTGAATGCTTCGTAGCATTTTTTTCTAAGAAGCCAGGGTCTCTTAGAGGCAACATTTTTTCAAAAGTAATTTTTGGAGGTGTTCTAAACATTCTAATATGTAAATATGCTGTATGATTGTTGTTTCTGTGAAAAATTGTGAGCAGACATAACTGTGACTAAAACTTTTACTTTCAGAAGGGAAAGAAAATTAAACCACATGTTGTTTTTCACAGGTTCTTTGCAGAAGTGTTTTGGTGGGTTTTTCCTAACTCTTGGACATATGTGTGGTCATCTGAGATAGTTTCCACCTACGTGTGATCAGTAAGTCTTTCAATCTTATAGCACTGTGTTCTTAGGGTTTAATTAGGATGTCTGAAAAATGCGATTAGTTTTAAAACCTGGTATTTTCAGGCATTGTTTTTACCAAGCATTCTAAAACTATTTAAGAGACAGGAAAAAAAAATAAAAGCACTTAAAGTGCATTTGTAACTAAATATTTTAGGAGAACTTCCCTTCTGAAAAAGTTCTAATCCCAAATAGCAGTGACAGGAAAAACCTCCATGTTTTTTCTCACAGTCTCCACTTATTTTGATGAATGTGTGAGGAGAAATGTGAGCATGATCATTATAAATTTTGTCAACATAGGTTGCCTCTAGCTGAGTTTTAATGTGGAAGAGTATGAAAAATGGTGGAGAGGATTTTTCATCCAATACCTAGAAGAAGTTAGCAGTATGTAGATGTTAATTTTTCTTTTCTAATCCAAAATATAAATGTTCCTGAGAGACTTTAGTAGTCCCTAGTTCCTCTAAGTCCACACAGTGAGTATGCAGCTGTTCAGTGCAAGTTCCTCCCATATATCCTAATGCAGGAATCCAGCCTCACTCTTGGAGAAAGTCTGGAAAACATCAGTTGTCAACAGTAACACTGTGAAGGAAATGCATTGCTATTGGAAATTGAGATAATTGCTTACATCTTAAAGAAGAAAATGTTGATGTTTGACATATTTATTTTTCTCCAGACTGAAGTAGTTATTAATGTATAAATTCTTTGTATTTTTCATTCCATTTTAAATACAGGACTCCATAATCGCATAAAATTTTTATTTGCACTTAAACTAAAAATTACAACAGAAGATTTGTAATGTATATGATTTTAAAATGTAGCTATTACAGTCCAAGGACTCCAGTACTTTGCTGTTTCCCCACACTGAAAAGAATATAATTCAAAGGAATTCTGATAACTATTGTCCCATTTTATTTACGTTCATGTCAGTCTACATTAGTGACCCAAATAGCGGGAATTGAGTGCATCCTCAGGAAGTTTGCTGATGATAACAAACTGAATGGTGTGTTTGATAGACTTGAGGGAGGGGTTACCATCCAGAGGGACTTTGACAGGCTTAAGAGGTGGGCCCATGAGAACTGCATGAAGTTCAGGAAGGCCAAATGCATGGTTCTACGCAGGAATTAAGCCAATTCTCAATATCAATTCAGACTGGGTAATGATTGAGAGCAGCCCTAAAAAGGACTTGGGGATACTGGTGAATGCAAATTGGACAAATAAGTTTGCAGCCTAGAAAGCCAACTATAAGCCTGGTCTGCACTAAATGAGTTGTGCCCCTCTACTTAGTTCTCACAAGGCCCCAGCTGGAGCATTCAGCTCTGGGGTAGTCAGTGTAAGAAAGACAGACCTGTTAGAGCAAGTCCAGAGGTGGGCCACAAAATGATCAGGGAGATGGAAGACCTCCTTTATGAAGACAGGCTTGAGAGAGTTCATGGTGTTCTGCCCAGAGAAGAGAAGGCTCTGGGCAAACCTATTTGCAACATTTCAATACTTAAAGATGGAGATTATTATTTTTTTTTATCAGGGCCTGTAGTGACTGGACAAAGAGAAATGGTGAGTAGGTTCGGATTAGACATAAAGATGAAATTTTTTATGATTAGGGTGGTGAGGCACTGAAACAGGTTGCCCAGAGAAGTTGTGGCTTCCCCATTCATGGAAGTACTCAAGGTCCAGTTGGATCGGACTTTGAGCAACTTCCTCTGATCTACTGGAGCACATCCCTGTCCACAGCAGAAAGGTTGAACTAGTCCTTTTCAATCCTACGGTTCCATGACTCCTTGTATTCTTTGGAACTAGTGTAGAATAAACATCTCATTCATACACTCTTAGTTTACATCTACATTTTAAAGCCTTAACAGTTCTATAAAATGTGGACCAAGCTTTCTATTTTAAATTCTGATGTAAGTATAATTAATTCTGAAAGCTCCTGTTAGGTGGTGTCAGAAAAGTGACTTACAATCTTGGATAAATACAGCTGCTGCTGAGGTGCAAAATCTGACCTGGTGGAGTTGTATAAAGCTACCTGATAGGCTAGCTCTACTAACGTGACTTTTCTTTTGCAGCTGCATACCTGTACTCTTATCTATGACAGTTGATGATTATAACCAATTAAAGATTCTGTCACATTTTTGTTCAGCATCTTGGGTGGGCTGTCAGTCTTGCTATTTACTTTTGAAAAGTGTGCGATAATGTGTATGTCAATTTAAGTTTATATTACTGTTTGGTTTAAGTGCTGCACACAAGCATGTTGTTAAGAAATACATATATTTTCACCTACTTGAGTCCTCTGAGTCTTCCATGTACTGTGAAGAAGTTCTTCTGTTTTCTCTGTAAACCACAGCATTCAGTACATTAATAAATTTAATTACAGCAGGATGTTTCAAACTCCTAGTTCTTACGTATACCTGAAGGGAACACATAAACAGGAGGAGAGTCAGCTTTATAAAAGGGTAGGTAATGTCAGGACAAGGTGTCCCTGGAGGTGTACAAGGCCAGGTTGGATGGGGCCCTGGGCAACATTGTCTAGATCATGCCTGGAGGTTGGTGGCCCTGTCTGTGGCAGGGGGTTGGAATTGTGTGATTCTTGGGGTCCCTTCCAACCCAGACCATTCTATGATTCTAAAAGGCATGTACTTGCTCAATTAGAGAGAAAGCCATTAGACTGTATTTCAGCATTAAGTAGTACAGCTGTTATGCTGCTCACTGTTTTGGCAGGGTTGATATAGCAGTGCTCGCAGAGATTATTTTTTAAGTCTATGTGAATACTCTGACCTGTTTGCTGATTTTTGGAGACCTTTGGGAGTCAGTTGTTTGGTTTTTTTTTATTTTCAGAGCTTTGGTTTTGTTCCATGAGGAACTTTGCAATTTTCTTTGGTCTCCAGGGAAAACAGACTCCTGATGTTCAAGATGGATCCTGGGAGCACAACATCAAACATTTTATGATATTTTATAGTTGTCCTGGTTTCAGCAGGCATAGAGTGAATTTTCTTTCTAACAGCTAGTTTCATGCTGTATTTCATCAATTTGTATGAAAACAGCACAATGCCCTCACTTTCTCACTTTCACTCTTCTGACTCCCCCAACTCACCAGAGTAAAATGAGGAACTGTCTGTGTGGTGCTTAGTTGCTGGCTGGGGCTAAACCATGACAACAGTGTTTAATTATATTTATGGGGGAAGTCATATGGAAAAGGCTTGAATAATTCATTACTTTGTGTGTTCCATAACACCAATTATCAGGCTTACAGAACAGTTGGGCCTCT
Organism: Hypotaenidia okinawae; assembly: GCA_027925045.1. Lineage (NCBI taxonomy): Eukaryota > Metazoa > Chordata > Aves > Gruiformes > Rallidae > Hypotaenidia > Hypotaenidia okinawae. Next base: position 33,089,761 of record BSDF01000005.1, on the reverse strand, counting down.
TTTTTTGTCTCTGTTTCAATGGTTGAGAGATGGGCCATGTCTGGATATCAAACTGGACCTTCCATGAGGAGAGATGTATGTGAGAAGTTTATGTTTACCTGTATGTATTACAAAGATAGTTTTTGGTATGTTTTTTGTCAAAGCAAACCCTTACTATTTTACCAAAGACTTCTGAGCATTTAAGTTTCATGAATGCTGCATGAAAAAAGGTAAAGGGTGGCAGACTGATGAAATTTATGTGATGTGAGTGCATATGCCAGATACAAATTTAACTGTATTTTGGCTTAAGGTTGCAATTTTAACTCCCATCACTGTAATCTTGCCCTGTTTTTGAAGTCTTCTGAATGAGAATTTTAAGAGACCGCGGCTGTTGAAAACAATGGACTCCTTTCATTTGTCACTGAAAAAATTACAAAATACTGGGTGGATTTCTTTTTTTCCTTCACTGCAGCTATGAAATATTGAAACTGCTTGACTCCTTTTGTTCAAACACATTGTGTTGACTGCAAGTTGGTGATTTCAGGAATTTATGGAATACTCTGTGTGGGAATGAAAACATTGTCAGCACACATACTCAGATATACCTCCTCTCCTTTTACTATGGATTTTCTATTGATTCACAAAGGCACTGAGTATAAAAGATCTATTGCCATCAACCATTAACTGCTTGTTCTTCATTTGGCAATAAGATTTTTTTTAAAAAGGCACAAAAATTCTGAATATTTAACAAAGGCGTTTGAATTTAGATTAGCAAAACAGGCAAGCTGTCAAGATTAAGATATTGGTTGGGGGTTTCTGTATAAGAGACAAATAGTTTGTTTAAAGCCTATCTTCTAAATAGTAATGACAATATTTTTGCCTAAGCAGCAAAGTCATTTTGTTGATGGCAGAAATAACTTCCTGGGTTTAAACCCCTCTATTGATGAAGATGCTGTACAGGTTGAAGTAATTTAATAATCCTGTCCAAAATAGAATCATAGAATCACAGAATATGTTAGGTTGGAAGGGTTCTTTAAAGGTCATCTAGTCCAAACTCCTGCAGTAAGCAGGGACATTTTCACTAGATCAGGTTGCTTAGAGCCCCATCAAGCCTGACCTTCTCCAACAATGGGGCCTCCGCTACCTCTCTTGGCAATCTGTTCTTCTGATCTACCACAGATTTCCAACTGGAATCTTCCTTTTCGAGTTTAAAACCATCACCCCTCATCCTATTGCTACATACCCTCACGAACAGTTCTTCCCCGGCTTTCTATAGGCACCTTTCAGGTATTGGAAGACCACTGTACGGTCCCCCTGGAGCCTTTTCTTCTCCAAGCCGAACAAGCCCAACTCTCTCAGCCTGTCTTCACAGGAGAGGTATTCCAGCCCTTTGATCATTTTTGTGTCCCTCCTCTGGATGTGCTCCAACAAGTCCATATCTTTCTTGTGTTCAGGGCTCCAAAGCTGGACACAGTATTCCAGGTGAGGTCTCCAGAGAGCAGAGCAGAGGGGCAGAATCACCTCTCTCCATGTGCTGGCCACACTTCTTTTGATGCAGCCCAGGATGCATTTGGCCTTCTGGGCTACAGATGAACATTGGTGGCTCCTGTCCAGCTTCTCATCCACAAGTACCCCAAGTCCTTTTCCTCAGGGCTGCTTTCAAGCACATCATCTCCTAACCTGTATGGATAACATGGATTGTCCTGATCCAGGTTCAGGACCCTGCACTTGGCTTTGTTGAACCTCATGAGGTTCACCTGGGCCTGCTTCTCCAGCCTGTCCAGGTTCCTCTGGACCAGGTCAGTTCAAATAAGATGGAGGTAGTTGGGAAAAAGAGTAAGTTTACAGAGGTTAGCTCTTAGCAACCTTGATTGTTTGACTGATTGATTTTTACATCTCTGTTTTGGGGTAATATTGCCTAGGAGTAGAAGTTAACAATACTGTATATGCATTTGATATAACACACTTGTATTCTGTATCTGATGTCAATTACTTTTGTTAATTCTGTAGAATCTTCCTCCTGTACAAAAGACCTGCATGGACTTTGTGGGAGACTGTAGCTGTCCAGTATTTAATGTCAATTGATTTTTCGTCTGTTCCTATGATAATGAATCAGGTTTGTCAGCACATGGCAAATTTCAGTTTCAGAGAAATCATCTTTGTGTTTAAAAAAATAATTTTTAAAAAGTTATATGTATAAAACTTTCAAACCTGCCACCAGTCCTGCTAGATATGCACTGTTAATTAAGCAGCTGTAAAAATCACCAAAAAATAGCTTCCCTAAGACAAGAGAACTTATCCCTGAAATAAATCAACGTGTTAATGTAGTCTGTCCCAGATATACACATATAAATATCTGCTTAAACTAGTGTTCATTGACTTCCTGACACTCTCGTTACAGACTGAGTTTTTGGCAGGTGCAGAATTGCCTTGATTCGTCAGACCACTGTCAGAATATGTCTTGCATGAATAAGCAGAGGTTTCTATTCCCTGAGCCTCTATAGCCAAAACCTGACGTCAGCTAAACTCCTTTTAAAAATGCAGTTTCTGTCTGTGTTAAGCTTTAGAAGGCCAAAAGCACAGGGAACTTTAGTATTCCCAAGTCATAGCTAAAAAGCTATGGAGCTAAGTGAGATCTTTTGTCTGCAGATATTCAAAACCCACTGGGATACGATCTGTGCAGCCTGCTGTAGGTCACCCTGCTGTAAGAGAGGGGTTGGACTTTTTTTTTATTTGTGTAATATTAATAGTAGTAGTAGCAGCAGCAATAATAATGATAATTATTACAAAAAAATAGCAATGAAAAAAATTTCTATTTGTCTGTGTGCCACTATTTCCAGTAAAAGTTTTCAGAATGCACACATCTCCATTGCTTGTGATAGAGATGTAATATTCTGCTGCCCTCTAGCCAGCTATGTTAATTCTGTGTTGCAATCTGTAATTCTTGCCTTTATATGTCCATAGTACTACTGAGCAGTTATTTGACAGTTTATTTAGGTATGGAATTCACCTGTGAGAAAATAGTAATTTTGTTTCCAAAATGAAATCGCATCACATGATGTCATCTCTGGTTTGAAGAATCTGAAAAACAAAATCTGTCAACCTGTTCTTAGTAATGGATACAAACACTTGTCAGTAGAAGTATTTACTGAATTGATAGCATGTTAGTGTACAATGATTTGGGGGGGGGGGGGGTTAGTAGTTCTATTATCATATTAGCATGTGGTTTCTATTGGCCAACTGTGGCTGAAAATTGCTAATTGTATCACTCATTCAAGCTTTAATGCAAATCCTTCACACAGGTGTTATATTTATTAGGTTAGCTATAAGCAAGGAAGGTGCTGTAATTCCACTAGATAGTGTTTAGAAGGTGTGTAAACCTTCACTTAGCTTGAAAATGTTCCAGTATTTCATATAGGACCATAAAACTGATAGGACTTTATGAAGTATTCTGGTCTGGTCCACAAGCTGTTCTGGGTTTGGCTTGCTACTCACTGCCATAGCGCATTACCATTTCTGTGAATCAGCTAGTATCAACATTAGTCTCTTTTTCTCATGTTACAATGAGTTATAAGTTTCATCACTGTTACCCTAGGGCCAGTCTGTTTTGGAAAAGGTTTACTGCCCCAGTTGTGCGCTTCTATTAACACTCCAAATACACCCATGCAAGTACATCTGTGAGAGAGTGTTTTCTGCTATTTGCTGAATTGTGTATACTTGTTTTTTCCTGGTATCTCTGGATATGAATACAAACTTCCTGTGTTGTTGTAAAGGATGCTTCATTTTACAGACTCTCCCAGCAGACACAATTTTGTGTGAAGTAATTGCTTCTTTATTAGTTTGTTCCAGAATAACCCAGATTCTACTCATTGTTTAAACATAAGGAGTTTAAATACTTCCCTGTACATCTGAGAATACTATAGCCAAATAGGATATGCATCTATGCGGAGTCCTTGAAAACGTTCTTTTCCTTAACTTGCTGTATCAGACATTAAATTTTAGGTTCGTTTCTTGCTTTCACTAACCATTTTGCTCCAAGGTTCTCTATGGACATAAATAGAAGCAGGTAAGTCTCTGGTACCCTGGCTCAAAGTGCTGGCCCATTTGAATGCATTGATCCTGCTCCGGCAGGAGGGTTGGACTAGATGATCTTCAGAAGTCCCTTCCGACCCCTACCATTCTGTGATTCTCTGAGGTTCTGTGATTTATGTGGATATAGTGCCATGCTCCATTTATGCTTAGAAATTACCACAGACTTCTCAGCTCTTCATACATTGATGACTATGTAACTCACTCAAGAAGAGATTTTTTAAAATTTGGAGAATTATGGAGACATTTCCTTTGTAACCTTCTATACTGAATTAAAGGGTCCACCTTTTCCCGGTAGATATTTTTTCTTGTAGATATTGATTATAGTTATCTCTTACAGGACAACGGTACTTGTACTGTCACTTGCTAATCCCACACAATCCCTTTCTTTGAGTTTGATTCTGTGAGATGCACTCCTAAGAAAGTTTAGAGTAGCAAGAAGAAATACGTTAGCTTTCTATTTTATTCTGTGTAACAGACTGAGGAAGTCATTTTCCACTATGCAGGGTTTAATGCTAATTAAAGATCTCTGATACAAGTTCTGCTCATGAAAGGAGTCAACATTTGCTGTCCACTTTTGTTTTTCCTCTAGCTGATGGTGAGAAGCAACAACCTTTCTGACAAGATCACAGTTCAGTCTGGAAAAATTGAGGAGATCTCCCTCCCTGACAGTGTTGATGTGGTAATTTCTGAACCAATGGATTATATGCTGTTCAATGAAAGGATGTTGGAAAGTTACCTCCATTCCAAAAAATGGTTGATGTCAGATGGTGAGTGTGTCACCACAGTTGCCTCCTGCAAAGAGAATGGAGAATAAAATGCTTCTCAAAGAATCAAAAAAAGACTTGAATTGATAGGCCAGGATTGTCAGGCATTATACCCTAATTCTACTCTACCACCATGTAACATCTAGGGGGCTCAGGGGAGCTAACATAAAGATGCAGCCACCATTGCTATTGTACTACGCTGTGACTTCTTGCTGTTCCACAGTGGAAAGAGCTTTGAGTATGCTGTTGTTGGACTGCTGAGTTCTACTTGAGCTTTAATCTTAACCTGCTGTAACATACACTATGATTCCACCTCTGTTGCAACGTATCACAATAAATGATAGCACAGTAACTTCGACTGCCAGACAGTGGAATGTAGATGAGAATGGAACTGTTAAATGATGGGTTGTTTGGGTTTTTTTGTGGGAAAACTCGAATACATTGTCTTTGGGAAAACTAAGATTAAATTGTTTTGACATCCTTTCATTGGGCTTCTCTCAAATATCTTATTCTAATATCTATATGTTCACTTTTGCGTGACATGACAGATTCACAGTGATCTGTATTTCATCCCTGTGTTTGTCAGAGTTTCGAATGGAATCTGTAAATTCCAGGGCCTCATGGGAATCTTCTTTGTGAAGCAAATACGAGTATTGAATTGAGGAATGCTTTCAACATGAACTCTTGAAAACTAGCTATGCAGTCTCTCTTTAAAAGACCTCTTAAAGAGACGTCTCTTGAGTAAAATTACTGCAGCACAGAAGTTTTTGAAGCATGGGCTGAATGTGCCTCAATGCAGGGAGCTAATGACTTTGCTGTTGCTTCCAACTTGCAAAGCCCATTTGGTTGGTATTTTTAAAGTCAGCCACTGATCTTTCCCTACAGCCCAGTTTCAGAATAGGGCTTCTGAAAGCTGATAGGTAGGCAACTCATTTTGAGTTTTAGATTAGTGAATTTAGTTTTAGATTAATGAAGCTTTTAAAGATACATGCCTAACTTTCTGCTCACTTGTGCAGTAGGGTTGAATCACTGTATGTGGTGATTATTAAACTTAATGATTGTCTAAAAAGTGAGCTGAAATTGTGACTTTTTGAACAAGTTTCTAATATTTAGTACCAGTTACATTCAAAAGCTTTCTGTTCCAAATTCTCTCCAAACTTGTTAATATTCTCCCCACCGCCAGTTTTTAAAATTATGTCTACTTTGTGACAGGGGGGTGTTCTCTATTTAAATTCCCGTCATGTCTTCTTACATGATGTACCAGCAAAAGGAAAGCTGTTTCTTTTTCCCTTCTCTCCTTTACCTGTCTTCCACTTCAGCTTCGTATCCATTGTAGTTTGTGCCAGATTAAAAAAGGGTGAAGGTATATGCTTAAATGTAGTTCAGAATGACCAGGTGTTGTCTTCTGCTTCCACTGGCACACATGCAAAATAGAATACAAGGGCTTATGTTTAAGCTGCTAGGCAGTCTCATGCACTGTCCACAGAAAATAATGTCAGGCAATTCCTCTGCTTTCCTGAGCCCTTAGATCCTAATGAAAATGCATTCTTGCAAACTTTAGATCAAGATTTAATTTCTTGTCACTGATTTGCCACTTCACACAGATAAAATTTGGTTTCTTGACTTCAGCATGTGTAAAACAAACCCCCAAAGCCAAAGGTGTAATATATATTTTTATGTTTATAAAAATTTCAGTATTTTTCTGAAGTGGTACGTGGTTCCTGGAGAAAAGTGTAAAGACTGAAATGTGTATAATTACCTCATTCATTAACAGCAGTTCTTTGGAATTTGACCAAAGGCATACCCAGCAGTTTAATTCAAGATCTAGTCCAAGCTTTAACTCATATACTCCACACAGATGTTATATTTATTATATTATCTATAAGCAAAGAAAGTTCTGTAATTCCACTGGATAGTGTTAAGAATATATTTAATACCTAGCATTTCACTTTGCTTACAGGAAGCTAAATAATTCAAATATTGAATATAGGACCATAATATTATTAGGACTTTATGAATTACTCTGGTCTGCTCTGTAAGTTGTTCTGGGTGTTTGTTTTTTTTACTAACTGCTTTAGCATATTCATATTTCAGTAACCTATGGGGTTGAACTATAGAATCAAAAAATATCTTGAGTTGGAAGGGACTCTGGAAGATCATGAAGTCCAACTCCTTCTTTCACTCAGGGCAACCTTAATATTAAACCACATATTTAAAGAGTGTCGTCCAAATGCTTCCTGAACACTTGCCTTTCTGCATGATATTGTATTCTTTTTTTTTTTAGGAATGATGTTCCCAACATACAGTGACATTCATTTGTCTCCTTTTTCTGATGAGCAACTGCATCTGGAACTCACTCCAGAGCCAATTTTTGGTGATGATTATTTATGTTATTTTACCAAAGATTCAGTAGATGTTAAAGATTAAATCAGTTCTTTTTTTTTTTAGCATAAACTATCTGTCAACACTAGAAGAGAATTCTTTTATGTTCTCCATGTTATTTCTGCTCTGGCGTACACTTGTAGTGTATATTGTGCAAGTCCAAAGTACCTCTAAGGAAGTGACTAGCTCTCCTTTGGTGGTGATCTTTGCATTGCCTCAAGTCCCTGGCACATGAGCACAGGAAAGAGTCCTTGTCAGTTTTCACATAGAGTAATTGTTAATTCCCATGTCCTGAACAATTTCCAATTTAATAGTTAATTTCTGGGAAGGTTAATTTTTAATCATCTCCAGTCCTAATTTATAAATGAGGCATTTGCAGGTTATTATTTAAAGGTTTTGGATAAAGGGTACTGTGGAACTCTGGGGTGAACCACTTTTAAATCTTCTGGAAGATTATAAATGCAGTCCTTCAACTGTTCTTACAGTTTGCAGTATGGAATATGAACATTAAGTGGTCTTCATCAAACCTATTTGTTCGTTTCTTAGATTAAAGACAAAGATTTTTCTCATGCCTGGTTTATGGTATAACTGCTTCTACTTCAGATGTGAATTCTGGCTGTGTCTGAAGTAGACCTATGACAAAATCTTAGTTTAAATAGTAATTAAAGGAGTGAAAGGAATTAGAGTGATTTCCATGCTGAATCCTTTGCTGGCAATGTTAGTTTATACAGGCAGTATATGTTCTTTTGTTTCACTGTGTAGGTTGAGCCAGTTTTTAAACTTTTGTATATCTACAATCACAAAAACCTTTAACATTATCTTTCTGTGTTGCGATACTGAAAAAAGAATGTAGAAGTTACTTTCAACAAGGTTTTGTGCTTCAACTTTCATTCTGGTTTCTCTTCCTAAAGATCGTGTTATTTTTCCTTACATGTCAATATTGGAATTTAAATTACAAGACTGAAGTACAATGTTGTACCACAATGCAGATTCTTTATCACTTAAAAATAAAATATATATATACTTAGTAGTTTAAAGCAGAAATACAGCTTTTATTTTCACAAGCCTACACAGGTTGGAATGTTACTGCCAGTATAAAAACATTTAATTGAAGACTGCTTCTCATGCTCTGTTATCATTTGCAAAAATGCAAGAGCTCTGTGGAGTATCTATGGTGTAGATACAGGGGTATTGTGTGTTTTTATCTCCATGAACAGACATATATGGTAAGGTTATTGGTAGTGGAAAGAAATGTGCTCCCTTTTGCTGTTTAAGACTTTTACAGTTCCGACTGTACAGTCCAGTTAGACTAATTTCTTAGACAAATACACCATCTGCATTCTAAAAAAAATCCCCAAAATCAAAACCCAAAAAACCCCTTCTAAATTTTTATGAGAGTATTTCAACCAACTAGCCACAGAAATGTCACACTGTAATCCCTGATGATAATCCTTGCGTATCAGGTTGTGTTTTGACATGTTCCTAGACAAAATAGCTTGTGTTTTTACAATATAATTTATTGTTGTCTTGAGATGTCCACTCAGCAAAGGGCTTTAGTGTCAATCTTCCTATCAGTCCACACAGTTCTAGTTTTGTATGTATGTGTGCCCACAACATCGATTACACAGGAGGTTTAAATACTCTTGAGGTTATTTAGTACTCTAGAGACCAACAGATTAGTGCTTTGACCTAATCTGAGATACAGAACGACAGAATGGTAGAGGTTTGAAGGGACCTCTGGAGACCATCTAGTCCAACCTCCCTGCTAAAAGCAGGATTATCTACAGCAGGTTCCACAGGACAGCATCCAGGTGGCTTTTTAGTATCTCCAGAGAAGGAGGCTCCACAACTTCTCTAGGCAGCTTGTACCAGTGCTCTGGCACCCTCACAGTGAAGAATTTTTCCCTCGTGTTCAGATGGAACTTTAGATGTTCCAGTTTGTGGTCACTGCCTCTTGTTCTGTCACTGGGCACCATCAAAAAGAGTCTGACCCCTTCCGCTAGACTTCCACCCATCCATCAAAATGTTCTGAGTAAGAGAGCAGTAGTTCTGCACCACTGCAGAACATTTCTGTTCTTTATATTAGAAGTTCTGGATATCCTAATAGATCCAAAGTTATTAAAGTCCATTTCAGACAAAGCACTTTCTGAATGCTTTCTTGGACCGAACTAAACCACCTAGAACTAGTTACAACAGCCTGTGATTTGCTAAGCTCCAAATTCCAGGCCTCAGGAAATAGATTTCTTTCATTGTCCAGCTTTGTTACTCAGAACAGAGGATGTGTTTTGTGTGTAATAAAACCTTTCCTATTTAGCCGAATCTGTGTCCTGTGTCATAGAGATTGGATGTGGTTTTGGATCCGGTTGGATGATAGTACTTGAACAAACGACTGAAAGGAATATCTAGATTCAGGAATATTCTAGATTTTCTGCAATTGGAACTTTCATCTGGTAAAGGCACCAGGACTTCAAAATCCCTTCAAAATCCTATGCAAAAATCGCGCTGTGTGTTCTAACATTAGATGCAGCAGCTACCATATAGCCTGTTCATTATATAAAGGAAAGGCTACATGTTTCTGCTACACATAGAATTACTGTTTTAGATCTGTACAGTAATAACAAGACTGTGCAAGCATGTTCTGTTTTTTTCAGACATATACACTGGCTTGCTGTTGTGCTTCAGAGTTGCATATTGATTTGTTTTTACCAGTAATTGTTCCTAAAAGTGTAATGATGTATAGTCTACCATAGAAGTGCAGACTGCTCTTTTTGTTAGTAAAAACCATGCAAAGACAGAAAGATGCAAAGCATAAATATAATGCAACTGGTTAAAAATAAGGTGCATTTTACCTTTGTTTCTTGGTGATAAATAATCAACTCAATAATACAGTAAAAGAAACATATGAAAAAGGGTGAAAGATCACTTGTGTCAGCTGATTTCCTCTATTGTGCATCTTACTTGAGTTCGTTCCATAGAGGTATCTTCTGCAGAATTTATCAGTATTAAAGGGGTATTGACAGATTGGTTTAGATTTATCCACCTTGAAAAAAGGTAGGATAGTTTGGGCATTGTATGACCTTGTAACAAATGAGGATAAACATTTAAAGTATCCCTTTTTAAATGCTTCTGAAGACTTGGAAGGCTTAATTGTGGTTTTGTACATAGAAGACACTTCTATCACAAGAAGCGAAGCTTCCTTATAATCCCCCTTTGTTATCTGGAAGTAAAGACACCCTTAAGCTTTTCCATTAGTTGATAGTTTTATGCAGGAGGAGTATTACTGCAAGCATGTATATTTTCATTTCGAATTTCATACTGGAAGTAGCTCAAATATACATTAAATGAACATTTGCATAGATTAGTAAGATAAAAATACTATTTCCCCCCCTCATTCAGTTGGTATAGGATGACTTATTTTCATCTCTAGTGTGAATTAAAAGAAACAGACCTATAATACAGGTGTCCTCATCACTTTTTTGATTTATGCAAAGTCCACCCTCAATTCAGGAATAACTCAAGATAACAACAGTAGATTAAAAGTGCCTCATCCCTTCTGTTTATTCACTGCTTGCTGTGTGGATTCTATCAGAAGCTGTCGTGGTTTCACCCCAGCTGTGGGCCGAGATCCACGCAGCTGCCTGCTCCTTAAAGTAAAAGAGCAGGGGAAGAGGGAAAAAGGAGTGGGGGGACAAGGGAAGGGAAAAGGAAGGGGCAAATAACTCCATGTCCTGGTTTCAGTCAGGATAGAGTTAACTTAATTTGTAGCAGCTGATGGAATGCTGTGTTTGGGAGTTAAAATGAAAGCAGTGCTGATAACACCCTGATGTTCTTAGTTGCAGTCAGACAGTCAAGGACTTTTTCAGCTTCTTCTATTTCTCTATTCTTGAGAAAGGAGGGGCGAAGCCAGGACAGGTGACCCAGATGGGCCAAAGAGAGTATTCCATGCCAATTACGTCCTGCCTAGATATAACGGGGGGCTGTTGGGAGGAGGAGGACGGGCGGTCTCGGGATGTGTGCTTCTTGGGGGGACGGTTGGGTTCCGGGACAGCTCTGGGTGGCACGGCCTGAGTTGTGTGGTTCGGGGAGAAACTGCATTGGGTATCAATAGTTTCCTATTCTTTTGCAAAGCTTTAAAGACCTGTTAGCATTGTTATATATTATCTTTCTGTTATCTTAGTAAACTATCCTTATCCCAACCCACGGGCCTCTTAGTTTCTTGTTTTTGGAGTTATTTGCCCCTTCCTTTTCCCTTCCCTTGTTTCCCCCTTTTTCCCTCTTCCCCTGCTCTTTTACTTTAAGAAGCAGGAAGCTGCGTGGATCTCGGCCCACAGCTGGGGTGAAACCACGACACTCCAAAACCAAGAAACTAAGAGGCCCGTGGGTTGGGATAAGGATAGTTTACTAAGATAACAGAAAGATAAAATATAACAATGCTAACAGGACTTTAGAGCAAAAGAATAGGAAACTATTGATACACAATGCAGTTTCTCACCGAACCACACAACTCAGGCCGTACCACCCAGAGCTGTCCCGGAATCCGACCGTCCCCCCAAGAAGCATGCGTCCCGCCACCGCCCCTCTTCTTCCTCCCCTCAGCCCCCGTTCTCCTGGGCAGGACATAATTGGCATGGAATACACTCTTTGGCCCATCTGGGTCACCTGTCCTGGCTTCGCCCCTCCTTTCTCATGAATAGAGAAATACGAAGAAGCTGAGAAAGTCCTTGACTGTCTGACTGCAACTAAGAACATCAGGGTGTTATCAGCACTGCTTTCATTTTAACTCCCAAACACAGCATTCCATCAGCTGCTACAAATTAAGTTAACTCTATCCTGACTGAAACCAGGACATTATCCACCCCTTATTCCATACCATTTACGTCATGACCAGGTCCAACCATTTCTTTTGGGTACAACCAATGTTTCAGACACACATATACGTATTACTCCCTTAGTCTATGGACCATTCATCTGAGTTTTGTTGAGTAAATGATTTAGTCCATGATTTTCAGGCTCCATTCGTTGTAACAGCCTCTCATGGTGTCAGTATGCGCCGTTGGATCATTGCATGCTGCATCTCGGGCTCTCAACTGATGCATCTGACATGGTCCATGGTCATAGTCTGTGAATCAAAAGTGTTCATTTTCAAAGGGGAAGAGGAAAAAGTTCTTATGATGGCAGGTCTTGGTCCCATCATCGTGCCAGTCTTCCTTCATTGACGTGTATGATTCCAGCTGTAACTCCATTGGTACAACACACAACAACATACAGCGATTATAGTAATAATGAATATATAGTAATGGGTTATTTAGCACTTATTATAATACAATTTCTACCTTACTAATTACATTGGCTATTCTCACCTAAAATCAAATCCCTTTGAGGTACACATCGAACTTCTCCATCCTTCTGCATTACCCACCAAGTACAACCAGGTCCTTGAGCAAAAACAATTCCCAACATAGGTTTACCTTTACCTGAAGCAGGGATGACCCAAACCGTCTTCCCTAATATACTCTTCATATGCACCACTGGGACTCTGTCTCCTTCCACAGTACGTGGAAATTTTGACTGGGCAGGGCCAGCCCGATTGGTAGAACCCCTAGAGTTAACTAACCACGTGGCTTTGGCCAAATGTGTATCCCAGTGTTTGAATGTTCCACCACCCATTGCTTTTAGGGTAGTCTTTAGGAGTCCATTATATCGTTCAATTTTCCCAGAGGCTGGTGCATGATAAGGAATGTGGTACACCCATTCAATGCCATGCTCTTTGGCCCAGGTGTCTATGAGCATTTTGGAAATGTGTCCTGTTGTCTGACTCGATTCTTTCTGGGGTGCCGTGTGGCCACAGGACTTGCCTTTCAAGGCCCAGGATTGTATTCCGGGCAGTGGCATGGGATACAGGATATGTTTCTAGCCAGCCGGTGGTTGCCTCCACCATGGTAAGCACGTAGCGTTTGCCATGGCGGGTTTGTGGGAGGGTGATGTAATCGATCTGCCAGGCCTCCCCATATTTATATTTCATCCACCGTCCTCCATACCAAAGCGGCTTCAACCGCTTCGCTTGCTTAATTGCGGCACACGTCTCACATTCATGGATAACTTGTGCAATAGCATCCATGGTTAGGTCCACTCCTCGATCTCGAGCCCATCTATATGTTGCATCTCTCCCTTGATGACCTGAGGAATCATGAGCCCATCGAGCTATGAATAATTCACCTTTATGTTGCCAGTCTAGATCTACCTGAGCCACTTCAATCCTAGCAGCCTTATCTACCTGATGGTTGTTTTGATGTTCCTCCATGGCTCAACTCTTAGGTACATGGGCATCAACATGACGTACCTTTACAACAAGCTTCTCTAATCGGGCAGCAATGTCTTGCCATAAGTCAGCAGCCCATGTGGGTTTGCCTCTACGCTGCCAGTTGTTTTTTTTCCACCGTTGCAACCAACCCCACAGGGCATTAGCTACCATCCATGAATCAGTATAAAGGTAGAGCATTGGCCACTTTTCTCTCTCAGCAATGTCCAAAGCTAACTGATGGCCTTCACCTCAGCAAATTGGCTTGATTCACCTTTTCCTTCAGTGGCTTCTACTACTCGTCTTGTAGGACTCCATACAGCAGCTTTCCACCTTCGGTGCCTTCCCACAAGGCGACAGGAGCCATCGGTGAACAGGGCATATCGCTTCTCATTCTCTGGCAGGTTGTTGTAAGGTGGGGCTTCTTCAGCGTGTGTCACCTCCTCATCCTCTGGCGACATCCCAAAATCTTTGCCTTCTGGCCAGTCTGTGATCACTTGCACGATTCCTGGGCGATTAGGGTTTCCTATTCGAGCCTGCTGAGTAATTAGTGCAACCCACTTGCTCCACGTAGCATCAGTGGCATGATGTGTAGAAGGGACCTTCCCTTTGAACATCCAGCCCAGCACCAGCAGTCGGGGTGCCAGGAGGAGCTGGGCTTCAGTTCCAATCACTTCTGAAGCGGCTCGAACCCCTTCATAGGCGGCCAGTATTTCCTTTTCTGTTGGAGTATAATTGGCCTCAGATCCTTTGTAGGCCCGACTCCAAAACCCCAGCGGTCGACCTCTAGTCTCCCCTTGTGCTTTCTGCCAGAGACTCCAGGTAGGGCCATTCTCCCTGGCTGCAGTGTAAAGCACATTTTTAACATCTGTCCCTGTCTGGACAGGCCCAAGGGCCACTGCATGGACGATCTTGCGTTTGATCTGCTCAAAGGCTTGCTGCTGCTCAGGGCCCCATTGGAAATCATTCTTCTTCCGAGTTACGTGGTAGAGTGGGCTCACAATGAGACTGTAGTTTGGGACATGCATTCGCCAAAAACCTATAACACCTAAGAAAGCTTGTGTTTCCTTTTTGTTGCTTGGTGGAGACATAGCTGCTATTTTATTGATAATGTCCATTGGGATCTGACGACGCCCATCCTGCCATTTTAGTCCTAAAAACTGGATTTCTTGTGTAGGCCCCTTGACTTTACTTTGCTTTATAGCAAAACCAGCTTCCAAAAGGATTTGAATTATCCATTTTCCTTTCTCAAATACTTCCTCTGCTGTATTGCCCCATACAATGATGTCATCAATGTACTGCAGGTGCTCTGGGGCTTCACCCTTTTCCAGTGTGGTCTGGATTAGTCCATGGAAAATGGTGGGGCTGTGTTTCCACCCCTGGGGCAGACGATTCCACATGTATTGGATGCCCCTCCAAGTGAAAGCAAACTGTGGCCTGCACTCTGGCACCAGTGGTATTGAGAAGAAAGCATTTGCAATGTCAATTGTGGCATACCACCTGTCTGCCTTTGACTCCAATTCATATTGCAGTTCCAGCATGTCTGGTACAGCAGCACTCATACCTGGAGTGACTTTGTTTAGGCCACGATAATCCACTGTCAGCCTCCACTCTCCATCGGACTTCCGCACTGGCCATATGGGACTGTTAAAGGGTGAGCGGGTTCGGCTGATCACCCCTTGACTCTCCAATTGACGAATCAGCTTATGGATGGGGATCAGGGAATCCCGGTTAGTACAGTATTGTCTCCTGTGCACCGTCGTTGTAGCAATTGGCACTTGCTGTTCTCCAACCTTCAACAACCCCACAACAGAAGGATCATCTGATAGTCCAGGCAAGGCACGCAATTGCTCAATGTCTTCTGTCTCCAAAGCAGCTATTCCAAAAGCCCACCGGTTTTCGGGTCTTTAAAATAACCTCTACGGAGGTAATCTATTCCTAAAATGCATGGAGCTTCTGGGCCAGTCACAATTGGGTGTTTCTCCCAGTCCTTCCCAGTTAAGCTCACTTCAGCCTCTAACACAGTCAATTCTTGGGACCCCCCTGTCACTCCAGAAATGCTGACAGGTTCTGTCCCTACATGATTCGATGGCATTAGCATACACTGGGCACCAGTATCCACCAGAGCCTTGTACTCCTGTGGGTCTGACGTGCCAGGCCATAGGATCCACACAGTACAATAAACACGGTTATCCCTCTCCTCCACCTGGCTGGAGGCAGGGCCCCTCTATTGTTGATGATTGTATTGGCTGCTCACTGGTGCAGCCTTCTTCCTGACAAAATCACGTTGTGCAATTCTTTTACCTCGCAGCTCATTTACTCGTGCCTGGAGGGCTGAGGTGGGCTGCCTATGCCACTTCCTCATGTCCTCACCATGGTCACACAGGTCAAACCACAGCTGCTCTCGCAGCATGTCTCGTGGTGTGTACCTTCTGTATCCTCCCTTCTGGGACGATGGACACTTTCTCCCAGTAGCTGCAACATTGCCCCATACAGGTTGGGAGTTGCACACATTTTCGTCAAGTCGTTCGACCAGTTTCTCTACCACTGCAATCACAGAGAGAGAAACATTGTCCTGATATTTCCGGAATCGCCAGGACACTTCATTTACAGTTGGTGGATACATATCATCCCAGTCTATTGATGCTAATGAATTGGTGTGCCCTGCTGGTGCACTTTGTACAACCTTACGCCACATATCTGGGGTACATATAACTTCATCAGGATCAGAGTGCCATTTGTCCAGATCATAATAAATGATCTCCCGTACAGCTAATTCTCTCAGGTGCTGGATAACTGCCTCTATGCTGTTACACTTGGGTGACTGACATGTAATGTATTCCTTTATGGGATACCTTTCCTCCACACTTGACAGTAGTCGCCTCCAGAGGCTGAGGATTTCTGGCTTTTTCCCAATTTCCTTGTCAATGCCTCCTTCTCTAGCTAGGGATCCCAACTGCTTGCCCCCCTCCATCTAATTCCAGACTGCTGGCCCCTTGATCCCAGCATCGGAGCAACCAAGTGATGATGTGCTCACCTGGGCAGCGGCTGAAATCTTTTCAAACCTCAGGCAATTCACTCAGGGTCAGGGATCGTGTGACAACCTCTGGTTCTGCCTCATCCTGAGATGCCTGAGATGGCCCTGCTCCATCCTGAGGTGCTTCAGATGGCCCTGATCCATTCTGAGATGCTTCAGATGACCCCGATTCATCCTGACATGCTCCAGATGGCCCTGATTCATCCTCATCCTTCACTACACAAACTGATTTCTTTATGTGTTTCCTCTTTTGTAGGGGAGCAACAGACACTGGCGGGGGTTGGTTTTTTGTTTTATCAGCAGTATCTGCTGTAGGGGTTGCAGTAGCTGCAGCATCGGTTGGACAAGTTGCAGTAGCCAGAGTGCTAGTCACAGAAGTTACAGTGGCCTCAGTGCTAGTCACAGTGGTTACAGTAGCTGCAGTGCCAGTCATTGGGGTTGCAGCAGCTGCAGTCTCTGCTGGTCTGCTTTCCTTCCTTTCCCTCTGACAGTGCCGACAGTACTGACAGTGCTGCCTGTTATCAAGCAGTGTTTTGTAAATAGTGGCCAGGGCCCAGCACAGTGCAGTAAGGTGTGTATCTCTGGCAAACTTACAGCAATTTCTTTTCAGATATGCAGTCACTTTATCAGGGCCCTGTAACTGCTCAGGAGTGAAACTCCAAACCATCAGACATGAGAAAGTGCCTAGGTACTTGCCCATGCTCTGCCACTTGCCCTGCCACTCATGATTATCTGGCCTCGCAGAAAACTCTTGAGTGGTATTCATAAACCTCTGCTTAATATTTGACAACAACTGAACCATCTGCACCAAACCTACAAACAGCAAAATGCTAGTTTGGATATCCCGGGGATATTGAAAGTTTTTAAAGACTGCTAGCAGAGCTGTTGTATTTAGCCCAAAGGAAAAGAAAGCAGTACTCCCACCATACCAGCTGCCGTTATTAAACCCTCCCTGTCCAAGGAATGGACAGGGCAGCAAGCTCTCATACAAGTACCAGCACAAGTTCACGATCCTCGGTATTACTGTATCATAGACTGTTATCATAAAAGACAAGAACTGGAGACACAGTCTCGACATGGTAAAAAATCCTGCCAGGATTGCATACAGCATACGGTAGTTTTGCTGCCACAGCTGTGACCACAGTCATAATAAATGAATAAATGAATAAATACCACAGTGAATAAATACCACAGCATCGTGATCGGAGTCTGCTTAAACAACAGTGCTTATCACAACTTTGTCTTAATTACCATCGGGTCAGGGTCAGATCTACCATTATCCCAACCTTTCGGGCCCCACGTTGGGCGCCAAAAAGACTGTCGTGGTTTCACCCCGGCTGTGGGCCGAGATCCACGCAGCTGCCTGCTCCTTAAAGTAAAAGAGCGGGGAAAGAGGGAAAAAGGAGGGGGAAACAAGGGAAGGGAAAAGGAAGGGGCAAATAACTCCAAAAACAAGAAACTAAGAGGCCCGTGGGTTGGGATAAGGATAGTTTACTAAGACAACAGAAAGATAAAATATAACAATGCTAACAGGACTTTAGAGCAAAAGAATAGGAAACTATTGATACACAATGCAGTTTCTCCCCGAACCACACAACTCAGGCCGTACCACCCAGAGCTGTCCCGGAACCCAACCGTCCCCCCAAGAAGCACGCGTCCCGCCACCACCCCTCTTCTTCCTCCCCTCAGCCCCCCGTTCTCCTGGGCAGGACATAATTGGCATGGAATACTCTCTTTGGCCCATCTGGGTCACCTGTCCTGGCTTCGCCCCTCCTTTCTGAAGAATAGAGAAATACGAAGAAGCTGAGAAAGTCCTTGACTGTCTGACTGCAACTAAGAACATCAGGGTGTTATCAGCACTGCTTTCATTTTAACTCCCAAACACAGCATTCCATCAGCTGCTACAAATTAAGTTAACTCTATCCTGACTGAAACCAGGACAGAAGCATAGTGTGAAATGTCATCATATGTCCATTCAAAGGGATCATGTCCCTTTAAGTGATTTAAGCCTTTAGGTTAAGAGTTTGCTTTGCTTTTGAAAAAGTTTGTGAATCGTTATAGATTAGAATTGATGCATGTGATTAAAGAAGAGACATTAAGGAAAATGTTTTCATTTGCTGACTGACTACTCCTAAGATCTTTTCTGGAGAGCAACTTGTATTAAGTAATTTTTCTTCTTATACTTCATAATTTAATTTTCAAGTATTTCCATGCTGGTTTAGTTTGGTTTACCAAACTATGCAGTGCGGAAGAGCTTATTAAAATGTGTGCAGTTTAAAAATAAAACCAACCCCAGGTAAGCCCACTATTTTTATTTTTTTTTACAATGATCAATTTTTGGACAATTTTTATTGTTTCTAGGTTGACTAAAAAAGTCTTTGATAAGTATGTAAGCTATTAAATAGCTAAATCCTGGTAAGAATCTAAAATCTACAGGTGTTCTAAGGGACACTAAATAATGAAACACTTGAAAGAAATTTATTGAGACAAAGTTGATTTTTTTTGCCTTTTTTCCCCTCAATTTTTAAAGAGCAGACAAGTTTATACACTGCCAAGACACAATGATGATTTGCCACTCTTGTTTATTATTCTCTCTCTTTTTTTTTTTTTTTAACCCTTGTAGGATACTTTTGATGTGAGAACTCTGATGGCCCAGACATTGAAATACACCATTAACTTCAAGGAAGCTGCTGAGGAAGATTTGCATAGGTCAGCAGATGCCAGCAACCTACTCTTAACCCTTCTTTTTTGCCACTGGCTCTTGATTGTCAGTGCTCAGAGACAGAGAAAGGTTTGGTGGCAAAGATGGAGAAGGGAAGGTGGCATGCCAGAATAATTAGTATACCACTTGTAATGGACTGAAGCATTCATGCGTATTTGATATGCCTAGTATTAGCAAAGACATCTGTTTGTGAGCCTGTGAAACACCAGAGATACATTCACAAAATTTTCCTACTGAAAGGTGTAGAATGGGCTCTGGAGGACAGTATT
Organism: Hypotaenidia okinawae; assembly: GCA_027925045.1. NCBI lineage: Eukaryota > Metazoa > Chordata > Aves > Gruiformes > Rallidae > Hypotaenidia > Hypotaenidia okinawae. The sequence continues at coordinate 33,070,218 of BSDF01000005.1, read as the reverse complement.
TACTTCTTAGCATTGTAATCTGGGACACATCTAAATCTAGTTAATAAGCAATTTTTGTTTTTCTCTGTAGACACCCTAAAAGGCTTTGTCAGATGGTGTCATCACAGCTGCCTTGCTGAACTCCTGTCTGTCTCCTTTTTCTGAAACATTTTCCACTCTAACAGAAGCCAACTGTATCTCTTCCCTGCAGAGCTCCTTCAAATCTCTAATCAGAAAGTCTAACCTATAAGCCTTGTGTCCAAGAATGACAGCAAAGAAGCCTTCTTAGTACATTTGTGAAATATGGGAGAACTTGAGGGAACAGTTCAGGTCCTTGAAAGACACTGTAATTGGGAAAATATCACAGACTGCCTTTGAAACTCTCAACCTTTGTTGTTTCAACAGGACTCATAACTAACTGTGTAAATGACATGGTCTAGTGAGAGAGAATAATTGCTCTAAGAGGAGGGGAATACCTGGAGAATTGCCTTCCGGCCTCGGTTTGATAGCGCTGATTTCCTTCAGTCATTCTCAGAACTAATGTGTCATACCTGAATGCTAATTTTATTATGTCTCCACAGGAGTGAGATTTGGGTTCAACTACATAGCCAGTAATAGTTCTTTCAGAAGGGAAAATATTGCATCTAATACTGCACTCTTGCTCAAGCAGCTCCAGTTTTTCCTTCAGGTTCCAGTAGTAGATCTGTTTGTCAAATCTTTACTGGATCATTTTCCCATTCAAAACAGTATTTAAGTTAAATCCAAGCCCTTCACTAGGAATGGGAATTTTTCACTGGGAAGACTGAATGCCTGTGTTTGTAACAGTCTAAACCAGCGATTCAGTAGCGCTTGCGTAGTGGTGTATTTGATACTACTGTTGAATACTGCACACAAAAAACCTGATGTTGTTGGTTAATTCTATTGATATGGAGAAAAGGAGCATATAATTTCAAATACAATAGAAAATTAAGACATAAACTGATTAGTAAGACTGGAAATACATAAAGCAATACAAGGTACGTTTCTGGTGAAATTTACAGTACTTTTTGGAAATTACTTTGGCGGCATGTTGTTTTTTCTCCTGCAGAGTGGAAATTCCTTTTGTTTTCCAAATGATACAGACTGGACTAATTCATGGCCTAGCCTTCTGGTTTGATGTGGCATTTGTAGGATCACTATAAGTACATTTTCCTTCTTTTTACAAAATACTAGAGGAGAAAAAATTGCCAGATATTTATGTGGTGCTGACCTTGTCTGTAATGTAATTCCTTCATAATAAAGAAATAATGCCTTCTGGAGTTAAAAATAAAGGTGATAACCTACTGCTAGCAGTCAAACTAATTGGTGGTAATCTTCCTTCTCACTAACTGGGGTCCACATTATCTATGGTAGACCATATCCAGGATTATTGAGGGTTAAAATGCACTGTTCTGTCCAGTTCTGGTTGTTTGTAATACTATATGTCATTCTGGTATCTGTAAATCAGCAGCAGTATTTGAACATACATGGGGTTTTCCCATTTGTGATGGTCTTATTTGTGGGCAACATGAAAGTGGGATGCAAGTTCCAGCTAACAACATGGAAATGGAGAAAATTTCACCAGGCTTGGGAAATTTTTTCACTGTAGCAGCAGGGTTTTTTTCCGAAATGGGGACACTCATATAGCAAGCAGGTGAAATTATATAAACTTGCTCAGGTATTCAATATATAGAATTCAGCTATCTGTGTTTAGGTCTTAGATAAGTTTTGTTGATTTCCCAGTTAAACTGATCTAGGTTTTGATGAGGTGATTTTTTTTTTATTAAATTGTAAAATGCACTTCTGTTTATTTGTGTTGATTAATGCCTCTTTTGAGACTTTGAAATGAGGATTGCAAGAATTCAGAACAGTATATCCATTTTTAAAAATGGACATATGTGCATTTGTATTTACTTTAATGTCTGGTAGCAAAATTTTTAATCCTGAAAATGCAACCAGAAATCCCACATCAATTATAACCATAGAGAAAATTGCAGATTTGTAGGAACTGACTGAAATCCTCTGCTGAGGAGGCCTCCATTTTGGAGTAGGCAACTGCTTAATTAGCAGCTTTTCATGTTTCTACAACTCTGCAAGTTCTTTGTCTTTGCACTTGAAATCTCAGTGGACTGGGCTCACAGCATTACCTGTGTTACCCCTTTATTTGCACATGCAGCCCCTTTCATTGTATTACTGGGTATAGGACCTTCTTGGGGAGTGTTGTTTAAGAATGAAACTACCGTTGTGAAGAATCATGTTCAGGGCAAACATTCATTTCCTGTAATTTGTTGGAATTGTCTGAGTGGTGAGAGGAGACAGGACTGAGTATTTTCTGTCCGGCAGTGTGGGAGGAAGAGAAAACCGAGTCTGAAGAATCAGGTTTTTTGAATCTCCATAATTGGCTTCAGCACACAGATGTGGTGGTGACAAGCACAGCAGCCAAAGAAAAAAGATGAGGCATAACATTTTGATTTCCCAACATAGGGTAGACTTCCTCCAAGTTTACTTGAAGGCAACTTAAAGTTTATCATAAGCAGTTGAGGTCTGGCATACATAAAGGTCTAACAGATTAAAATTGTTTCCAAACGGAGAAGACAGGAGAGAAAGTCTAGATAGTTTTTCTGGTTTGTTTTAGGGTCACTGTTTGGTTGTCCACTGCACTGACAGAACCTCTCACTTACTGGTACCAAGTATGCTGCCTCCTTCAGACACCCCTCTTTGCTAAAGAGGGGGAAATTCTCTCAGGATAAGTCTTATTTGTTGCCAATAAGTGGTAAGTATAAAAGCTCCCCAAGAAAATTTTGTAGTGTGGCTGTTCTTGTTAGAGGTACCCAGAAGGACACCAGTTTATTTTGGGGTATACTTGTACCCATATCTGTAATTTCTGGTACCATTACCAACGTATATGTTATCACTGATACAGTTATGTAGGTAGGCACTGTTGACCTTGTGAAAGCTTGCTCACCAAAAGGTCTCCATGTTCCACTTCAGTTACCTGTGATGTTCCTCCTCACCATTACCTATTTTTTATATTTCTCTTTCTGATGCAGACAAAGTTATGATATTCAGATTGTGGCTATGGTGGACCAGACAGGATTTAAATCTGGTAATATTCTTGATTTAAATAATCCATTTTTCAAGTAAGAAATGCTTATGACTAAAATATACTATACTAGAGTGGTAGTATCCTGTATGACAGAAAGCAAAGCACACCTACCCTGGAAGACTAAGTTTCTAACCTCTTATAGCTTATTTCTACAGTATCAGGGCATCATTGTTCTGTATTAGCGGTGGTTACTTATATAAGCCAATATTCTATTTAGACTGTGTGACAACGAGCAAAATAAACAAGATATAGTGATGTGACAAAATAGCAGATATTCATTTACTTGAACTAATGTATACTTGAAATACTTTGCTGTTTCCTGTTGTATGCTGAGATGCACTCAGCTGAGTGCATAACCTGGTGTTACTATTAAATGTGAAGGACCTGTCCTTTTTCTATCAAGCATGAGGGGAGGAAAAAAACCCTAAAACTACCTGCTGCAATTCTTTTCAGCTGAGCTGGGACCTTCACCAGGCATCGCTACAGCATGGTATTTTGGGAAAAGCTGTCAATTACAGATCAAACAAGCAGGAGGCAGGAGCTATCAATTCTTCCAAAACAATAACAACAAAAAAGCTTTTGAGAAAAACAGGCTGATTGTGTTCTGTTCTCATTCTTAGGCTGCATTTGGCATAAAAATAGGGAAATACAGCTGGTGGAAATGTTTTGTTTTCAGAGGAATAGCTGGGAAATCCTTTCCTTGTTCATCATGTGCTTCCTGTTTCTTGTTTCTTTGACTGAGACCCATGCAAAAATTCCACAGCAATCTTATAAACCAAAGTATACTTTGTATCTCATGAAAATGAATACTTTTCATCTACATCAAATGTGTGGCACATCAGTCATTTTGGCTTTTGATTGGGGGACCCCTTTGATTAAATAAGTAAAAATAGTTTTGTAATAAAGACTATTCATGGAAGACTTGCAATAACTGTAAATAAAATCATGCTCTGGAAGGTTAATTTTGTTAGATTTGACCTGTGACATGGAGCGTGCCTAGCTTACTTTTTTGGTTTAGCCAGTTTCAAATCTAAAACTTTTTTGTGACAATGACTACAAGTAAGTTTACAAGCCTTCTAATATCCATGTACTTATTCTAAGCACCCATCGCAGATGAAAAATGATGAAATAAGTCTCCTCATTTAGAAGCAAAAGAGGCTTTTGTTAAGTGTTTAACTTGCATAAAATTAAGAAATCACTTTGAGAATGCTATCACTCATTTGCAAGAAAGCAGGGGGAAAACAGTCAAGTTGTGTCTTACACACAGAAATACTTTAAGTTATATGAAACAGTAGTCTAGCTTGAAAATTGAATGCAAAAATGTCATTGTATGACTTTCATGGTTGCTAGGCAATTAGCCATATTGAGTTAGATGATTTAGACTGCTGTTCTTTTATACATTAATGCTTAGAGCACTTGGTTGTGAACCCTGATGAAACACACTAACCTTTAACCGGCTTCCCCTATGTGGCTCATTTAGGGTTTTTTTTGTTTATTGATTCTCCCTCATTTTGCCCCTCCCCTCCCATAGTAATTACCAGAAATCTGAGAGTTGAAAAAACAATGGCAAAGAAAACTTCCCAAAAGAAAAATGCTTATTTATATACATGGGGTAACTTTTGACGCATCTGTAAGGTTTTCAAAAATTAAAATCATATCCAGATTTTTAAAGTAGAACATACAAGTGAGTGTGCATAATGTCCCACTATGCTGACGCATCCAGCCTAGCTCTCAGCTATATCCCTGCTTCTTAACATCCCTGATACCAATACTTATCTCTGTACCACAGGGATGGATGATAGGGAGGGTGTAAAATAAGCTACGGTGGATTTGGTAGCATTTTACTCTTACTTGAAGAGCTGCAAATCTAGATGAAAAGACTTACAATTTAAATTTGAAATCACACTGCATTTAATCCAGTAACAGCACAGAGGAACTGACTTCCTGGCTTTATTCCAGTAAGCCACTGGCTGACTGTTATGCTTACAACTTCCCATTTCAGAAAAGTCCTTATTACATATCAAAAAGCAGACATAGTTTTTATTCCTGAGAAAACTAAAAGCTGTATTAGAATTTCTTAAATTTCAGTTAGTGCTGTAAGCTGTCAAAGAACTGCATATTTTATTATAACTGTATTTTATTCTTTCATCTATTTTTAGGTATGCTTAGAATATATTGTACTATGGCAACTGAAAACAGAAGTGAGATTCTCTCCAAGCTGAGTAACCAATGAGACTGGCAGTCCTTAGTGGGCCTCTGGTGCTTGTGTGAAATCATTTTTGTAATTATATAACTGTAATTGTATATGAGTCACATGAGAAGGGAGTACTCGCCTTCCATCCTTTCTAACTGAAATTTAGCCTGCACTCGTATTTATAGACTTGCAGCAGTTTTATTCCAGAAAGCTCATTTGGTATAGAGCAGGAATTATTCCTGTTTGGCTTTATCTGTTTTAAAGTAAGCTTCCCTCCCCATGGGAGGGGTTTGCTCTTTTTTTCTTGGTGGTGTGGTGTTTTGGGTTTTTTTAAATAATCTAGTTTATTAACAAAATCTACCTCTTGATTATAAATGTAAGACGTCAAAAGATCTTTGTGCAGTATGCAGTGTCCACACTTTAAGCCTTCAGCACTTACTTACAGGCATTTCAATGTTTGGTTTTAATCTTCTTGGTCACCAGGACAGTGAGTTAAGTACTTCAACTTTCTCTCAATAGATGCATTAATTTGTTTCACTTAGACAGGAGCCTGAAGTCATCTTGTATATACACGGTATCAAACTGTGTGACGGGATATGTGTAACTTTCTATGTCTTTCTGTAGCTCTGTGAGAAGGACAGAAGCTCTGAGCTATATAGAGATATACTTTTGGTTTGCGTACCTAACAAATGAGGAAGCCTGTATAGTACAGATTCTGATGAGGTGTCTCTCCAGACAATGTTAGCCATAAAAAACACATAATGACTTCTATAGAATTTGTTTCTGTCACTCAAAGTGTAGGCCTTAGGTTGAATGAATGAATAAGCTGGAATCTAATGAGAGATGTAAATGTCATTTTACTACCAAAACTACAACTGCAGTGATGCCTCAAGGAAGATATAACCAGACTTTAGCTTTCCACACACTGCTGGAAGGCTGGTTTGAATGAAAGTCCCCATGAAGATTGACCCTTCTGTCAGGTAGTTGCATGCATGCTGCATTCGTTCAGAAGACCAGCTAAGGACCACTGCAGAGAGTACTTAGAAAACAGCTGTAGTTTTAGAGGGTTTTCTCCAAATCTATCCTCATTTGCAGCTATTTAAAGACTGTTTATGAGGTTATGGAAACTAATGTACAATTTGTAAAAGTAACATGAACTTGCTGGCTGAGGCCATGAAACTATTGAAGATAGCATCAGAAAATGATTGCCTTATTATTTCCAGTAGCACTCAATACAGCAGGTGAGAGATTATACTATACTATAAAAATGTAGTTTTGCACAATAAGACTGTTTTGTTACACACATATATTTTAAAACCAGTATTTGATGCAGATTGCTGCCCCAGAATGGTAACAAGCTATCATTCTAACCTGTATGACCAGTGGAACAAGATTTCTGATGCAGTGTCTGATGACTGGCTGGCTATCTATCCTTCCTAAATTTAGTCTGTACAGTGGTTGGTGGTTTTATGCTTATACAAGAGAAGGAAACAAATCCTGGAAAAGCCAATTCCAAATATCAGGCAGCTGTAGTTCAGAGTTTTCTAGTTTGGCAGTTAGCACAGCAATTTTGAATAGAGTATATGAAATCTGAATCTGAATTCAGCGTATAGATTTATAATGCCTCCTCTTGATCAAACTATCTGTCACATTTCATTTTGAAACCTCATCTAATAACTATCTGTATATCAAAGAGTTCTGTTTTCCACAGGAAAAGACCTTACATTGTGAATTTCCCATGGCAACTTTTTAAGGGGAGGAGGAACAACAGCAGCACAAAGCAGTGTCAGGCTGTGTATGTTTATTTCAGTGTAAAAGGTGCATGTATCTACTCACTGCACCTTCAATATGTACAGAAAAACTGTTTCCCTACACACTAAGAAGTAAAAAGAATATTTCCAAGTGATTGCTACATTGAAGTGATTAGGATGATCCAGGAATGATGTTTGTATTTCTCTCTACCTCAGCAATTCACTTTATTCCAGACTGTATGCTAAAATCAAAGAGAAGATTGTACTCTTTGCAGTATGAAATAAAGTCCTGTGGCTGCCTTCATGTCTTTATTACCTAATATTTTATTCTTTCCTGCTTTGAAGTGCTGGTGATTTTGAAATATATAGGAGCCTGCTTTCAAGGATTATAGTGACTGTTTTCACCTTACAGAAACTTCTGGGTTTAAACATGAGAATATACTTGCAAAATGTTTTTAAAACAACATGTCAATGAAAACATTGTATTAATACAAATGATGGTGTTTTGATTTTTTTTAACTAAGGCAACATTAATGAATGATAGAGACTGTAGGGAAACTAAAGGTGAATGTCTAGAGCAAAGAGTGAAGTAGTTTCACAATTTAAGACTTGAAGAAATTGGACCACATTATGGCATTTTCTAATTTATTGTGCTAGAGGCTCTATTTATCCTGATGAAAAACAAGAGTCTTGCATTACATAGACTCAGAAAGCAAAATAGGAAAGACACTGAATTTCCTATTAAGGAGTTACAAATTTTCATGCTTTGTGGGATCCATGGTCAATTAGAATGTTCATCTTTGAGAAACTATATGAGTCAGAAGTGGTTTTAACACATTGCTTATAATTATTTTCCTTTACCTGTACCCCAGAAAGATGCATTTAAAGTTTTGTAACAAGCCACATGTACATAGGGATTCATGATAAATTGCATTTTCAGTAGTTATGACTTTCATTCTGAATGCCTATCTATAAGAGCTCTCCCATCTGAACTGATGATTAAAATATTCCATGCTTAGGAACAGTATAGGAATTCAGTGTGGTCACTAATACTATAGTAGTTCCTATAAGAAGTAGTGATTTACTGTGTACTGTGCACGCTAGACACAGAGAAATCTTTTGGTAACACTCTTCATAATACTTACCAAAACTGATGTTGAAAAGCAATCTCGATGCAGCTGAATGTAAGTGCTGTGAAACAACAGACTGCAAAGAAGAAAAAAAAAAAGAGAAAAAAAAAAGAAAAGGAGTTTAGAGGTTGGAAAAAAGAATCCAGATGGCATGCATTTTATTTTCCCTTAAGCCTTGGCAAATAGTATGCAGATTTTCACACTTCTTGATTAGATAGCACATATATTTACAACTTTGCACTGATCCAAGTTGAGAGCTAAAACTGGGGAAAGATACACTGTCAAGATGCAGCTGAAGAACAGGTAGAATGGAGGACAGCAGTTCAACAGGAGACTGCAGGCAGAAAAAATTTCTTGCTGGAAGCACTCAAGAGGGTATCAAATATCTGACATTAATTGTTCAGGTTCAGGTCACCAGGCTTGACCCATACTGATTTTAGTGTTACTCAGATTCTTAAATTTACAGAAGAAAAAAAAAAAAAGCACCTGAAAAAAACCCAGAGACAATGGAGTGGGAAGTACAAAAATGTCTTTCTCGAAATGGCTACTCCTCCCTAAGTTGACTAGTTATCAGACATGTCACCTGAACTGCAACTCGAGCCTATGTTACATCATTGACTTGAGACGTCAACCTGGTGTTGCTCATACTTCAGCCCAATATACAGGAGGCTTTCAATGTCCCTTAGCTAATGAGTCAGTAGTCAAATATCTGGTGGATCGTGATTCAGAACTACTGTGAACAAAGCACTGTTCAATAATTTGAAACTAACAGTGCCTTCCCAAGAAGTGTTAGGAATGTAGGGCTTGCTCTTGCAAACCTGTAGATGGAAGAGCACTCCTGATCTTTATATGGAAAACAACACAAGAGAAACAGGCCAGCCTTCACTCACAACAGGCAACTATACTGCTGGACTTCAGAGGATCTCAGAAATTCTCCCAGAAACATTGGTGTTAGGACATGCACATTAAGAATTCTGTTCTTTGGCACACTCCATTCACCCAGGAAATAGTGAGCTAAGAAACAAGAAGAAATGACTCTGCAACTGTTTTGGATCAACTTTGGAAAAAAAGGAAATCTATGTCACTTGTGCTGTCATATGGCTGGAACTCTTGGCTGGTATATTTAACTATAAACAACAGCAAGTGAGCAATATCAAGATGCACCAGGAAGGCTGCTGGTTTTTTCTGAATAGGTGGCCAAACAACTTCCACTCTGTCACTCCTGACAGGTCTTTATACTTTGGAAAATGACCAGAAGTTGAGTCCTTTCTCACACAGCCTAAGTGAGGAAATGAAGCAAAATAAATGGAAATTAGTTTGTGGTTCTCAGTGCAACCCTGTATCCCAGAGCAACATGCTGTAGTTACTACTGAGAATTCGTCATTTCCTTATGATTGCATCTCATATTTTTCAAATCCATTGACTTTTAACAAACATTGCACTGGATTCTAAGTTACTCATAAAGTTAAAAATGATGATGCAAGAAGCTAGCAGGAAGCTACAGACAAAAATAAAATAGGCAACAGACAGCGTGGGGCAGTGAAATACCCATGGTTCCACAGCTTCCTTGGCTACGGTGTAGTCCAGAAAATGGATGGTCACTCACACAAACATTACATGCTTTCACCGCCCTTTCCAAGTCCAGAATGGCAGCAGGAGTAACTGTCCTCTCCATTGCTCATCGCTCAGGAGCAACAAGTTCCAGGCTGTGTTTAGATGTCCACCTTTGGGAATCCTTATGGGCAGCAAAGTTAACTTGTGCCTACCTACCACATGATGGCAAAAAAGGATTTTTTTTTTCCCATTATGAAAGGGTTGAATATACTTTGTCAGGCCAAAGTATATATACCTTCTGCTATATGCTTGGTCAGAGCAAAGTAAAGCCTGCGTTAATGATTAACTGATTGCTCATCTGTACTGCAGTACCTAAAAAACAACACAGAGAAGAGGTCTTTGGCATACTGGAACTGGAGCAGCACAGACTCAAAATGCCTTTGGCTTTGTCTGCAGGTCAAAGCATCTGCATTGCGATGACAAGGATTAAAATATTATATATATATATATATAAATATATATATTCTGTAGGAAGCATTTACAAAGTCCACTTACAAAGACAGAAGAACTGTCCATTTCTCCAAAAATAATGTAAGCTATAAAATAAGTCTTAGACAAGGTGCATATAGCTATGTTCAGCAAATGAGAAAGTACCTTCAGTACTTTTTGTAAATGAAAATTGTAGGATGCAGGTTTATCTGACTTCTTTGGTATTAGTCCTGCTGCCTTGGTAGTAAGAACAGGTTATGGCTGTGGTTACACCCCATTTTTCTAACAGCTGTGCACCTCCCAATGTCTTGCTGAAGGAGATTTGCTGTCTTCCATAAAAAATGTTTTAATGTCTGTTCTCCTGTCTCTTTTCTCTCTCTTCTGGATGCTGTTTTGATTCCATGGAGATTAAAATTATTAAAGAAACAAAAAGATAAACATTTAAAAAATTTAATTTATGAACATAAGTAACACTGAAGTTCACTATTACCCGTCTGCCGACTTAATAGACATTATGGTATCTGTGCTGATACATGACTCTGAAAATCCTTGGGAGATGTGTTTAGGTCAAGAATTATCTTCTGCAATTACAGACTCTTTTAAGGTACCTGATGATCTTTAAGGAACCCTTAACTGTATTTTATGAAAGACAGATGCTTGAACCTGTAAGCAGGTTGACTTGAAATCTCTGACAATCAAAAACTTTATTGGTTTGTTCTCTGTGATACATTAGTCTTACAGCAATCAAGCTGAACATAGCAATAGATTTTCTAATGTCTTAAGTGTTCACAGTATTAATTCTTGAAAAGAAACCACCAAAAATCTGGAAAATGTAATTAACATGGAGAATAGACTTATTTCAAGTATTTATAGAGGTTGTTACAAACACTGAAGCAAAGCATTTTTACCAGTGGAAGCAGGCAAATTTGTGATATTATGTCCCTTGACTTAAGCCAAGCTCCATAATACACACTCTGTCCAGCCCTATCCCTTTTAAAACACACAATTTTCATGTCATTTGGACAAGCATGATGTTTAACATTTCAAGGAGTGGGAAAACTAAACACCACAATCCTGCCTATGTCTGTTCTATTTTGCAAGTCACTTCCATGTACTTCCCAGGAAACACATAAAACACTACTATCACTGCCAGTACTATGTTTTACTCCATTGAATAGTATATCTACATCACTTCCGCAGTCAAATATACTGTGGGTAGTATTTACTATGCCCTGATTAGGGATTAGAAGAGTGGCCCTCAACTCAGATTAGTTGAGGAAATACCATAGAAGGAGGAAAAGAGGTGGAAATCCTAATTCCCAGAATAGCTGTTAACGTGTATTAGATTTCTCATAATTCTGTTGCATATGTATGCAATGCTTGTATATAAACACCCTACAGCTACAGCTTGGTGTGCCTTAGGAGGAGCTATCCCCTAAACACCCAGCGCTGCAATAAGGATACCTGCTTAACAGTTACATTGGACCCCGACTGTTAAGTGAGTTACGACGTCTCAGTGATCACAATTAATTAGCACATTCCTGATTAAGGGCCCCTTTTCCACTGGGAAGTGGTGGCAATTTAATACCCGAATACGAAAAAAACACTCGACGCTACCATTTCACATAGCTAGTCACCTCTGTGTCGCCTAGAACTAATGGCTCCTCCTGCTGTTCTCCCAGTAGCTCCCTCCCCGGCAGCGTTCAGGGCCAGGTGCGATGGGGCGCTGGGCTGCCTGGGCAAGTGGAGGTGTCCCTGCCAGTGGGCAGGGGAGTTGGAACTAGAGGATCCCTGAGGGGCCTCCCTACCCAAATCATTCTGTGATTCTACGCCCGTTGTTTTTAAGGCAGGATGTTATTTACGCCGTGCATAAAGCAGGCCGCACTCCCGACGATGGCGGCAGGGTTAGTTCCCGGGCCCGCGGAGAGGCGAGCAGGAGGTGAAGACGGAAGCACGAGGAGAGGACGGGAGCCTTCCCTCACAGCGGCCCGCCCTTCTCACCGCTCCGGGGTGAGTTTGCGGGGACGGGAACTGCCACGGCGGGCCTCGAGACTGACCGAGCCGATTTTGGCGGCGGCACCGCGCGCCACCCGCCGCCCAGGTATGGCGGGCAAAAAGCGTAATGGCCCTCGAGTTGTGCGTAACGATTTGCGTCACTGCTGTGCGACAGCGGCTTCCGGGCCAATAGGAAGCCCTGTCCGCCGGAAGGGAGCTGCGAAGTGCGGGTGGGAAGGCACGGCACGGCACGGCAGGGCACGGCACGGCACGGCACGGCACGGCACGTGCGTAGAACGCTGAGGGGCTGGAAGGTGCGTGCGGGGGTAAAGGAGGAGAAAGGGGAGGCCGGCGGCGGAGGCGAGATCTTTCCCGCGGACCACCGCTATCTCACGCCTGCTCCCCGCGCCAGGCTGAGGGCCAGCGGTGTGCCGCGTACTCTTGGGCGCTTAGGATCTCTGGGGAGTGGGGGTCGGGGTCTCAGACGCTTAGGTGCGGTGAAACGTAGGCTTGCCTCGCTGAGTCTCCGTGCCGCCCGGTCCGTGCGCGACGTCTTCGGGCTCCGCACCACCTGGCAAGGCACGGGCGACCGCCGCTGGCAAGGGCTGAGCTCCGCCAAGCGTGCAAGCCGTGTTCGGTAAGGGCAGCATTAGTAGGGGAGCCACGTGGTCCGGTAACGCTGTCTTCTGCCCTGCTTGCAGCGTTGTCGCCATGGAAGCCAAGGGCAAAAAGAAGTTCGCGGGGAGAGGTGGAAAAGAACAACACGGGAAAAGGAAATTTAAAAAACGTAATGGTAAGCGGGCAAAGCCTCCTTTGAAGGATTCCCGTCAGAATGGTTATTGTAATGTGTGGGTGTGCTGTAACTTAAATTTTTATCTTTGTAAGTTTATGTCATGACATGACAGGGTTGGTATACGAGTGAAGAGCAGTGTGTCCTTACAGTGATGCTTCTGACAGTATGTCCTATATGATGCTCATAGAGGTGCTGGTGAATTATGGGCTGGATGAGCAGGCAGTAAGGAAGATTGAAAGCTGGCTGAATGCCTGGGCCTAGGCATTGGTAATTGGTGGCATAGAATCTAGCCTAATACCAGTAACTACCAGTATACTTTGCAAATCAGTGCTGGGTTTTGATCAGGATAATGTGATGGAGTGTGCCCTCAGCAAGTTTGCACCAGAGCTTGTGCTGCCCTACATAGGGACCTAAACAAGTGTGAAGAATGGGCTGATTGAAGCCTCACAAAGTTCATCAAGGGTGAAGTCCTCACTGAGGGATGGGGTCAATCATAGTACATTCTGGGTGAATGTATCTGTACATTTCAGGGGAAAGCAGCTTTACAGAAATGACCTGGGGCTCCTGATGTTCAAAAAAACAAGTCAGCAATGTGCCCTTTTTGGAAAAGCTGGCTAATTTGATCCTGGGCTTTATTAGGAGGAGTGCTGCCAACAGGTTGAGGAGGCGATCCTTGCCCTCTTCTCAGCACTGGTAAGGCAGTATCTGAAGTGCTGTGTCCAGTTCTGGGCTCCCTGGTAGGAGAGGTTTATGTACTGGAGAGGGACCAGTGAAGGATCACAAGCATAATGAAGCATCTGGAGCATTTCTGCTGTGGACAGTTCACCCTGGAGAAGAGATAGCTGAGAGGGATCTTGTCAGTGTCTACAAACACCTGAAGAAAGGGTGCAAAGAAGCAACGAGAATCTTCTCAGTGGTGCCCAGTGACAGGACCAATGGCAGTGGGCACAATCACAAACACAGGAGGTACCCATTGCACATCTGTACACATCTGTGCACATGCCTCTTTACTCTGAGGGTTACCAAGGACTGACTGTTGCCCAGGAAGATGGTGGAGTCTCCCACTGTGGGGATAGTCAGAAGCCACATGGCCTGGGGCACCCAGCTTTGGGTGGCCCTGTGTGAGTAGGAGGGTTGGACCAAATGGACTTCAGACCTCAACTTCAGTCATTTTATGATTCTAACTTCCATTCAAAACTGTGCTGACTATGTGATCAAATAATGTAGAAAAAATAAAGCCGAAATGTTTGAAATAGATTACTGCATTGTAAGCCTGTCAGCTCTATTTGAGAGTCAAAACTACAATGCGTGAACTGCTGTGGGTTAGGATTGAGAAGGTACCTTTCAGTGTTAGCACTCTTCTGCTTAAAACAGATGGTGTTGAAACAGCTCCAACCATAAATGATTAAGAGACAATTTGGGAATTGATGATTTTGATGTCAGAGGTGGCGACGTACTTAATTTAGAATAATCATCTTTATGCCTTAGCCATTGTAGTGCTGCCCAGAAAATACTGGCATGTAAGAAGTATTGTGTAGTTTTATATATATATTTATATATTTTTAAAATACTGTTAATGCAAAGTAATTCTTGTTACAGTAATAATTTGTTATTTTGAAGCAATGTTAACTCTAGGGTAACATTTTAATTACTATTTTGTTGTTTAATAGTTTCAGGTCCACCAAAGAAACCGTTTAACAAAGTAGTTGAGGAGGGAAAGCCTAAATCCGTTTCCAAGAAGTTTTTGAAAGGACCGTTAAGACCTGTAAGAGCTAGTGTGAAACAATTCAAGAATAAACAGCCAACAGAAAAGTTTGCAAAGAAGAGGAAGTTCCAGGATGCTGAAGAGGGAGGTGAGCAGATTTTTTAGTCTGCTTATCAATGGAAACTAGGTTTTGGGAATCTCATTGTTTATCTAGGTTGACTTCTTCCCCCCACCTTGTTACTTGTTTCTAAATTAGTGGTATGACTCCCAAGTTTACTTCATGTTTAGTATTTGCTGTGGAAAAATTTACTTAAACTGACTAACCTTGAGGCCAAAGGCATGAGAATGAGCAGTTACGAATTAGCTTGAAAGTGAAAAGTAAAGATACAGTAACAAATTTAAATAAATGGTATTCCATCATAAAGATATGATTATTTTAATGGTAGCATTAAGTGACTAGCTTGAATCTTTGTTTTAACACAAATTTGGAAATTACTCTTTTAGAAATTTAGTCCTCCGTTCTAAAAGTACAGGCTATAAAATTTGGAACACCAAAAGAATAATGAAAAAAGGTTTGATTATATTATTTTTTTCTGTGGTGCAAACTATGTAGATACTTTCTTTTAAGAGAAACCATTGATGTCTCTGTATTTGTTTTATGTGTATGCAGAGAGGCTAAATGAATGTCTGCTTTTATCACTGTTTTCACATGAGAGATTCTGAAGTCCTGCATAAAAACACTGGTTCGAAAGGCAGCAGAGGGTGTTAAGTATTTTGTTGTTGCTTTTGCGTGTTTGCAGAATGGCTTCACATGAAAGATGCAGAAGGTGTCTGGAAACTTATTAGCAGCACAGCATTCATATTAAGGTGCTTTAAGAAAAGTAACACATAACTGCAAGCCAAACTTTAAATGTTCTTTCTAAGGAAAACTGAAAGCTGCTGTGTATTGCACAGTGATGTTGCTCTCAAAGCAAAGTGTTACTGTTTTGCACATCACTGTTGCTTTAGGAGAGTGATAGAAAAAGAAATTGACAGCAAGCTTTGTAAAAAAAAAAAAAAAAAAAACCAAAAAAAAAACACAACCAAAAAAGCTCAAAAAACCCCAAACCAAACCAAAAAACCCCAACCAAACAACAACAGAACAGAACATGTGTTTTGGAGAGGTAAGGCGTTAAATGTGTGCTGCTAAATACCAACAAATTGCGCTTCAGTGTCTAAAAATTTAAACCTTGTTCTTTAATGTTCCATGTAGAGGTAACAGGTAGCATGACTCTTCTGTGAATCCATGTAATATAAAATGATGTTTTTTCTCAAGGTGCAAATAAAACTAAAACCAAATACTTGAAGTTTTTCTGTAACTAATTTGTGGTACTTTGTATAAAGTTACCTTTACTGAGTGTGTTTTGTGGGATTTGACTGAACAACAAGATTGAGCAAGTTTAAAATGCTTCAATTTTTTCCCTTTCTCTGAGATTTCCTATATATATCTCTACATTTAGGTATCCTCTTTTAAGAGAGGGAAAGTTATATACGAGTACAGGATGAACTAAAAACAGAGTTACCTGGTGTAGTCATAGGCTGCTGTGTGCATTTTGAGACAATTTTCAAGCTTTTAGGAGGGGTGCGATGTATCCTTTGACAGAGCTTTGAGGGAAAATAGAAGTGGAAATTGGTAGCTTAGCATAGTTTCTAAATATTTACACTTTCATATTAGCTAGCTGTGCAACTGCAGTCAAAGCTCCTAAATCATTAGCAGTTCAAATCAAAGGATTCCATTGTTCTTTTATTGATATAATTTGGTTTTGTCTTCAGGGTCAGAGTCTAAGAAGCCAAAGTGGAATGACTTCAAAAAGAAAAGGAAGGAGTTAAAGCAAACCAGACAACTTAATGATAAAAGTAATTATGACATAATTGTAAAATCGAAGCAAATATGGGAAAGTGTGAGAAGGTAATAATGTTTTGTTGTTGTTGGTTTTGTTCAGTATGCTTTTAGTCGTAAGTTGTGAGAAAGCTAGACTGCCTTTCTCTTCTTGTAATTATATGAAACCATATTTCAGTGCAGTTCTGTAGATGTTCAAGCACAGTATGGTGACTGACCCATGGTGCTGGAAATGTCTGGATTGAGCTCAATTGTATTTTATGCTGAAATTTGTGATTAAATGCTTAAGGAGTTGTCTTAATTTTTTGTAATCCTAAAGCACAGAGCATGTACTGATTCAGCCTGATCTTGTGGTAGGATCACTGCATGAGTTTCACGTGGAGGTTTCTATACTTTCTCTGGGCAGGTGTATTTCTATAACTGGAGCCCCACATCAGAACGAGGAGTTAGTTTTACCTGCTCTATGTGTCTGTGCTTTGCATCTCTGGATCTATAAACAACTCTGGCTGCAGATCTGAAATTATGTTCTCTTTAGTAGTACTGTTACTCAGGAAATAATAAAATACGGAAATCTGGTTGGTTTCTAGGAACCAAATCTTGATTATATCCACCTGCAGGTTTACTGAATGACAATGTAAATTCATATTAGTTGGAGCTAACTGTTTTATACCTTCTTGCTTCTAATTTCAAAGTGTATCATACTACAAAAAAGCTGCTTCCACAGTTAAGATTGTTTTACTTCTTTTTGGTTGTAGGAAGAAATGCGATAAGGAGAAGCGAGAAAAGCTAATGAATGAACTACAGAAGCTTCTTCATGGAAAAATTAAAAGTGTAAGAAAAAATAATGCCATAGTGCACAAATTCACAAAAGCTTCTTTAAAGAATGGTGAAGCAGAAACACATTTTTAATATTATACCGCTAACCTAGTCTTCCAGAAGCCACAGGGATTTTTTTTTTTAACTGTTAGTTAAAAAACAAACAAACAAACCAACCAAAACCAGTTGATAGGTTGCATTTGGCACCTGGATTTTCAAAGACATCCTTTTATTCTGTAGATTTTAATCACCGGTTTGTTTTCCTTCCATCAGAACACTTTATGATTTCTTCAGATTCCTGTCTGTCTTGCCATATTTTCATCCCAGTAGTCCTGGGATGCATTGTCTATCCGCTGACATTTATAACAGCTGGCAATTATAAGGGTATCTATTTTGCCAAGCAGGTTTAGTCCAGTGAAATTCTGCGTTAACTGAAGTTCAAAACTCTGCTCAGAGTTTTTATTATTTACAATTGTTGCTTTGTGGTTTTCTTTTAGAAAAGTTAACGTTCTGATATTTAACTATATTCAACTGTCTACTGAATTCTTGAAATGTATAAATTTGCAGTGAAATACATGTTAGATTTTGAAAGTAATTCTTGGCATTCCATCCCAAAGCGGAGTTGTATTGTCATGCTCATTCTGAAATTACAGTGAGAGAAAAGGAGATACCATTTCGTGGTTCTCTTTTGGTATTGTAATCTTGATGCATGTCCTCAGTAGTTGTCAGCAACTGTAAGTGTTGTCTGTATTTGGTTTGGTAAGATTACTTCTAAGCTGGTAAAAAAACATTAGAACAATTTGTTATAAACAGATAACTCCTCTGTTAAATTGCATTCCATGCTGCACATGAGAGAAAATACATTAAAATTTGGTACATAATGTTGTTTGAACAGCAAGTGATAATAAAATATCTCTGTCCTGTAGCTGGCATTTGCACATGATTCAACTCGAGTGATCCAGTGCTTTATTCAGTATGGTAATGAGAAGCAAAGGCAAGAGATATTTGAAGAATTGAAAGGTATCTTCTTACCATTTTAATTTTACCTGTATGCTTCTGAATTGTTTAGACACATTAAAACAAGACATACTATTTTCTCGTGAATATTTTTAACTTACTGCTGAAATGGTGCAGCATTCATAGTGAGTTCCTAAAACTTAGTTAAATAATAGCATCTTGTTTTGTAAAGTTAATGTAGTGAATGTTTTTGTTTTTCTCTTTCTAGATAGCCTCATAGAGCTGAGCAAGTCAAAGTATTCCAGAAATATTGTGAAGAAGTTTCTTATGTATGGGTGAGTATGAAGTTGCTTGGCTATTCTGCACTGTTTCATTTCCAGTGTGACTGCTGCTTAGTCAGGAGCAAAAGAGTATGTCTCTGGAACAATCTGTGTAATAACAAAGAGATAGGACAGTGTCTGGTGTTGATAACAGCAGTTTACCTTTTGCAGAAAGTAAAGCTAAGGCTGTACAGATAGGGGAAAACATATGCAAACAATAAGCTCAAATATATGCTCAAAGTTGATATTTGCCTTATACATACCCCTCCCTCCTCCCCCCCCCCCAAAAAAAAAACCGCAGAAAAAAAAACAGCCAACAAAACCACAACGCTTTTAAACTTTTTTCTGCTTAGTCTTTCAGGAAGACATCCTCTATTCTGTCAATTTTAATCACTGGTTTCTTTTCTTTCCATCAGAACACTTCATGATTTCTTCAGATTCCTGTCTGTCTTGCCATATTTTCATAAATGCAATACGTCTCATCCAGATGCATGTATTTCCTGGTTCTGTTCTAAAACTTAACATGTAAATGTGCTTCCAAAAATAAAACTATTGGTAGATTAGCTTATCCATAGCTTTAACTCTCGCTATCTCTTTTTCCTGTGAGACAGGACAAAACCACAAGTTGCAGAAATAATAAAAAGTTTTAAAGGCCATGTGAAAAAAATGCTCCGTCATGCTGAAGCATCTGCTGTCGTGGAATACGCATATAATGACAAAGCCATTTTGGAGCAGAGGAATATGCTGACAGAAGAACTGTATGGGAACACTTTCCAGGTTTATAAGGTAATGTTTCAATACGTAATAGACTAAGGAGTTTTAGCATTTATTGTGTAGAAATACCTTACTCAACTTACCTACTGTTTCTTTTGATGTCAGCAGCCCAAATGTGGTTTCGTTTAGAATCATAGAATGCTCTGGGTTGGAAGGGATCTCAAAGATCATCTAGTTCCAACCTGCCAACATGGGCTGGGACACCCTCCACTGGACCAGGTTGCCCAAAGACCTATCCAACCTGGCCTTAAACACTAACAGGGATGGGGCTTCCACAGCCTCTCTGGGCAACCTGTGCCAGTGCTTTTCCACACTCCTAGTAAACCATTTCTTCCTAATGTCTAATCTAAACCTACTCTCTCAGCTTGAAATCATTCCCCCTTGTCCTATCACTGCACTCCCTGGTAAGCAGCCCCTCTTCCACTTTCCTGTAGGCCCCCTTTAACTATTGTTAGGTTGTAATTGGGTCTCCCCAGAGCCTTCTCTTCTCCAGGCTGAACGAGCCCAGCTGTCACTCCTGTCTTCAGCGGAGAGGTGCTCCAGCCCTCTGATCACCTTCTTGGCCCTCCTCTGGTCTCGCTCCAACAGCTCCATGTCTTTCCTTTACCCAGCATGTTTAAATGTTAGGATTATTTGCACATTTCTATTGTAGGTTAATTGTTGTGGGTTTTTTTCAGTTTGAGCTATGTAAAATATGTTCTGTTCATCAAAGGCAATATAATATATCATTTAGTTGCAGTTAATGTGTTGTAGCGTCTAATGTGAAGTAGTAACCCTTGCTGAGATAAGAGTTAGGCTTAATTCCCCGTTAATGCTGTAGATGGTTTTTGTGTCAGAACTGCGTTGTGTCTTGTGAGAGCTGAGTGTGTGCAGAATGTGTCCATATGTATATGTGGTGTTCCCTTTAGGCTTAATTTTTGGCTTTGTTTTATTTTCCCATGGAGACTATAGGACTTCAGTCTGAACTCCTGAAGTGTAGATCCTCACCAGGCACTGGAAACCTTTTTAAGAAGTACAACCTCCTTTCTTGGAGCTTCTGTTTTTACTTCTTTCTTGCTGACTCGGAAAGTTGGTTTCCATTACAGGCACAAATAAATTTTGTTTGCTTTACACAATTGTTAACTACCTTGGAGTGACTTTTGTACCTCTGGTGTGCAACACAGCATGCTTTCACCCAAGAGTTGTGTTAAAATTGTATAATAGATTAATACTCATAGCTGTATTGCTGTTTTTTTCTGCACAGATTTTTGTTTGGTTTAGTAAGGCATTTTCCAGCGCTGATAATTATATGGTGTATATATTCATCCTCTCTGCTGTTCCCGAACTGGAATCTCCTGGGCCTTGGTCAACTTATCAGTTCATTTGTTGCAGTGTCATGCGTTTGCTGCTGTGTCACTCATTTGTGACACATTTGTCACACCCATCATGCGGGCTTTCTGCTTAGTTTGGGACTAATGCAATGCCATTTTTGTGTACTTTAGCTTTTATCTGACAGTCTTGTGAAGGATTGACTGTAATTGGTGCAAAACCTAGTTCAGACCACAGCTTTTGTTTACAAAGGATGAACATTCAGTGTATAGAAACTTGAATATACAGTTCTACATACTCAAAGTAGCTAACCTTTTTATTTTTAAAATTGTAAAAGCTATTAGCGTTGTATTAAATTATTGTTGTTTGTAACAGTGTTGACGAATATTTCATTGAAAAAGAACTAAGGATTACAGTTTTCTATGAACTCAAATGCTTAACTAGGAACAATCAAATGTCTGGTGGTGTGTTTGTTTCAGACACCCATTGTCCCAACGCTGGATAAAGTGTTGCAAGGTCAGCCTGAAAAGAGAGAGGCCATCTTGGATGAAATGAAACAGATTCTTACACCAATGGCACAAAAGTAAGGATAAAAACTAAAGGTGTGACAATCTAGTGTGAACCAGTTTATTTCTGACATACAGATATGGTACCCTTTTAAGCTGTAACATTGCTGTGTTGTGTAGTAAATATGGTCGTGTCCTAATGAATATCCTCACTTAATTTGAACTCCAGTTATATAAACTCAGTCAAACAATTGGTAGAAATCCTGCAGTATGATCTGCTTCCATAGTGCATTATTGGATAAACATCTGCAGTGGTCATTAGGAGAAAGTATTTTGCTAAGTTTTAGAATCTTCCAGATACTATAAACACTAAAAATCTTATCTAGAATGAGTATGTGTTTTCTGCACAGCACACTACCTAACTTTTTAAAATACAAATATAATATTGCTAGCTTGTCTTAGAAGCATTATTTGTGAGGAATTTCTTGCTTGTTTTCCTTTTCCCAAATACAGAGAGGCTGTGATAAAGCACTCACTGGTACATAAAGTATTTTTGGACTTTTTCACTTACGCTCTTCCAAAGCAAAGATCTGTAAGTATGTTTTGTTTTGGGTTTTTGTCTTCTTTTGCCTTTAAGTGGAATGTGTTTAATCTTATCATTGAAGTGTTGTAACAATCCGAGATTGATGATTAAGGACTGCTGTTCTATGGAGATTTACAGACGCAGTGAACTTTAGTACTAAAGCATAGTGTCTGTGATACTTGAATTAAAACGATACCTGATGGAGTGTTTTTTCATCATGCTAAATGCTTCTTAATAACTAGAGAATAGTTAAATCCAGGGACATTGTTTCCAGCTGTTTAGCTTTCCAGTGTGTAGTTTCTTAACCACTTCTTGCCATTGTCCAAAATTGGGCCCCTTCTGTCACCAGCCAAAACTTTTGTCTTCTGCCTCCTGAATCAAGCATATGGTTTGTATTTCTATGTCTGTATGTAATTCCTGTTTTAGGCTTACTCCAGCCATTCTTGCTGAACCTATGCCTAAACCCACCTGTGTGATATGACTCTCTATAAGCTGGTATCCTGCTTGACATGCCTTGTCATCAAGCTGTGTCCATCAGCCTCACCCTGCCTCTGCATTTCAGCACCATCTCACTCCAGGCCAGATGGAGCCTTCTAGAATTCTCTTGCCTTATTCCACTGGACTAGACTCCTGAACTCTTCTTTATTACTCTTAACAGGCCAGAGCAAAGCGTAATGAGCTTGACTATTCATGGCGTATTCTTAGTCCAGATCTTACCTAATTAGAGGTTCCTATGCGTAGTTTCATGTACTGCTTTGTCACAGAATGCTTCTGGATTCACAGCCTATGTGAATCAGGGAAGTAAGGGCCTATCTTTTCCTCCTTGCTTGCCTTTTTGTGCAGACATAGTATCATATGGATATTCTTTTCAGGGTTTGGAAACCCCTTTTAGTAGATCCGTGCCTGCCGGTGTGTAAAGCTAGTGATGCCAACTGTGTTGCAAGTGAGCAGTTTCTAAAGAAATGATAAAAAGCTTGGAACCTTTATGAAGTGTGAAACTAAGGATAGACAAGGAGACAGATTTGTTTCACATCAAGCTTCCACCTATCAGATGGTAACAGCAGTAGTAACTAGAAACCTGTGAGGGTTTTGTTTTGTTTTGTTGGGGTTTTTTTGGCTGTCATATGACTTTAGAACCTCATTCCTTTGATGTAAAGACTTAACTTTGGATTGAATCTTGTATATCTGGTGTATAACATCACCTGGTGCTTAAATGACTTCTAGTTTTTCATACTTTCTGACTAATACCCTGTATGTGTAAATAAATTGCACAACCTTCTAAGATGTTCTTCCTAAATCAATGATTCCCTTTGTCTCCTCTAATTTTAGTCTCAGGTCTGAGCACTTTCCCTTGAATTGTCTACAGCGAAACAACTGACAAGTTCCATTACAGTTCTGATTTTGTAGGATGAATATGGTGAACAGTGTAGTTTTGAAGGGAAAAAGTTTTAAGTCATTTACAGTCCTTTGGGCTCCATATGAGGCCATTTTTCAGAGGTTCAGGCAATGACAATAGCTCTGTAGAACCAGTGATCTCTCTGTAGTGCTATGGGTAAACAAGAAATCCTTTCATGTCTTCATCCGCCTGCCATGAGATTTCTCAGGCTTTTTATTTCACCTTTTTAGTTTACCACCTTTTCTTCCCCAGGAAATGATAGAAGCGATCAGAGAAGCTGTCATCTACCTAGCACACACTCATGATGGAGCCCGAGTAGCAATGCACTGCTTATGGCATGGCACTCCCAAGGTATTGTTTGGTTTCAGTCTACCTGATCCTCTTTAATAATAGCCTAGGCTGAGACTCTGAGTGTGGTGTCTCATGTGGGTCCTTCTGCCAGCGTATACTGTGATGCAGTTACGTATTTTAGTTCAGGGTTAAAAAGCGGCCCCACTTTACCCATTGGCAAATACAAGCAGTAGTTTTTAATGAATCAGATGCTTTCATTAGAGCTTACAATGGACCCATGGACTTCTATTTTTAGCAGAGTTCTTGGGAGATTATACATAAAGCTTTTCCATTTTCAGATTATTGGCCATTCATTCATACTGTAAATTTCTTAAAGCAGGTTTAATTGGCAGTAGGTAGGGGACAGTGAAGAAGCATAATGCAGAACAATGGCTTGGTTTTGGCATGCTAAGACTTGGAAAATATTATAGGATCTGTATTTTAGTTTTTTCTGCTGATACACTATCCTGAAATAGTTTTTATATATGCCATCATCTCTTTGGAAATCCTGTAATGCCTCCTGTTTTTATGTATTACGAAAAAATCCCCCAAAGCTACTTGTGAAAATAGTCAGCTTATTAGAATGCAGAAAAAGATGAAGTTCCTAGGATCTAGGTGTAGGTATGAGCCTATAGAAGACCTGAGCAATGATTGCAATACCCACAAGTATAAGCACTGAGGAAATTTTAGGCTGGAAGATCTTGCTGGTAAAAGCGTTTTGAAACAGGCTAGAGTCCTTGCTGTTATATAAATTTTAGGTCCTGTTGAAAGTATTTCCTTCCAAATAAAGAACTGAAGTGCAGTATTCTCTAAGTCGTGAACAAGATATAGTTGAACTTATGTGGTGGTTTGAGTCTTTTGTGGGGTTGGTGAGGGTTTTTTTCAACTTCCCCTTTATGGTGTACTGGACTTGCAAATATATCACAGAACCTCCCTGGGAGTGCATCTTTCACAGTTCAGGGTTAACTCTTCATGCTGTTTCTAGGATTTGACTAGTAGTATGAATGTAAGGCACTGGTAAATAACCTCCCATTCTCTTACTAAAGAAAAGGCTATGTTTTTGAAGGTGCATGTAGCAATTTAGTTGTTCAGAATCACTGGTATCACAGGTTTATCTGAGTTTCTTGTTTCCTTTTGAATAGGACAGAAAAGTCATTGTGAAAACGATGAAGACATATGTTGAAAAAATGGCAACGGTGAGTGTTCAATAGCCATTTATTTCATAGCAGTCTCTGAAAGACAAATGATTTGATGAGGCTCATTAGAATGTGATTTGGTACTGAAAACTAGTAGATCTTAAAAACTAGTAGATCTTAAAAAAAATAGTGGTGATGTGTTAGGAAATATGTTAAACTTTATGGGATGTGTAGAGACATACTGAGAAGCTTCATTGCAGGCACAATTTGTAGTACAATCCTCCTTTAAAATAGCTGAATTAATGATGTCCTAAAATTTTTGTTCTGCTTTTTTGGGGTTTTTTTTGGCCCAACTTTATATCTTCATATGGCTCATTGGTTAATTCTCCTCATTTGGGAGTAAAATACCATGTGTTACAGAAGAGGAAAAAAGGTTAAGATGTGTTGGGCATGTCATTGGAAAGCCCACTTGAATGTATATATATTTCTTATAAGGTGCTCAATAACTTTATACGTCAGGAAGATTCAAAAGTAATTAATACTGAAGGCATACAGTGGAAGAAAGTCTGTATTTATTTTTTTCCACAAGAACCATGTACATTTGGAGACTGTACCACCAGTAGAGTAACAGTTGAAAGGAGAATTCATAATGCTGGACAAATCTGCAACTGTGAAGAAAAGCTCTTTTAAATTCTTCCCTTTGTGGTTGCTCTGTTCTCTTTGGTGTGGTTTTGGTCAGTGAGCTCCAAATGTTTTTGATGACAGAACCCTGATGTGCATCCCATATATATATATGTGTGTGTGTGTGTATGTAGTACTACTGTACTAGTACATAGTATAAAACATAAATACAGAAAATTTTAAAGGATGAGATTAAGATAACTAGTAGTTGTTTTTTATATATTTATTAATGGTACAAAAAAGATTTTTCTTCCTGCACCACAATGGATTGTCTTGTGCATCCCACTTCAAAGGCCACTGGTCCCAGTAATGTTTTGTCTTCATGATTTTCTAGTACCAGAATAAATGAACGACTTGTTACGTTTTATAAAATATGCATTATATGGAAATCTGATCCATTTGGTAGTTAAGAGCTAAGACAGTACTGGAGCACTGACTATTTGGCTTCACTTTGACGCAGGGTCTGATTGCCATCCAAGGGAATCGGGTTGTGCCCTTTTGAGTATGGTAGAGGCTTGCTCTCCAGCAATGTAGTAGAGACTGTGTAACTCATTGCAGAGACATGATCTCCAAAGATGTGATTTGTTGCAGTTTTAAGCAAATCCTGTGATTTTGAGGATGTAAGGCAAATCCTGTGATTTCAAATGATTATTAAACAATAGGATTAGGTTAATAGGTTGGATGTGATAAAGCAGCATATCAACTCAGAATGGCAGATTAACTTTATCCTTGTTTTAATACCATGCTTCTCTTAACAAGCTTTGCTCTTGAAGAGAGAGCAAG
This sequence comes from Hypotaenidia okinawae, assembly GCA_027925045.1. Classification (NCBI taxonomy): domain Eukaryota; kingdom Metazoa; phylum Chordata; class Aves; order Gruiformes; family Rallidae; genus Hypotaenidia; species Hypotaenidia okinawae. The sequence goes on along the minus strand of BSDF01000005.1, from coordinate 33,044,035 downwards.
CCTAAATCTTGGGCTTCTCATGCAGTGACAACAGTTAGAATTTTCTTCTGGTTCATTTTGGGTCATGTTTCAGAAAAACTTCCAGAAATGTTTAAGTCAATTAGTATATTCATAAATCTTGACTGCATGTGTTTTCTGATGTCTTGTCTTTTGAAGGGTGAATTTTCACATCTGGTCTTGCTGGCAGCGTTTGATTGCATCGATGACACTAAACTAGTGAAACAGTTAATTATATCTGTAAGTAATTGAATTTTTTCCTTATGCAATATACTAAATAGTGTCAGTGTATAGGAGGGTAAGAGTAGGAATCAATCTACTTTTTTCAAACCACTGATTTCTTTCACCCTTTCTGTCTCACTATATTTATGTGTCATTATTACTTTTCTTTATTTTTCATAGAAGACCTCAGCATTTTTGTAAGTTCTATTTAGTTATTTATTTGAATTAGTTTTTAAGCTAGTTCCAGTGCTTACTGAAAATTACCCTTTTCGTACATGTTCACTCTGGCTATGCATGACTGAGATATCTTTAAATCAATGTCTTTGTTATAGAGACTTGCACTCTAGTAGCAGTTCAGAAGATTAAATGGGTGGAAAACTTTAGGACAAGGTTGTCACCTTATCCATTTTAACAACAAACCTAAAATGTCAAGAGTATCTGTGCTTAGAATGTCTTACTGTTTTATGGTAAAAAAGGGTGTTTAATGTATTTAGCTCTCTTATTTTGCAGAAGTAGCATCTCAGAATTGATACCTTATGATAAACTATAGTAAACTTTCAGGAACTTTGGAACAGGCCTGAATATACAGTATACCATGATGTCATACAAGAAACAGAACCTGGAGACTTTTGACTGGGTGCTGAAACTGTTAACTCAAATTAATTCACAAAAGTTACATTTTTACTTAAAATGTTGCTAATTAAATTATGCAATGGAAAAAATCATATAAGGGTTTTTTTCGCACTTCCAAAGTGCATACAAATAGATGAATGAAATACGAGAGTACTCAGCTGCTTTCCTTCACCTACATGCACTTGCAGAATGAACAGTAGGATGTTGTAATCTAGTTTGCTTCTGCTTACTTTCAGGATGACCCATTTCCACACCTTCCTTTCAAAAAACTATCTAATAGGTTCTCATGAAGAGTTTACACTTAAAATTTGCATGTAAGCATAATCATCTTGAAGATGATTTAATCTGTAAATTACTCTGAAGTTATATTTTCACACTGGTAAGAGACTTCATAGTGCACAGGTAATTTTCATGCAAGCAGGATAAGTAACACTGATGTATAGGATGTAATGTGCTTAGAGCAGAGCTCAGGCTACAGCTTTCATGACTGAGGGGATGAGGTGCATTGGCAGGGAGATAAAAGATGAGGCACTGTGGAAGAGGAACATGAACAGACGAGGTTTGTGATGAGGCTTGCTTTAAAAAATAAAAGTAGTTCTTCCATCGAGAAACTTTGTATAGGGGGGAATGGGGTTTTTTGTACTGTAGTGTGGACAATTGTCCCTAAGTCCGCACCTTTCTGGGTGTGGAGAGATAAAAGCATCCAAGTGTGGAGATGGCTTTTGTTTCTTGGTTATATTAGGTGTAATCACTGCTGGTTTTTATTTACAGTCTGGTATACAGTGTAACAGCTTTTGTGCAGGTTCCCAGCAATAAGACTTGACAGATCAGAGCTGTCAGGTTGAAGCATGTTCTATAAAACAGTTGAAGCATATTCTATAGAAAGAATCCAACCCTTACAATTCTCTTGAAGAGTCTCTTCTAAGACACCAATTATCATTCTGCCCATACTAAAATATGTTTTAAAGACTGTAAGAAAAGTAAAGATTTGGGAGGGGCAGAAAAAGCAGTGTTTGGGCAGGTGTTAGGGTTGGGCTTTTTGTTTCGGATTGGTTTGGAGTGGTGTTTTGATAGTATCATGAAATTGATTACTTACATAGATAGGTAGAATTGGTGGAGATTTTTAGGGAAGGGAAGTTTTTAAGCCCTTTATGTCCTTCAAGGAAGGTCTTTCCTTACCTGTCAGCTCCACAGAGTCTTAATCCTGAACCAAAGAATATATGGTGCTTTAAACCTTCATGTGATTGGAAAGGTGCATTGTGAGCTTAGCACATCTTGGGATTCAGACAAATTTTAGAGAGAAGTAACTTTATTCCATGAGGACTCCAAGCAGGCAGTGCTAGGGACACATTATCAACAAGAGCCTGTATCTAGAGTTTCATCTGGTACTTCAGCAGTTTTACTAATTTGCCAGAATCATAGAATCAATTGGGGAAATACACTTTTGGATTATTTAAAGACAAATGTGTCTATTATTTTTTTGTGTAAAATGTTACAGTTTGCATATCAATGCATTTCTTTCTCAGCTGTGGTAGTGCACAAGTGTATGAGGTGCCCACTTTGTAGCTTACAAAATTGTTGCTCTCAGCTCAAAAAACCTGCAGGTAGTACTCCCTGTAGTAATCAGCTTTATTTTGTTTTCAAAACTTGATTTATTTTGCTTGGTGAGTGTTCTGCCATCAGTTTAAGATGGACTTTCCCTTCCCATGGACACTTGTTGCTGTCTAGGTACTTACATACGCTCCCTTGAAAGTCACTTTGTCATCAGTAATTACTCTTAGGTGATGTAGCAGGTGATCCTTTGTATGTCTGGTCTTCTGGGATTATGACTGTTACTGCAGTTGTATTTCTACAGCATATGGCATACCAGGATATGTGTTGTTCTTTGTACTTGCATGTATTGGTGAAAACAAATCCAGTCCTTTTGTAGTATTTTCTAACCGGTGATGTCAGTGCATCTGATGAACACATTTTGAACCTTACATATTTTTTCCTCTCACTTCTCCAAACTTTTCTTCTGAATAGAGGGATTTTTTTATTTAATTCCACGAGCAGACATTGATCTTAGTGATAATATGTGGTTTTCCTTTCCTAACCTTTGCATTTGAAAGGTAAGCAGTAGTTACCAATGGCTCGAAAGTATTTTTTCATTGATGTTTTTTAAATTTGCAGGAAATAAATGCTTCTTTGGCCAACATAATAAACAACAAATATGGAAAAAAGGTCTTGTTGTACTTGCTAAGTCCTAGAGACCCTGCACATTTTGTTCCAGAAATCATTACGCTTCTGCAGCAAGGAGATGGAAATACCTATAGGTAACTTAGATATGACAGTTGTTTTCCCTGATACCAGAAGAGTTCATGCAGCTTTCTGATGTAATTAAGTTCAACTTTTCTTCATAAAATATCTAAGTAGTATAAATACATAAGCATTACTAAATATGTTAATCTCTAGTTCTTTTTCTGCATTTTTGGTTTAAAGTTCCTAGATATAATGTTTGGTGGCCAGTGACTTATTGGTGACCAGCAGTTAAATCACATTTGTAAATGGCAAAAATTACTATGTGTTCTTAATTTAAACTCATATTTCAAATCTGGCATAGTAGAAAAATTGTAATTGCATTATCGGTGTTTTGAGTTGCATAAAAATGTATCTCTAAATCTATAAATGGAAACTGTTAATTGTAGTTCACTCTCTGGTATTCACACTGCTTGTCAGCTTTTGAAGAAGGATCCATTTTAGATTATTAGACATACATCTCAGTAGTCAAGATAAAATGAATAAAAATACATTGAATTATGATTGTTAAGGAAAAAACTCAGGTTTACTGGCAGTCAGCTTTAAACACTTTCTCACTCTGCGTGTCTTAAAGCATATGTGTAATGTGTGTTTAATTATATGTAAAGCAGAGGGAAGAGTAATGGTTTGTTTTGATATTCAGTAGTTTACAGCTGTCTCAAGTAGCCTGTATGTTTTGAATTTCTTGTTGCTTGATGCGCATAGAGAGCAAGTCTTGTACAGTAACGTTCTGTCTCCTTCATCAGTAAGAAGAATACTGACCTGCGCCGCAGTGAACTCCTGGAAGCCATTTCCTCACCTTTGCTAGAATATTTGCAGGAACATACACAAGAAGTAGTGATAGACAAAGCTACCTTTGTCTTGGTTGCTGACATCTTAAGAACAGCTCGTGGTGACATCCAGCCAGTACTAGATGCAATTGCGGACTTAGCGGGTGAAGAGCTGGTTCCAGGTGGCAGTGATGGGCAGGTAATGTAGCAGAGGACAAGGTGCTGATAGCTTGCAGAGCATTTGCTTATTTTGTATTACTAAAGTGAAGTCTGCTCACTTTTTCCTTTATATAAGATGTCATCACATTGCCCTGATAGTACTCAGATGTAAGACATGGTGTCTGTTTTGTGACATTTTCCTTCCATAATTTATTACTGTTGGATCTGGAGTGGTGAAGGCTTGAGCCAGCATTTCCTCTGAGTTGTAGGGCAAAGTACTTCATGATCTTGGATCTTCAGAACTGCTTTAAACACTTTGTGGGAAGGTAGCAGTCTTGCTCTTAATGTTACCATTATGCAGTTAGTAAAATTTTGTAGTACATTTGACTGTTTACATGGAGAATAATAAGGTCTCTTAGCTTTCAGGTACGTGTATCTCTATGCAAGGAAAGATACTAGAGAATAGCTATTCATCTTTACAGTAATAGCTGATTGTCTTTTTACAGTATGACCTCTTCACACTGTGCTACCTCCCCTGTTTTGTTAAGCTTAGTCAGATATCATAGACTTGTAGAATCATACAATGCTTTGGGTTTGAAGGGACCTCAAAGATTACCTTGGTTCCAAGCCCCCAGACATTCCACTAAACCAGGTTGCCCAAAGCCCCATCCAACATGGCCTTGAACACTGCCAGGGAGGGACAGCCACAGCTTCTCTGGGCAGCCTGTTCTGGTTCCTCACCACCCTCATGATTAAAAATTTTGTCCTAATATCTAATCTAAATCTACCCTCTTTTAGTTTAAGCCCATTACCTGTTCCTTGTCTATCATTGGGGTATGTATCACATTGTATGTGTCTGCAGACTAGAAAAAAAAAAAGGCTGCATTCACTATATTTAGCATGTTCTCCAGGTTTTCATAGTTGTGTTGAATTTATTTCCTCTTAAAATATGCATTTGACAGAATTTTTTATGAACTACTGATGTTTTCTGTGATTTTATGAGTGTTAAAACATCATTATTAAATAATGTCGTTTTTTTCCCTTAAAGCTTCACATTGCAGAGCACCCAGCAGGCCACCTAGTTTTGAAATGGTTAATAGAGCAAGACGAAAAAATGAGAGAGAGTGGAAGAGAAGGTATGTTGGAAATTGAGCTTTGATTGGTCAAATTGTGACTTTAGAGTTATCAGTTATGTGACCTAAAATAAGATTGCTACGTTTATTTCTTTGAATATATTAATATATGGGAAATTTAACAGAGCCTCTGAGGCTAATCCTTCAGTTTTTGCCGTTATGAGTTGTTACACGAACAGAATTACAAAGATGCATTTACATTTTGTGCAAAGCAAGTACAGGTCTTGTTTTGTGTTTATTTTTCACAGAATCACTAGGTTGGAAAAGACCTTTGAGATCATTGAGTCCAACAATACCTGTCCTTTACTAAACCATATTCCTGAGCACCTTGTCCATCCATCTTTTAAATACATCCAGGGATGGTGACTCAACCCTTCCCTGGGCAACCTCTTCCAATCTCTGATAACCCTTTTGGTGAACAACTTTCTCCCAAGGCCTAATCTGAACGTGCCCTGGCACAGCTTGAGGCCATTCCCCTTTGTCCTATCACCTGAGATTTTTTTTCTCAGAGGTTTATTGTGTATTTGGGACAGGGTTAATTTCTGTGCTTAAATTATCTTGATAGTTTTGTGAAATTATATGGCAATTTAAAGGGCAATAAGAGGAAAAGTAAAGATTTTCTAACGAAAGACTGCTTTCATTAATGTTTGTGAGACAAACTGAAGTCTTTACTGTGTTCAGTAGTGCTGGTGGGTTAATACTTTGTAACTGTTACTGCAGTGGTTCATGCACAGAATAGGATGTCTTTGCTATTTTGTATCACAGAAGGCAGAGCTTGGACACAGCTTATCTCATCTTAATACAGCTTTTAAATTTATTACATAACTGTAAAATTACTCTACCATACCCTAATAGAGATTACTTTTTTCCATACAAAATCCTCAAAATATGAAAGGATGGGGCAGGGGGTGTGTGGCATAGTATAATCTGGAGAACTCCTCTGTGTGTAGGGGCCTTTTTTCTTTTTAGAATTATCAGACCTTGTTAAATGCTTTTTTTCTTTTTACTACATTCAGGTGCCCACCCTTTCCTATAAAAATAAAAGTTAGTTGGCTTTTATTAAATGTTTCCAAAAAGAGGCTGTTTTTCTACTTCCCCAGTGGATGATTAAAATTCTACAAAGGGGGAGTTTTATGTAAGTCTTTCAGAGGCTAGCTTAACTAAGGTGATAATAACTACCTGGATTTATTTCTGCTGACATTGCATAATTCACATTTTAAACACAATCTCTTCCCTTTGATTTCTTTTTTTTTCCAAAAAGTGTGCTATTCAGAATTGTTGTTCTGAGATTGGGGAATCAGTATTAAAAAACTACCAAATTGTTACTGTGTAGGGAACAAGTTGAATAAAAAATGATTTGCTCTTCAGATGAATTTTTATCTAAAGTGACAGTGAAAAATGGCTTCAGTATTTGCTTGGTGCTTGAAATTTGTGGTAGTCAAACATCTTAAGTTTTCATTGCATTGAAGAGTCAATTATTTTGTGAGAGCAAAACTTGGAAAATACTCAGAGGCTAAAAATAATCACAACTGCAGACAAGTTGTGACATGCATCTTTGTATAAGGATGGTCTCATTTTTTTTCTTCTCCCTACCCCTTTTCCATACTTTACAGTTTGCTTTGGAAGAACATTGGTGGAACGTGTTGGTATTGAGAATATGAAGACCTGGGCAAAAGTAAATCGAGGTGCCATTATTCTTTGTTGGTATGTTACATGTATATTTCTGGTTGGGTTTCAGTGTTAGTGTCTTAAACAGCTAAGAAAACATTGATTGAAATTTCTACCGGCAAAATGCAATTTTTCGTACAGTATGTTCTGTCTTTCATGCTACTGGGAAGTCTGTGATGGAGTAGGGTACTGGCAGAATTCGAAACAGAGTTTCCATAGATTGTTCCTTGAGCTCAGGCTTTTGCAGTTACTAGGAAGTAGCTCAACATTGGAAAAGCTTAAGATTGAAGATAAAATTTATTTTTTAAATTGTGCTTGCCATGTCTTGCTTTAACAGCAGAATATTCTTAAAGGAGCACTCCACAAATAGCTACATTAACATAATTAACTGAAATACCTGTGACAGGCAGGCTGCAGCATACAAGAACCTGTATTTTTTTATGATTATTTTCTTCACTTACTGCTTTGTGTTGGTTTCTTAATTGTGGAGCCTCAGTATGTCTCATACTGAAATAGAAAAGTAGAATAGTCCGTAGAAAAGAACAGACCATGCAAAGGCTCATGATGAGATATCTGACTCAGAACTTCAAAGCAGTAAACTGTGCAACTAGTGAGATCAAAAAGACTTTACAGGAATCAGACTAGCATTTTGTTTTGTCAGATGTGAACAGCTGTATTAAACAGTGTTGTTTTCACTTTGTAATACTTGTCAGATTCAGGTCACAGAAACGTAAGCATCTATCTTTACCCTGAAGTGTACTGTCTGTCTTCTAGAACTGCTAGTCAGCACTACACTGAGCCAAAATCAGTAAATAATACAGACAGACTTCATAATTTTGAAAAATAAAACCTTCTTCCTTTTTTTCTGCTCCACTTGTCACTCTCCTGAAGTTACATTAGATTCCTTGCTGTTTGCTTTCCATCCCTGCTTTTTATGACTTCAGAGTGAGGCTACTTTGACATTCATGGATTTTTGCAAGGTGAATCAAAAACTGTTTTCAGTAATAAGACTTTTGTTAGTTAATCTGAGTTTAATTCTTAACTTTGTTCAATTCATAACCATTCAGAGTGCTAGTAGAAGAATAGTTGCAATCTAGATACAAAACCAGTTTATGGAACGTCAAAATAGTCACATGGATCTGGCTGTTAAGATTGTTAAATGCTAACTGCTAAAATTATAACATTTGATAATGCTTTTTCTTTGCCTCTCATAACAAGGCGTTAAAAGTCAATGAATGACTCAAATGCCTTTCACTTACGTGATCCTGCACACAGATGTGCAGCAGAGGTTTATTGTTAAGGCAAGTTCACTGACAGTGTATTAGTACTTGGGCTTTTTTACCTTAATGAGGCTGAGGAGATTCATTTCACATGTGGTGTCGCTGACTTATGTACTGAACTGTTTTGAACATCCAGATAAATTTGCAAAGTAAATTAGTAGAAGTTTTCACATGGATAACACTTTAGGCTGTCACTCTCACTGCAGTCTCTTAATACGTTCTGAAGACTCATAGAAAAAACAGGAAACCAGTAATTGCTTATTAGCAAAATACAGCACAGTAGCGGTGTATTTTGTGGAAAAGTCTTTGTGGAATGACAGTCTTTCCTCTGTTATTACTCATAGTACTACAGGGTGGAGCTTTGACAACTGTGCTTTCTTACCAAGCAGAGGAGTTTATCTCCCAGACTGTATTTTTTTCCCTAATACTGAAACTCACGTAACAGCAAAGAGAGAGAAAAGTATGGTGGAGGAGTGTTTATTTGTTTTCTAGAATTTTATCTTTAGAGGCTTGGTTATTTTAATTAAATTTGAATTCTTTGTAGCTTGAGCATCTCTTCATGATGTCTTTAGACGTGATGCCCTTTTTGTTTAGGCAGCTGAGAACATGCAAACAGTTTTGTTGCTTTTGATCCATTTTATATGACTCCTACTTACCTTAACATACAGTAATTAGTCTCATCTTTGTTTAACATTGAAGCCAAGGGGTTACCTAAATCTACAGCAATGATAAATTAAATCTGGTCTGGTATAGATAATAGCTGCAGTTTTGGGGGTTTTTTCATGAAACAATGCTTGAGTTTTAAAAAACTTTATCATCAAGAGAATATTCAGATGCTTCCTTTCTCATAAAGGAGCTCACATCCCTTAGACCAAGGTAATTTTCAGACACTACCAGTTCTCACATAACGTAAGATGGATTTTTGTTTTGCTTTTGGCTTGTGGAAGCCATCTGTCACTTGCATGCAGATCTGAAACTCAGAGTTACCCTGTTGTCAGTTGGTTGGAAAAATGTTGGCTTTCCAGTCATTTAAGCTTATTCACTAATTATGAGCAGTTTATCGCATGTGCTTGATTAGTTGGGTGGTATCCTCCGGACCTTATCCTTTCATTGCCCTACTTGTTCTTAATTTGTTTTTTATAAAAAAGGTCTGGGGCCTGATTTTGATCTAGTAAAAGTGTGAAGAGTCCAAAGGTAATGAGAGGGCTCTTTGCAGATGTTACAATCCAACTTAGTGTAAATCAAGTGTTTTAAGTACTTGAATGTCGTGGATGCCGGTCTGTTTACATTTGACCTCTCAGTCTTTTTGAATTTGTCAGTGATGTGTAACATCAGCGTAGAAAACACTTGAAAACATACTTCACCAAAATTACTTTATTGACTTTCATGTGCCATTTCTGTAACCTGTAAAAGTTATGTTTTATATCCATGAAATACATATGTTTCTGCTTACCAAATCTTAGAAGAACTTTCAGAATAATTAAAAAACCCCAACAATTTATGTGGGTTTTTTGACTTTATTATTGAGCAGGTAGACCATCTGCCTTAAAAATAGGCCATCTTGAAATACCCATGGATACTAAAAGTTTTGAAGTAGCTTTATGTGCATAGCTGTTGGCCAATGAAATGCTTTTTTAAAGATAAATGAAATTCAGTCCTGAGTGTCTTGTTATTTTGTATGCTTTTTGTCCCTGGTGGTGAACCATGTGAGTTTCTCCATGTTAAGTACCTATGCGTTCAGCACATCCTTGGTCATTACTCTTGACTTTCTTTTTGTTATCAGTGGTACATGACTCTCAATAAAGCTGAAACAGTGTTACCCTCACCTGTGTTGACTTCTGTTTCAAAGATGGCCTCTTGATTACATAGGAGTGTCACAGCTAGAATTGTAACAGAAGTTGCTGCTAGAAGTTATATTTATAGTTACAGAAGTAAATTTAGGAATGAAGAAGCTGAAAATAGTGATGTTGTCAGATAGGCATCCCACGTTTTACTGTTGTATAGTCTTGCCACCCTGCAAGGGTTTTGGAATCCTAAGGAGCCAAAATTGAAATCTCACCTGAAGCTACATAGATTTATTTTCTGACTTACTCAGTTCAGCTTGCCATCTCTAATCCTTGTTTAAAATTAGGCAGGAAACAAGCTTTTAGGTAGCTGCAAATTTGGGAGATGTTTGGAAGAATCCCAAAGGTTGTAAAGACTTGTAGCATCATGCACCCTGCTTGGTATTAGTACATGAGTGTTTCAGTTTGTTTCCAATATTAGTTTATTTGTATGCCTGTAGAATTTGCAGTTCTATTCTGGATTGCACATATTGGCTGTAGAAGACATTAGTTTTTTAGGTAGTGTTCACTCATAATTTTGAAGTGGCAAATCAGGTGCACCATTACCTCTACTGGTTTTGTATTATAATCCAACAGCATTTTAGAATCACTGCCTAGGTTTATCTGGATAGCACAGAAGCTTTTTCTTTCCTAATAGTATTTTACAGCTTATGATGAATTTCCTTGTTTCTGGGGAGGAAAGGTTATCTAGAAAAGCTGATTTGTTTTCCAGAAGAGATATTTTAAAAAGATCAGAACTGGTAAGGCTCTCAGTCCTGTGCTAAAAGAACAGTAGTGAGAGTAATTGATGTGCATTCGATGTACTTCACTGCATCTGGTTTTAGGGCACTGTGGTGGTTTAGCCCTGGCTGGAAGCCAGATGCCCACCAAAATCAATCTCTTACTCCCCTTCTTAGTTGGACAGGGGAGAAAATATGTATTAAGAGGCTCAAGAATCCAAATAAGGACAGAGAATTCATCCTGTCATTAATGACACAGGCAAAACAGACTCAACACAGAGTGAAGAAAATTATCTAATTTATTACAGTACACTAAAGAGAAACAGTGAAAACCCAGAGTCAGGAGTGCAACCAAATATCTTAAAACAAACGCAACCAGGTCTTAAAACACTTTTCCCCCACCACTCCCTCCTTAGCAGACTTTAGTCAGAAATTTGCTCCCTTCTTCCCTCCCAGTCGCAGCCCGGGAGGGGCAGGGACTGGGGAAAATGGGGGTCTCAGTAACACCTTCTCCCCACCCCTCCATTCTAAAGCAGACTTCCCTTTAGCCATGATTTTGCTCCCTTCTTCGCCCCCTGCTAACAGCACAGGACGGGGGGCAGGGACTGGGAAAAAATGGGGTTCTTGATTACTTCTTCATGAGCTGTTTTCCTTTTCCAGATCTTAAAACACCTCTACCTCCCCCTCACTCCCTTCTTAGCAGACTTCACTCTAGTCATGATTTCACTCCCTTCTTCCCTGCCCCGATAGCAGCACAGAGGGGGGCAGGGACTAGGAGATGGGGACTTTGGACAGTCCCTTGCAAGTTGGTTTCCTTCTTGGCTGGGGTGGGGGCATTCATTGCACACAGCCTCCCCCTGCTACACTGTAGGGTCCCACCCATGAGAGACAGTCGTCCACAAACTTTCTCCAAGGCAAATCTCATCCCACCAGGCTTCATCTCTGCTCTGGCAGGCAGCAATAAATCACAATGTCTCTCAGTCCCTGTCCTCCACAGGGCTATAGGCCTCCCGCAGCAAACCTGTTTCCGGTGCAAAACTTTCTCACTCATCTCTGTAGGTCGCTTGTGCTGGCAGGGGCTCATCCCAACATAGGTCACAGCGTCTTCTCTCTACCTCCATCTGCTCCATCCAGCGTGGAGCCTCTCCACAGAGCTACAGGTGGGGTCTTGGCCTTTTCCATGAGCTGCAAGGGCGTCTGTCTCTTGGGCACCTGGGGCGCCTCCTCCCCGACCCTTCCCAGCCTTTGGTGTCTGTAGCTGCTTACATGTTGGCACTCTGTTCTCTGATGGCAAAATACAGCTACTTCTGGGTCTTTTTCTCCTATATGTGATTCTCAGAGGTGCTGTCAGAGCAACTTTGGCCTTGAATTACTCGGTGTTTATAATTTTGAGGGCAGCAGAGCATTCCAGCAACCACTTTCTTCAGCCCCTGGTCTCTCTCTCACCACCCAACTATTCACAACTGCAACAGACACCCATTACCAGAAAAGTATCAACAACTGGAGTGAGTTTAGTGGAGGGTCACCATCATAGTTATGGTCTAGATCCCTTAGCCTGGGAGGAGAAGTTGGAGGACTGGGACTGGTTCAGCTGGGAGAAAGGATGGATTTGAGGGCATTCAGCAGTATTCGCAGCAGTAGAGGGTAGGGAGGAGAGCTTGGGCTCTGCACAAGAGTGCTTGTGAAGTGAGTCTGGCAGGCCTGGAAGACCTGCTTGTGAAGACCCTCCCACCCTGTTGCTTCTCTCCCTCTTCACAAGCATCCTTGTGAAGAGGATGCTTGTGAAGAGGGAGAGAAGCAACAGGGTGGGAGGGTGAAAGGCAGTGGCATGAGCTGAAACAAGGAGGAGCTGAAACAAGCTGAAACACAGGAAACTCAGGATGGAGACAAGGAGAAGCCTGTTTACTGTGAGAAATGATGGGAATTGCATTAGTATAATTTATCTTGTTTTGGTTCTATTCTCAGTTGGTGTTTCTTGCTTCCTAAAAAGTCTTACATGTTTCTCTAGTATGAGGTGATAGAACCTGCCCTGAACCATGTTCTTCCTAAGTAGTTATTGCTTCCTTATATGGACAGACCATTTTCCGATGACCTGCATGCTGACCTTTGACATCTTTGTTTTTTTCCCCTATTTCTTGTAGCCTTCTTCAAAGCACCGATGAAAAAGTGGCAAATACAGTCAAAAAAGGACTGAAAAAGCTTGTCCCGAAATTGAAGCTGAATAAAAACGTAAAAGGAATAGAAGCGTTACTGGAGAAATTGACTTCCTAATATAAATGAATCCAAAAAGACAATTTACATCAGTGTAACTGAGAGTTGGTAAGGTTTTGCACCGTGGTTGTTATAAGAAGAGTTGAATGCATTTGTAAATTAAACAATTTCTAAATCAGCTTGTCTGTTATACTCATTCTGTTGTGTGCTGTTGTTCTGAAAGATTAACATCTCAAGAAGACCTAAGAGCTAGTGTAAACTTCTAAACGTGTAATCAAGAAGTTAAATCTTTCCTGACTTCAAAATGGGGTTTTTTTGTGCAAGTTAAAACATGTGTTTTTGTTGTTGTAGTTACCATAGTAACAGAATACATCTGTTCTGTAACAAAAACATGTGTTCTATCCTGGAGATACTGTTGTGTAGTGGACAAATACAGTAGTTCTTAATCTGTTTCTCTCCCAGTTTCCTAAAAAAAAATCCCCCCAAAAAACCCGAAACCAGAAAAACAACTGTAGTCCCATTCCTACCGTATGAAACAGTAACAGAGGCTCTCATCCTTCAGGAACTACAAGAATAGAATTAAAATACCATCTCTACCCTATTAGGATGTAGAAAAATCAAGCCAATGTTTTTATTTTCTCATTTTTAAAGAAGTAAAACTTTCTTGGTAAGACCATTTGTAAAACACCCTGTTGGTGCTTAATGCCATACTGATTGACAGATCTCAACAGTGGACCAAATTAATTAAACCTCTAAGCATAGGAGTCACTATTCACTGTTGCTTAGCCTGATATGATGTGGCTCCATTTTTAATAGGAGATAATTAGCCATTCTTTCTGCTAAGGTACAGCTTCCTCAACATACAGTGCAATGCAACTAATTGGAAGTTGGCTGGGGTTAAATAAACTGGCTTAAGTTTCTGTATTGTGCCTACCTCAAATCAGTCAACTAAATTACTATTGTCGGATGTCATGATGATCCACAACCACCAGGAACTGCAGTGCTCAGCACCTGTGAAAATCAGATTACCCAGTTTGAAACTCAAGGTTTGGATGCTTAGCATGAGGTGAAACATGCTGGTTCTCTTTGGAGCACCTCTATATGTTAAGTATGTTTTCTAGATATGTATGTTTTAAGTATAAATAATTTTTCCAAATCAAATATATTATTTCACATTATTTACTAATTTCTTGCTTCTCGTTGGTCTCCTCTCAGGGGAACATTTTTGGTATTAAAAAAATTACAAAATAACTAAATAGGCAAATTAAAAACCAACCCAATTATAATTCATGGCTTGCTTAGGTTAATCTAAGCAATACATAATATTAGGATGAGTGGTTCTAACATTGTTTGTTTGTATTTGCTGATTTATTTATATTTTGCTGACTGTGCTTCCTTTTAATTCCACCTAGGCTTATGAGTAGCAATAAATACTGAAAGGTTAATCCTAGTTAGACCTGACTGGCACTGGCATTAAGTGTTCATGCTTGTAAAGACATCCTCTCAGTAACTGAAGGTTGCAGCACATTAGTTTCTGTAACCGGATTTTCTTTTGTGACAATCAAACAGATCATTTTAATTAGCAACAGATAATGAAGTTAAACTGTAGCGAACTGTTCTCAAATAAGCCTCAGTTACTGCCAAAAAGCCCAATGAAACAAGCAACAGGTTTTGTGATTGAATAATTAGTAGTAGAGTAAAATGGGACAGGGGTGGGGGAACATAATACTCTTCTCAGTTTCCAGGTTATTGGGGGGAATAAGCTTATCCTTACAATTTGGCATAGACATATTACCAATCAAGACAGTTAAAGGGGGCTATGAAAGTAAGTTATAGGTGAAGACAGGTATTAATGAACTGAATAGCGAAAAGCTGTGTAAAATGTGTGCTTATGTGAATCTGATTTGATGCTTCGATGGTGCCCTTTAATTCTGGTTGCCTTACCTGAATGACTACCAGGCAGTTTATTTAAAAATTATGTGTAGTAATTGGGAGTGACTGACTACTTTTTTCCTTGCCAGAATTTTAAAAATGCCATTCATGATTAAATAGACATCAGTTAAGGTTATGCCGAAGATAGGGATAGAATGTAAATTTTACCATCAAGGTATGTTGTTAATGTCAGTTGAAACCGAATTCTTGACATAGCCTAATGGAAGGAAAGGAAAAGGAGGTTATGGAGGATACTAAAACCTGTTTCAGTGCTTAAGGTACTTTTCAGAGTGATTTTTCTTGCTGAAGAAGTTTGTTGGATGCAGTGCCGTTTCTTCTCCAATCTGTTGTGGGGATCTCTTGACTTTCAGCCTTCACAGACAAATTTTTTGAAAGACTGAAGCAGGAGCATTTTTTCCAGTGCATCCTCTTCCTTGTGTTTGAAATGTACTTTGCAAGGATTTCTGCATACTCTAGATAATACAAACTGCTAATTATGTCAGCTTCTTAATACAGCCATCAGTACCTTTATTGTCAGGAAGACAGTGGAACTGCACGTGCAGCAAGGAAGTGTCTGCACCTGTGCCACTCTCACAATAGAGGCTGTTCCAAGAAGTACAGAGCTCTTTTAAAGTTGTTGCCCAGAGGTAAAGTAACTGTTCCCTTGGACACCCAGAACCAAACACTCTTTCATTCTATGTAGCAGAAGTTGGAGGGTGAACAGCCAGTGTTTAATCATTGTGAATACTAGGACAGAAAAGGTGGTGGTGACTATTTTATTTTTGGGCCTTAGAAAGCAGAGGACTTGTTACCTTAGTAACAGCTTATATTTGTGTGTGATAGTGTATTTCCCATTACCTTGGAAATAAGGGTATATGGATAGGTACTATTGCAACTTACTACCTCTTTGTTTAGGGTGGAAAAGACTTTCTCCTTTGCTGCTGGTAGGACTCTAACACACTGGTGGGACTCTAACCCATGTTCTTCAGTGGGACTCACACACTGGTGGGACTAGCCACATCCTACCCAGGCTCCAGAGCTCTCTTAAAGAAAAGAATGTGTTACTACTCAATTCCAGGGGACTTCCTTGGAATCCTTCAGTCTGGAGATCAGAGCTTCTCCTCAGTGCCGCAGCTGGAGGTCCTGTGATCCCACAGATGTGTTGGGCTTCACAAGCAGAGTCCCACCTGGGTTGCCAGGAACTGTCACCCAATACCAGGAATAAACCTTATAGCACAAGTTAGCAGTGTTAAAAGGCAGGCATTCTTTATTGCCATGCTGGATGCACAGGGGATAGCTCCACCTAACGTATGTACCACACACCAAAAGCTTACAGGCTATGTAGAATAGAGATACACATTTTCATAATATTTCTTGAAAAAGGCGGTCTTATGATAATGGTTTCTTGGAAGTTATCTGCATATTCTCCATGTGGCTTTGGGTCAGTGGTCCTGAGAGTCCCTGGTGGTTGGTGGTGGTTACACACCTGTGTTGGTGGGCATCTGCAATATCACCAACCTTATACAATGTAATTCACCTATCCAGAGTGACCTTGCTTCATGCTCAGTGTTCCTTGGCCTCTTATCAAGATGGGGTAGGACTGTACAAGAAGCGCAGCAGCATAGTTTGTTACCATGGTCAGTTAGCTTCACCCATTACCTCATCCACCATCATCTATTAGCGTGGTTACAAAATTACACATCAAACAAGCTAATTTCCATTGCGTTGGTTATAATTATTCTTTACAGACTACAAAAGTCTTACAGGTTCCCTAATTTGCCCTGTATTCCTCAGAGCAGTTTGCCAATCTGTGCTAACTAGAGTGTGTGTACCTGCATTACATCTTCTATTAGAATAGTGGGACAGTCAGAAAAAGGATATGTGAGGGACCTGACAGGAGCTGGGTATATAGTCATATATGAAGAAGTGCTAGAAGCCTTCAGAAGTCGTCAGAAGGTTTTCTGTTTGTGAAACAGATACAAACAAGACACTTTTCCTTAAAAAAAAAACCAAGGCTTTTAATTTTAAGAGGTGTACTGGTTTATAATAATTCCTGATAAAACATTTTTTTTTTTGTGGAAAAAGTTATGGGAATATATATATGAGGGAATATATATGTTGCATTAGTTAAACTTTCTTCTCCCAGTGAGTGGTTAGAGGAAGAAAATGGGGTGACACCACCAGCAATTAAGTCATCTTCATAGTGTGGGGTGATAACACCAGTTCTCATGGCAGTCAAAAATCATTCATACGTTTGAAATGCTTTCAGAGGCTGTTTTACAAATTGGTGCCATCAGTTTTTTCTCTGAAGCATTTTTTTAAAATGTTTTTTCTCTTTATAGGAAGAGGTAAAATATGGAGAGCCTGTTTCAAATTCAAAGGTTTTTGATAGTGGGCAGTGAAAATTTAGATGAAAATTTTAAGACATAGAATCGTTAAGGTTGGAAACAACCCGCATGATCATCCTCTATTACTAACTAAACCATGTCCCTAAGTATCTCATCCACCCTTTCTTAAACACCTTGTGAGGGGACAGTAACTCCACCACCTACCTTGACAGCCTGTTCCAACGTATAACCACTCTGAGAATAAATTTCTCTTAATTTCTAACCCAAACCTCCCCTGGTCACAACTTGCAGCCATTCCCTCTTGTCTTATCGCTACTGATCTGTGAGAAGAGGCTGACCCCCAGCTCACCACAACCTCCTTTCAGGTGGTTGTAGAGACTAATAAGGTCTCCCCTGAGCCTCCTCTTCTCCAGGCTAAACAATCCCAGTTCTCTTAGCCACTCCTTGTAAGACTTGTGTTCCAAACCCTTCACCATTTTCATTGTCCTTCTCCAGCCTCAATGACTTTCTTGTAGTGAGGAGCCCAAAACTGAACACAGTATTTGAGGTGAAGCCTCACCACAGCTGAGTACAGGAGGATGATCTCCTCCCTGGTCCTGCTGGCTACACTACTCCTGATACAACCCAGGATGCCATTGGCCTTCCTGGCTAGCTGGACACACTGCTGGCTCATGTTCAGGTGAGCATCAACCAACACCCCCAGATCCTTTTCCTCTGTGCAGCTTTCCAGCCATGTGGAATTCAGAAGAATTAAAAATGTTTGAACTTGCAGTTTTACATGTCAAATGCTGTAGTAATAGCCAAGGCCCAAGCACGAGGGAGTTACTGGAGTTTGCCTGCCAGAATCGGCTCTTTTCACCAGCCTCCATGCAGCTCCAAGATTTCCCTTTAAAATCTCATCAATGAGAAATGCTAACTATCATGTTATACTTCCTGTCTTACACAGTGTCATGCACAAATGGGAAGGCCTTTGCTTTCTCAGCTTCACACTGTCTGAGCATCTACCTCTTTAATTTGCTGCTTGAGTCTTCCAAGGATGTGTTGCAACCAGCCCTTCAGATGAGCTGAGTTGCTGACAGAGCAGATGGAATTAGCACTGTAGCAATGCATCTCAAATTGCCTGTTCTTCTGTGGGTGCGCTCCGAGCACCTGCGGTTGGCATGCTTTTTCCTTTAGTCTTGGTATGGTGCACTAAGGTGAAAAATGTGTGTGTGTGTGTTGTCTGCTCTCAGGCAGAGATGCCACTCAGGCAATGTGCAGGCTTTGGTTTTTAAGAAGTAACTCACACCGAGTCACAATACCTAGGAAGATTTGCTTTATAGCTGTTGTCAACCAGCTTCCTACATAAAGGTTTCCTTTTTCTGTGAAAATGAGGTAAGCAATGTCAGTTTTATTAAACCAAGCTTACATTTAGATGCCTTTGAAAAGCTACGCCAAAGTGAATTGTAGTAGGATGATGCAAGTGTAACAGCTGCATTGCCGCTATGTGGGAGTAGTGGAGACCTGTGGAAAGAGGAAAAGGAAGAGCGATGTACTCAATGCCTTGTGTGTCTGTCTTATCCTCCAGCCCCTCGATAGACCTAATAAATGTGGTTGGTTTTTTTTATTTAGTCCAGCAGCCTGCCTGCTTCAACATGAGTCAGTAGTGTTTTCTTTCTGCCTCTGAACAGAAAGCGTTGCATTGCTGCCTCCCACTCCATAGAGCAGCTCTGGCATTTATGAAGCTGTTCACTAAGCTGGTTCACTTCACAAGCTGGTTAGAGGTTTCTGTGTGGCATTGTTAAGTATTTTCTCTTTGTGAGCTGACTGGATTTCACTAAATAAAGGGGAACCTGCTTGATTACCAGAGCACAAGCTAAGCAGCAGTGTTGCATGGTAAGGCAGCAAGAAGTCTGACGGGAGCAGACTTTACTTTTGCAGGTATCAAATTGATCTTTCAGGCTGGCTGAACTCCATGATCAAACTTATATTTCAGATTTGTGTGGAAAATGGCACTTGTCTCTCTTCAGTGCATAGAGATGTAGAGGAATAAGCATCATACTGCATGGAAAAATACACCCAGAAAATACTTTGAGGCATGGCAGGCTTAAAGGAGAATTACTATTGGTTGAGATGTGTGTTTTAATTGCTGTGTTCAAGCCTTGACAATACTCCCTATTCATCTAAACCATTCCATTCAACTTACAATTAAGGAGGCTATCTTGAACTTCCATGTTCCCTCAGTAATTTTTGGATAATAAGTGATGGTATCTTTGTTTGCTTAAACTGTTCTAGAAATATGTAGACCAAGTATTAAACATTCAGGTTCCTAGAGTTTGTGGAAGACAACTTCCTGACAGTCAGTGAGTGAGCCAGTAGGGAAGTTGCCCTGCTGGACCTGTTGTTTGAGAGCAGAGAAGGAGGTATGGGTGATGTGATGGTCAGAGACGATCTTTGGGCATAGGAGTCACAAAATTATAGAGTCTGATTCTTGGAGAAGCAAGGAAGGGGGCCAGCAGAACTGCCACCTTTCATACAACAGATTTTGGGCTCTTTAGGAGAATGGTTGAATCCCTTGCTCCTGGAAGGCTAGGCACTTCAAGAAGAAAATCTTAGAGGCACAGGAGCAGGCCCCTCTACCCCGCCCCTTCCATGTACCAAAAGACGAGCCAGCGCTGAAGACAACTATCTCGGTGAACTGAGAGCTTTGGCAGGAACTTAAGATAAAAGGGAGAGTTTATGGCCTTTGGAAGAAAGGGCAGGCACTTCAGGAGACCACAAAGATGTTCAGATATGCAGGGAGAAAGCCCAGCTGGAATTTAATCTGGCTACTGCTATTAAAGACAATAAAAAATGTTTTATAAATACATTAACAACAAAAGGAGGACTAAGGAGAATCTCCATCCTTTGTTGGATGTGGTGTGTAACATAGTGACAAAGGATGAGGAAAATATATAATAATACATTCTTTGCCTTGGTGTATAGTAGTGTGGCCAGTTCTCTGAGTACCAAGCCCCCTGAGTTGGTAGATAAGGATGGGGAGAAGAATGAAGCCCACAAGGGGAAATGGTTGGTGACTGGCTATAACACAGGTTTATGGGGCTGGGTGGGAATCACAGAATCACAGAATCATAAGGGTTGGAAGGGACCTCGAGAGACCATGGGGTCCAACCCCCTGCCAATGCAGGCTTCCTAACTCATATTGCACAGATAGGCGTCCAGACTGGTCTTTAATATCTCCAGAGAAGGAGACTCCACCACCTCCCTGGGCAGCCTGTGCCAGGTCTCTGTCACCCTCACTGTGGCAAAGTTGTTCTTCTTGTTGGTGTGGAACTTCCTGTGCTCAAACTTGAATCCATTGCCTCTTGTCCAGTCTTCATAGACCATTGAAAACAGGGTGGCCATTTGCCCCTGTGTCCGAAACTTATTTATAAATATTAATAAGATCCCCCCTTAGTCTTCTGTTCTCAAGGCTGACCAGCCCCAGTTCTTTCAGCCTATCCCCATAGGGGAGATGCTCCAGGCCCTTAATCATCTTCGTGGCCCTTCTTTGGACTCTCTCCAGGAGATCCCTGTCTTTTTTATACCAGGGAGCCCAGAACTGGACACAACACTCCAGGTGGGGCCTGACCAGGACAGAGCAGAGAGGGAGGATCACCTCCCTTGACCTGCTGGCCACACTCCTCTTGATGCACCCCAGGATCCCACTGGCTCTCTTAGCCACCAGGGCACACTGCTGGCTCATGGCCAACCTGTCATCCACCAGGACCCCCAGGTCTTTCTCCACAGAGCTCCTCTCCAGCAGGTCATCCCCCAGCCTGTACTGATTGAAGTGGTTATTCCTTCCCAGGTGCAAGACTCTACACTTGCTTTTGTTGAACCTCATCTGGTTTCTACCTGCCCAGCTCTGCAGCCTGTCCAGGTCTCTCTGGATGGCAGTGCAGTGTTCCTGCATGTCAGCCACTCCTCCCAGCTTCCAGGATCCACCCAGTAGGACTGTGGGAGCTGGTGAATGTGCTTTCCAAACCACTTTCCATCATTCATCAGCAATCCTGGCTAACCAGGGAGGCTCCAGTTGACTGGAGACTAGCCACTGTGATGCCCATTCACAAGGAGGATTCAGGGAACTACAGCCCTGTTAGTTTGACCTTGGTGCTGGGGAAGATTATGGAACAGATGATCTTTAATGCCATCCTGTGTCATGTACACAACAACTAGATGATCACATCCAGTCAGCATAGGTTTATGAAAGGCAGGTCCTACTTGAACAACCTGATCTCCTTCTCCGACAAGGTGATATGCTTCATGGATGAAGGGAAGGCTGTGGATATTGTATACTTGGACCTTAGTAAAGCCTTTGACACCATTTCCCACAGCATCTTACTTGAAGAATTGGCTGCTCGCGGCTTAGACAGGTGTATACTTCACTGGGTAAAACCCAGCAGGATAGCTTGGCCCAAAAGTTGCATTGAATGGAGTTAACATCCAGTCGGTGGCTGGTCACAAGTGGTGTTCCCCTGGGCTTAGTGCTCGGGCCAGTTCAATATCTATCAATGATCTGGATGAGGTGATTGAGTAAATTGAGGTCATTCAGTAAATTTGTAGATGACACCCTTAGGCAGGACCATTCATCTGTTGGAGGGCAGGAATCCTGGGATCCTGATAGTCTGGATTCATGGGCCAAGGCCAGCTTCATGAGGTTCAACAAGACTGAGTCATGCACTTCCATCACAACCTCATGCAACAATACAGGTCTGGGGGAGACTGGCTGGAAAGCTGCCTGGTGGAAAAGGACTTGGGGATCTTGGTCAATATCTGGCTGAATATAAGTCAGCAGTGTGCCCAGGTGGACAAGAAGGCCAACAGCATCCTGGCTTGTATCAGAAATATTCTGGCCAGCAGGACCAAAGAAGTGATCATTGCCCCCTACTAGGCACTGGCTAGGCTGCACCTTGAGTACTGTGTTCAGTTTTGGGCCCCTCACTACGAGAAAGATGCTGAGCTGCTGGACTGTGTGCAAAGGACAGAAAAGTTGGTGAAACATCTAGAGGGTAAGTCTTACGAGGAATGGCTGAAGGAACTGAGGTTGTTTAGCCTGGAGAAAAGGAAGCTGGGAGAAGATCTTACCATTCTCTACAATTACCTGAAAGGAGACTGTAGCCTGGTGGATGTTGGTCTCTTCTCCCAAGTAACAAGAAATAGGACAAGAGCATATGGCCTCAAATTGTTGTGGTAGATGAACCCAGCCCAACAGAGCTCATGGAAAAACCTTTCTGGCACAGTTTGAGTTATGCCCACGCAACAGGTAACAAGGCTGACTACATGGCCAGATATGAACCCAGGTCAGATTTGAATTGAATCTAAATAGAGTCCCTCAAGAGAACTATTATGAGTTGGTGTCCCTGAGAGGAGCAGGTCTGTGGTTGGAGGCTCTCCATTTGGGTTGGGACACTACCTACAGTTCATCTATACAGATTGAGAGGCCTCATCTTACATGGGTAAGTGATTATGAGCAATTTGGTTCATCAGCCCTAAACCTTAGGACCTCTTAAGGCAGCAGTGCAGTATTAACATGCTGAACTTGTGGATTGTTAACATCTATGGGAGTCTCCAAGTAGTTTTGGTTAGACTAAAACTTAGTTTGATTTTGTTTCCACCTTGTAAAAAACAAATTCGATTTTTAGTTTGTTAGTTGGCCTGGCCTGGTTTGTGATGTTCCATGACAGTTGTGCTAGGGGATGTTTAGATTTGCCAGTAAGAAAAATGTCTTCACCAAGAGGGTTGCCAATCACTGGAAAAGGCTGCCCAGAGAATTGGTTGAGTCATCACAACTGGAGGTATTTAAATCATACATAGATGTGGGGTTTAGGGACGTGGTGTGCTGGTGGACTTGATGTTCTTAAAGGTCTTTTCCAACCAAAACAATTTGATGATTCTGTGATATCCTGATGTCCTCCATATTTTGCCAAGAATCACTCCTCTATTCTTGCGGTGACTTTTGGGGAACATTTTAAGCATTGGAGCTGTCTTTTACAAACAAAAGGAATGAGGAATTTAACCTGCAGTGTACGTAATCCAGCATTAGAGTGAAGATTCATTCATCATCACAATGATTATGATACAGATTTCATAGTACAGATTAAATGTCACGTTATCAGAAACATTTTTGCTGACAGGACTCCAGGCTTTTGGGTCATAGACTGCACCTGAAGAAGACGAAGCAGAGCTAGCTAACATTGCAAAAGGGGAATCCGGCAGCCTTTAACCTCTGGGCGGCAGCAATGAACAGATTTTTATGCCAGGGACTGTACTTCCCACGAAGAGATCCAGCTACCTTCACCTTTCTCTCAGGGCGTTGCGGCTGCCCTATCACAGTGGGACGTGCTGTCACAACCCACCTGCAACTTCTTGAATTTTCCTGAAATTTCTGGAACTTGTAGGTTGGGTGGTGTTTTG
Organism: Hypotaenidia okinawae; assembly: GCA_027925045.1. NCBI lineage: Eukaryota > Metazoa > Chordata > Aves > Gruiformes > Rallidae > Hypotaenidia > Hypotaenidia okinawae. The sequence goes on along the minus strand of BSDF01000005.1, from coordinate 33,020,386 downwards.
GTTTTTTTCCCGTTTCTTTACCCAATTCTTTAGCTTGGATGTTAAAGTATTTGGAAGTCAGATCAGTGCAACCCTCAAGACTTGTCTGGAACAGACTTCAGGGTCATGGAGTCCCTTTGATGTCATTGTGGTTCCACCTTATGCCAGAGCTTCCATACAAATACCAAGACCTCAGAGCTCAGCCTTTCTGTTACAGTTGGGCTGTTGCGTTCATGTGCAGTCCATGTCTTCACATCCATATGTAGTTTTCGGTAAGGAAAAAAGGAAGTGTAGGTGTCCCACTAAGCAAGGCTGTTCTTACATGGGTATTGAAAAGTTCCTGTGCTGGCAGACATGTTCAGCAGCAGCACTAACAGGCTTTAGCCTTAGTTCTGCATGGCTTCTTTTTGCCAGCTGGTAGTAGAAATGCTTTCCAGGCAGCTTCCTGTGCCAGAACCAGTGAAGGGAAGTGTTGTGTGGGTATGTGGTGGCCTGCAGAACAGTTATGAATGTAGTGTGAGACTGGCTTTTAAGTATGGTACTGTTTATCTCGTTATTAATAAGGGGAAAACGCTTTTTCTTATTGACAGGACAAATCTGCTTCAGAAGTCAGAATGACAGTACAGAGTCATGTTGTAGTGTAGAATTAGACTTTGACAAGTTTTATTTATAAATCATAACAATCTTTATCTCAGGAGCTACCTGTCGAATGCTTTAATTTTTCTCAGCATATTTCCATTAAATTACCTAAGTATAAAAAGCTAGTACCTCTTACCTTTCCGTTTTCAATCCAAGATAAAGAGTTGGATTGCAGTCAAATGCCATCTAATTTCTCTACTACTGAATAAAGAAGTTTAAAAAAAGGTTTTGTAAATAGCAGATAAACATTAATCAGAAATTTTTACATAACATCAAACAAGAACATTCTAAACAGTTGAAGCTATTTTTGAGCAAGGAGACAATATTTCCTTCCTAGGATTATAGATAGTCATCGTTTTTCTCCAAAAACTTTGGAGTATACCTAGTATATAATCTCTAAATTTATATATATTTAAAGAGTGAGTATTACTATCTGCCTTAGAAGCCTGGGAATAGCACCAGATGCCCATTAATCTGAGGCTTACTGTAGCTATGCCTTAATGTGCTATCTTTCTGAATGAGAAAAGCAAACAGCTGCTGACTTGGATTGAAAAAGTAATGTTTTTCTAAGACAGGGATTTGTGTAAAAGCATACTCTAATCGGAATTCTTTCTACAGTCTCACGTAGTGATGAACAGACTCTTTAGATTTCTACCACACCCACCCCTGCTTTTTCCTTTTTCTTCTTTTTTCCTTCTTTGTTATTTCTTCCAGCTTTATTTTTAATTTTTTCTTTCCTTTTCTTTTTTCAGTGATTCCCAGGTCCGAAATGAGCAGAAGAAACAACATATAGTTATCCTAACATGAAGCCAGGGTGTCCAGATAAACTGAGTGTTTATTTGTGTACAAGACAGTATGTTTGCAAAGTCTGTAGTGAAATATAATGATAGAACACACTTTCCTTCTCTCTCTAGGGCTCATTAATACCTGCAGTTAGTTAAAATAGAAGACTTACTATGGCCATGTTCAGAGAGGTTTCTAATTACTCAGTGGTCTGAGAGTCATCTGCCATTTCCCCAAAACCTCAACTATGCCAAATTAACATGTCATAAAACAAGCCCTTTCTACTTTAGTTTTAATATTGTTGCCCATCTTCATCATGTTTAAGCATATTTTCCCTTGACTATGTTTTTTTTTAAATCTTTTTAATATCAAAGCCCGGTTGCATTCAAGTAACAAAAACAATTAAACTCTCCTCAGCATTATTTTTGGATATCATCATGTGTAACATTTGACTGTTTCGTTTGAGTAATCTATGGCCAGCAATGATAACACTGCAAATCTCAGGACCGTAATTCAGAGGGAACCATTCTGTCAAACAAAAAATGGGAAACACATTGCATGCTGGTATAAAACCCACTGATCCAGGTTTGCAGAGTTTTCTGCAGGTTGTCAGAAGTTTGTTCTGTGCCGGTGTGAACTCTTTCTTTCCTCTGAGCCTGCTGGAGGTCCTCTTTGTATGGTAGAAGCTTCAGACAGGCTCTCACAGGGAAAGAGGACCTTGTGGGAGGACCTTGCTAGGGGATGGCCACAGAAAATGCTTGTACATTTGGGGCACTGTTGGTGTAGTGGTGTCTCAACTTCAGGCAGCCTTACCTATTGAAAGGTACAGACTTATGCTTATCACTCCTAAAATAAAGACTACTTAAGCTACAAGACAGAAACCTGCATAATCCAGTGAAGAGTCTTTGATTGAAAAACCCCAGAAACACTTTTTTTTACTTTGCTGGAAAATGTCTTGCTCCACTAAGGACCCACTCACCCACTGAATGCAGCAGGGGAGGTGAGCCAAGTATTACAAACCAGAAAGGCAGCAACTTTGTGTAGTCTTCTGCTTAATATTTCATGTGTCAGTCACCAAGATCTGTCCTCCTGACTTCTACTGTGTATCTTGTGTTAGCTCTGGCATTAGGCAGAGCTCTCTAATTTGAGCTAGGTCAAGAACCAATAAAAAAATTTAGCCTTGCTCCTCCAAATGGTCATGTCTATGTGCTGAGTTGGTGCATAGAGGAATGAAAATGGTACCAAAGCTGCCATCAGCAAGATGGTGGTACTGGATGGTGGAGGGATGAGGAGACAAAATGCACTGAGAAAGAAGTGAGGCAGCTGGTAGGTAAACTGAGATGCACAGGGTATGATGGCCTCAGTGTTCAGAGCACCCAGATGAGACCTGGGAGTACTGGTTACAACTTACTCTCCTGTGTGACACAGAAACTGGTCTCTGTGTTGGGAAGTGTTTGGCCCATGGCCAGTAGCCTGCAAGGGTACTCCAAGTAAGAGTTTTGCCTTTGTGCGGCTGCAGGGACAGTCTTCCCGTACCAATTCCTTCAACCAAAGATTGCTTGGGCTAGAGGAGAGTGAGTGGGAAGATTTTTCTTCTTTGTCAGGGTACTTTCATAATTCTTTTTGAAGCAGGATCTGCGACCCACATCTTTCCACCCAGCCAAGTGCTGCAAACACCAAGCTGGACAGTCTTTCCTTTACTGTCATATGGTGGGTCATTATTTACTCAGTGCAAAGTGGAAAAGCTGCATCTAGAGGAGTGGGAGGGACCCACTCCAAGCTGCATTTGAATAGTTAGAGCAGGTGTGCATCAAAATAGTGTTGGACAGCTAAGAAAGCAGTTGCTGAGGACATTGAATTTTGACTCCTGATTAAAAGAGAGAACAGTCCTTTTTCTCCAGCTCATGTTTTGTCCTTTCGAAAGCCTGTTCCCTTGCATGCCTTGAAGCACATCTACTTGAATGGATCCTGCATGTGAAGCAAAATGGTTGGAAAACAAGGCTGGTGATTTATATCAAGTTTGTGGCTATGAGGAAGTCCAGCCCCAGCAGAGTAAGCGCCCAGGCTCTGGGCTTCACTAGGGGGCAAAAACTGCTGAGCTTGCTATGCAAGGCTGAACATCTGCATTCCATCTACATGGTATATGCAAGTTCTGATTCTTTCAGACAAATTAATTTAGGCTGTCCCATATCTTGGAAAGTTGGGTAATAACCAGCATGTAAATCCTTTTAATAAATCTAACCCAGTTTGCATGTTGAGAAGAAAGCAGAGCAGTGCTTTTGCATGCTGGTAACCTGCCACCTTGCTGAACTGCAGTGGGAGGTATAAGAGACCGGTTTCCTGTGCTTTCAGGAAGCTCTTTGTCCTGATGTTGCTGTGCTGAAGAGTCATGTGTGCAAATTTGTAACAGTCCCCACAGCCAAAGTAAAGCAGCTATTCTTCTCACTGAGTGCCAGGATTCTGCCTGCTGCATTGTGTGCAGTCCAGAACAGCAACCATCTATCACATTCAACTCCCAGGGTTCAGCTGTACCTTAAAAACATGGTCTAGCTTTTAACGGAGCTAATCAGCACACACAATGTGCTGTCATTCCTATAGAACAAAATGACAGATGGGTTTATGATATGTTTGTCTGGAGATTGAGAAGACCAACTTAGTTACTAATTCCCTTCTCACTACTGAAAGGAGAAATGTCCCCATGTTTGACAAAATTTGCATGGATGTGGAAAATTAATGAACTTTTCGCCCTTGGCTGTCCCAAGAGTGAGCTTCTCTTGTCTCTAGTGTGGCTCTGAGATTTGAATGCAGTCTCTTTGTGTTCAGCAGAGCAGCACAGAGGCAATGTGAGAACTCAAGAATTTCAGAATGCATTGCTGTCTTCAGGCTGTCTTGCAGCAAGAGTGCTGCTGAGTAGCAACCATGGGTCATACCAGTGACTGCTACCATTGCTTCCTTCTGTTGCCCTTTTTTTCTTTACGCTGCTTGTATCTGGATATCAGTAAATTAGCTATCCTTTCAGATCCGTTATTCAGCTTACTATTTCTAAACTCATAGGACTTCTCTTAGAAAGAAAATACTCCTGATACACTGCAAACTAATACATGAAACTCCGATTCCATTTAATTGTTATTTGTTGCATAGGTTTTTGGAATGGGTTTCTGATGCATGAGAAATTGCATCCAGCTGTGTAAGGAAACTCAATAAATCTTAGAAGTAAGGTACTACTTAGGATGAGCTATGGTGTTGGATTTGTGTCCTTAATAGCTTTATGTACCAGACAAAGTATCTTGACTTTGAATTATGTTTAAAATTGATTACAGATAAGTGTTGATATGATCCTCTGTATGAAAAGCCTTTATGTGATATTATCTCTTATGTGTTTTGGCTTGGGTTTTGGTGGTTTGTTTGGGTTTTGGTTTTTTTTTTGTTTGTTTGTTTAGTTTGGTTTTGGTTTTTTGATGCTGCTCTAACACTCATGTCCTGTGATGGGCTTTGTTATTATTCTACCAATTCACTAAGTAGATATATTAAATGCTGTGAAAATAAGTTTAGTTTATCACTTAATTCTACACTTAAAGAAGATTTAGTTTTGGAAATGTTTTTAAAATTGATCAATGACATTAAACAACTCAGACTAGAGACTTATTCACTAGTTGTTGGCATGATGAAAGATTATTATGGAGTTGGTAGGGAGGGAAATGCTAAATGCAGTGTGTTGCTTGCCTAGGTATGGAAATGGGAATAATTTGCATTTGAAAAAGAAAATTGGATCATTGAAGCACAGATATCTGACAGTGGAAACAGAACTGGAAAGCTTAAGGAGTATAGATGCTGCTAATATTCAGGTAAATGCTCTAGGCTGTTTTCCTGGTTTTGAAGGCTAGTGTAAAATCAATTTCAGCAATGTAGTCAGTATATTTGGTGTTCTATTTGTTTAATTTTTGAGACTGCCTTGACAGCATTGAGGTGGCTGACCCTCAATGGCAGCAATTTTCTTTCATTTATCTGATTATGGTGGGTCTTTATTGTGTGCCTATTCAGTAGGGGGTTACATCTTCATGCAGGCCTAATTCAGAGGTGGTTCATCTGAAGAATTTCAGACATTTGAGTGCTGCTCACAGCCTAGCAAAGCCAAGAAAAATATATCTGTTATTGTAATCTGAGCCTTTTTTCTTTTGAAACCAACCCCCTTCTAAAGAGATTTCACCATCTACTTTTGTCACATTTGGCTCTTTCAGTTTATCTTCAGTTAGCTTTTCTGATCTGTTTTTCTTCTTTCTCCTTCAGCTTCTCTATTCCCTGCCAATATCCAAAGCACACACTGTATCAGTGCTGTGATGAAGGGTGGGTTGCACCTTCTCCGCAGCATTCAGATAATTTCTTCATGGCTCTCCTTGTGAAGTCCACCTTTCCCCTTTCTTTCTTGAGAGCTGTGTACTCATAGGCCTTCAGCTTGCTGTAATAGTCTGAGAATTTATTGTAGAGGATGGAGATGGGCATGCCATTCAGGATTATTCCAAATGCAATACAGAGGAATGCAAACAGCCGCCCAAGGTGAGTTTCTGGACACATGTCTCCATATCCCACCGTAGAGATGCTGACCTACAGGCAAACCAACATTCAGATTATTAGCTGAGAAGAAACATAAAACCAGGTATGGCAGGGAGTCAGGGACAATTTTCAAGTTAGTGGTTTTGCCCTTCACATCATAAATCTGAAATATTCTCTGCTGTATTTCCTTCTGTACTGCACATCTTCTGCAAAAATCCACATCTTAAAAATATCCCTCTCATGCCATAAAGGAAGACAACTGCGGTTTGACACCATGCAGGGGATTTTTAAAAGCTCTGCCCTGCAGGGGGATTTCCAAACAATTTCCACACCAGCCTGTCCAGAAAGTGGGTTTTCTTAGCTGTGGTGAGCAGAGGGGGCTTCCTGGTTGTAGGAATCCAGCAGTAACTGCAGCCATGCTCCCTCACTTGGAACAGGTGCCTTCTGTTTAAATCCAGCGTACTTATAAGGCCCAGTGTTTTGAATCATTCTGTGGGTTGTATTTTTAGTGTTACCTTTGTTTGTCGTATATATTTTAGGAATTAATGAGAAACACATTGTCGTGTTTTTGCCCCAGCTGAGAGCTGAGCACCACGAAGTGCTTGCTCTTTAAAAGGAAGCGGGGGAGGGGGGAGGGAAGGGAAAGAAAAGGGAAAAAAAAAACCCCAAACCCAAGAAACCAAAACCCGGAGGTTTGGGATAGTGATAGTTTACTGGAATAGCTGAAAGATAGATGTAGCAATGATAACAGGACTTTAGAGCAAAAAAAATACATGAAACTGGTGATACACAATGCAAACCGGACTGTCCCCAAAAACTGCGTGTCCTGGAGCTGCCTGATCCTCCTCTCACCAGTCCCCCTTTATACTGAGCATGACGTAATTGGCATGGGCTACCCCCTTTGGAGAGTTTGGGTCATCTGTCCTGGCTGTGTCCCCTCCTTTCTCATTAGTAGGGAAATATGAAGAACTGAAAAAGTCCTTGATGGCTTGGCAACAACTAGAAACATCAGGGTGCTATCAGCACTGCTTTCATCCTAACTCCCGAAAGGCAGCATTCCATCCACTATTAGAAAAGAAATTAACTCCATCCTAGCCAAAACCAGGACACACATGGAAAGCTTCAGCTAATTGTGAAATGTAGTGCATTTTGTAATGTTTGTACTATAGTAAGAAGTGACCCAGGATGTTGAAGTTTCTAGGTAAAATCCCCTCTAACGGTTATATAACTACAAGGAGCTGTTGCCTGGAAGGTTTTACTCTAGTGCATGCTACACCACATATATATTTATAGCGCTAAATTTTTGACCTTCCTGCTCAACTGTATGTCAGAGATTACATTTCAGATTTTTCTGATATTTACAGATATTCCCTGCCTTGAGGAATATCTGTAAATATCCCAAAACAAACCCCTGTTTGTTTCAGCAGTCAGGTATGCAGGTGGGAATTTTTTGCTGAATTCCCCTTTGAAGAAAGGTTTGGGGGTTGATTAAATTTTGTGTGTGTGTGTGTGTGTGTGTGTGTGAGTGATGATATTTAGTATATCTGCTTTACATAAATCTGTATATTATCCCACCAAAATTTAACAGTTGTTTTTCTTCTCAGACATCAGTATTTTCTCTTTTTAGGCTATGGATGTATAAAGCAACTGAGTTTTATATGGACCCAGTGCTATATCAAGTACTACAATACTTTCTCTGTAAAATTTAGTTTCAAAAACCCATGAATGCCACATACAAATTATGTACTCCCCAAACAATCAAAATAAAGTAACTCCTAGTCTGTTTATTTCTACTGCACACTTCTTTTTTTTGGTTTTTTTTTTTTGTTTTTTTAATTGTTTAGGAAATGTAGCTTACTTTTCTCAGTTGGGTAAAACTTGCAGGCTTCTGCTGCCTGACACTTCCTAGACTGTGCAAGGGATCTTTTTCAGCCAATTACTTTTATCTGCATTTTTTTCACAGTATCTCAACACACTGTGTGTATCTGTGAAACAGTAAGCTAAAACTTGTGCAGAAATAAGCAGTAGGACATTTTACTGTAATGCCCATGGTGTTTTAGAACCATAAGTCTTTGGAAGGTCATGGTGTGCAGCCTGCTATTCTCTAACATGCTAAATGTTATTTCAAATGAAGAAAGCATTAAGGTATGTGAGACAGCACTGGGTAAGCACTTTTGTAGGATGCACCTGGTGCTTCCTGTGGAATAAAACGGATTAGTCACTTGGTTTAATGGAAATTAAGTCACTGGATTTGAATGATAATACAGGATAAATATCTCCCAAAATAAATACTGAGATGAAGGCAAGATGTTTATCTCTACCAGCCAGGACAAAACCATTATCCTGTGATAAGATTCTGTTCCACTGGCACAGTCTTACACATTTTCTGTGACAGTTTGAGACAGATACCTCTTCTCCTATGTTTGTGAGAGCATTAATGCTGTCAGTCTTTAATGAAATTTGAGTGATATGGATATTTGATTTTCATCTTTAAAGAGAGAATAGGCTTTTAAAAGAGTTTTATTTCATGGAATTGTGATCTGCATACTACAGCTCCTCTTTTGGAGACACCTGCTCAACTAAATAGGCCTTATTCATGTACTCATAGGTTTTTCAGGTTTCTTAGGAGTATCTAAATGATTATGGTGTCACCAGCTCGCAGAAAAGAGCCCTAAAATGTAAGGCCAATGTCCTTATTCTGTGTATATCACTTAAAGATGACTTGTGAAGGTCACATTACAGGACCCTTTCCTTTATTTTTCCCACTTTTCCGTGCTCCACCTTAAAGGATATTCGGTACATGTGCAGACATATCTGTGTACATATATAAATGTCTACATGTGTTTGTAGGGGCATTTTTTCTGCCACATGCTGTATCACTGCACACATATGCATGGGAAAGCACCGCACCTCATCAGCCATATTCCAGGGCTGCTGGCCAGGAGAAGCGACCTTGATGGGTTGAGATTGCTGTCCCATGGGCCTCATACACAGCTCAGTGCATTCAGTGCTAATAAAACAGCATGAGAAGACCTCCTGACTCCTTTGCAGTCCATTTGCATGGACTTGCTTCCCCAGGGAAGTGACTGGAGCATAGCTAGGCCCAGGGGTCAGAAATGCTCCTGCCATAAACATGGTTTATGGAGGCTAGCATCAGATGCTGCAAAACGAAATGTACATGATGGCAGACTAAGAACAAGCCTTAGAGTCATGAACAGTCAAAATACAAGCCCTTTGCCTTCTCTCAGCACTTGCAATGTCTAACTACCCTCTGATCTAGTCTAGGCTGCTATACATATGCACTACTTCTGCAGCAAAACAAAACTGTTGCTCTCCAGCTCTGAAATGCTGCAGGCAACAGCACAAGCAAGGATCAACTTCACCCTCTCAACACTAACCTTGATAAAACCATCCTGCTCCCTGTTAAAACACTACTGTAAAAACACTAAATGTGACACTGCCATACTTGTGCTTGAGTATCTCCTGTTATAGATTTAATTAAAGCCTGCAGTTCCCTCTCCATTTTCTGCTAGTCTTGATAAACCCAGAAGTGTTTCTTTTGTCTTCACAGCTCATCTTGAAGGACAAAACTATCATTTTGATCTCACAATAGTTTGATAAGGATTAGTTAGGCTTCTATAAGTGAATGTCCATCCTTGAGTGTTAATGCAGTCCAAGACCAGAGTTGAACTACTTCCCAAACCTTTTAGATGTGATTTCCAAGCCTGGTTTGCTGGAAGAGTTCTGCCAGGACATGACAGTAACAGGACGCATTTAAGCAAAGTGGAGTACTTTAAACCCTCACGGCACTGTGTTCCTGGATAAATCTTTGTGTCTGTGAAAGATGTGAAACCAACAGCCTGGAAAATGCTGCCTCAAAAACACCCCTTCACATAACACAGTATACTGCAGGTCAGTGACAGTTCAGACCTCTCAAGGAGATGTGTCCAAATGCCTTAGAGCACTAACGCAGGGACAGTCTCTAGAAACAAGGTCACTCTGTCTTAATTCCTGAGAACTGTCAGCTGAAAGCCAGTTACCCTCACTACCAGTGCTTGGGATGGGCTAAAAATCACACTTTTTCTGGCAGAGGTTGCAAAAAAAAAAAAATCAAGGTGACATTAACCATCTCTTAGTACTGACTGAAGTGGGATTCAAACTAGTGACCTACATGCAGAAGGCAGTTTATCCCGTTATCAGCCCCTTAAGCCATTCTGCTTCTTTTTGTATTTATTCTTTGGCAAGTCATGCACGGCATAAGAACTGCCAATGTTTTGTGTGTGTGCAGACATGAGACAGTGATGTGCCGTCTAAGGAACAGGACACATTCTTCTGTGTAGAGCAAGTGTTGGTCCTGACGAATTCTTAAGGGTGGAGCTCTGGGACAGCTTTGGCTTTGCAAATTGGAGTGACCAGACTATAGTTAACAAACTGTGGCTTATCTTGCAGTTCTATAATGGGTCATAGTAGATGTGCAAAAAGAACAAGAATGAAATCTTGTGCCCACCTGCAGCCAGCAAGCCTGATGCAAGCTTTTTTATTTTGTTTTGCTTTTTAATTTTTTTTTCAATACTGACAATGGATCGAAGGGGGAAATTATTTTCTTACCTGTCTGTTTGCCTACTTCTTCTTTAAAAGTGAAAGTGCATTTGGTCAGATGGGAATTTCAATGCTGCTCAATTCAGCCTTGATTTGAGCTTACAACAGAGGTGAATGAATGCATGTGGGTGTGTGCGTGAGTGAGTGCATATGTCCTGTAAGCTCTGAATTCAGAGCAGATGTTCACTGATCTGAGCCTGCTGTTTTCAAGACCATCAACAACTCTAGCAAGGAAGGGGAGGGGAAGGAAGGGAGGGTCTTTGACCATGCAGCAAGGTGAGATGTGTTTACTTACGGCGGCCCACCACCAAGCATGGGGGATGCTGGTGAAGTTGGTACTGGAGACGTCGTGCTCCACTGTGTAGACCATGGCAGAGAAGGCAAAGATGCCCATGGCAATGAAGAGCAAAAGGCAGCCCACCTGCTGGTAGCACTGGCGCAAAGTAAAGCCGAAGGCACGCAACCCTGTGGAGTGGCGGGCTAGCTTGAGGATGCGAAAGATGCGCATGAGGCGCATGATGCGAAGCACTTGTCCCACCTTGCCCACCCGTCCCACCTTCTCAATATCATGCTCATGCTGAGAACCCCGGCCTCGGGGCTGGTCATCATCAGCAAAGCATTCGAGCAGCAGCTGCAGGTAGAGGGGCAGGATGGCAATGAGGTCTACTGCATTGAGAGCGCTGCTGGCAAATCGTCGCAGGTCTGGGGTAGAGATCAAGCGCAGCAGGTACTCTAGTGTGAAGAATGCAATGCACAGGGTCTCAATGTGCTCCAAGACAGGCCGGCTCTCCCCACTCTTCTGGTCTACCTGCTGCATCTCCTCCACTGTGTTGAGTGCCAGGGCCACCACAGAGATAAGTACGAAGAAGCTGGAGGCCACTGCCATCACCTTGGCGGTGACAGAAGAGAAGGGCTTCTCCATGAGGTTCCAGAGGCGCCAGCGCTGGGGACCATAGTAGCGCATGTGGTGGAAGAGTTGCTCATTCTCCTGAGCCTCTGCCTGAGACCGCAGCTCACGCTGGACCTTCAGCTGTTCACTCAGCTCATCACGACGCTCCTCAAAGCAGATGCGGCAACAGCGAGGTGTGTATTTGAGCCGAACACCCCAGTAGCTCAGCTCCTCCAGAAAGCTACGGGGGCACAGCTCATCCCGCACACGCAGCACCCCTGAGGCATAGAAGTTGTACACCAGCTGGAAGACAGCTGGGTCCCGATCAAAGAAATACTCATCTAGCTGGGCAGCGTAGTCATCACACAGGCCCAGCTGGCAGCGGCGGTCAGTGGAAGTAGCCAGGCGTCCCAGGCGGGTCTTGGGATAGATGGCCACTGCCTGATAGGTGAGATGGTAGCTTTGGCCACCAACATTGATGTTCAGCATAGACGAAGTGGAAGTGGTGGCTGGGGCTCCAGAGGAAAGGGCAGAGGAGCAAAGAATGGATGACAAGGGCTTGTTTTCTCCCTCAAACATGTCTCCACTTGGCCATTTTCCTAGTTCTTTCTCTTCCTCTTCCTCATCTTCATCATCCACATAATAGTTGTAATTCCCCTCAGGTCCCAGGAAGAGCAGAGGCTGGGAGTTCAACGGAGCAGTAGCAGAAAAGCCACTCTGCTTGTCTATATGCAAGCCTTCATTATCTTTCCACTTGTCAGGCTGTGGGAGGACGTTTGGTGCTTCCCTCTCTCTGCCTTTATGTTTTAGGAAAGGAAACTGACGCCGCATGTTAAACTGCAACATACTGTTTTTCCTTACTCTTCTCCCTTCTTTGCATTCACCTGCTCAAGGAAGCAACACCAGTCCTTTCCAACACTACAAAGACTCAGAATCCTGGTTTCTTCTCCCTGTGTCAGTAGTATCATGCACAGCAGTGCTTCTGCATTTTTCTCCCTACCAGCCACCACTACAATTGTTGTGAAAGCTCTGTGTGGGATAGACACATGAAGACTGCTGTTGACCGTTTTAATCTTGCTGACAGGGAAGATCTGAGTGCTTAGAGAAGGGGATTTAAGGGCTATTATCCTGTTCCAGCCTCATCCCCCTCAGGCTGTGACGTGAATGATTATGGATCCATAAATCTATGAAAAATCAGTAGGTGGGAGGGATAAACCCTCTGAAATTTTATGGCTAATAAAAACCGCATATATTTTCCTAATTCGAATATCTCAAAATGAATATTTATGGGGGGTGGATGGGAGAGAGAGAGAGAGAGAGAGAGAGAGAGAACATTACAGATTTCTTTCCTCTACATGAGAAAATAATTAATAGTTGATAAGCAACTAATTGGCCAATGGGTAGGAATTCCTACAGTAGTTCTTAAAATGTTTTGCAAAAGTAAGCAAGAGAAGTTTTCCGTTTTTATTCTCAGTTAGAATATCTGGTTAAGGGCTGAGGAAAGTCACAGTCTGTGCCTGAAGCTGTGACTGTGCTCTGGGAGCACCCGTGCCTCTCTGGACATAGTGGAAGTGAAGGGCAGTGGTATGAAAGGAGTTTCCAGCACACCACTTCAAACTCTTCATGAGTTGCTGAGAAACAGAATGAAGCCACTCTTTTTTCTCTTGAATGACATGTTTAATAGCATAAAGCCACACTAAATACCTAACAGGACAAGAGAGATGTTTTCCCTTTGTTTCCATGGAGAGAACATCCTCAGCTTTGGTTGAGCCAGCACAAGCATATCCAGTAACAATGAGCATCCTGAAAAATATGTTACTTCCCCTCATTGCTGGGATTACTTCAGCTGAGCTATAGCTCCTGTTAAGCAGAGAATGCACGCAGTAAAGGGATGGGTCCTTCAGTGTGCTCTTAGCCCCAAGTTATAGCTTAACACCAGCTCAATACTTCACCTATATCTAGGAAGGCACAAGGCACTAGAAAACTGCTAGCTTTGGCAGCACCCTCATTGGTCTGGAAGGACTTCCATCTGCAATCCTGTAGCCTGCCTTCCACTTAGAGCTCCCCACCCTTTCACACAAGCTGCTGGGACAGTGTATCCCATGCCCCATGCAGCAGTATTTTTCTTTTGTTGTCCTCAAACCTGTTCTTCTTCAGGTTTCACTGTTAAAGCCTGGATTACAGGTTATTCGTATTTAGCTTCACTTAAAAGTGTTTTGCTTCATTAATTTGTCTCTTCTGCCCATTCTCTGTCTTGATGTAAAAAAGGCAAGGATAATAGGGATTATCAGTGTGACAGAAAGACACTCGAGTGCAGGGTTTTAAAAATCAAAATAAGAATAATTTATTTTTGAACCACGTGCATTCAATATGTCACTGCTGCAGGTTTCATGGATACAATGTAGAAATGCACTATTGCTGTTTAGAAGTATGACTACACTCATCACAACCACAAGAGAGTCACAAAATACACTACTGACAACACAACGGTCACAGAATTTAGTATTACCGCCCGCAACCGAGTCACATCACATGCTGTTATTGCCCACAGGCAATTCACAAGGTTCAATGTTATAACCACAGCAGATTCACAGAACACACTGTCACAAGCACACTAAATACTACATGTGTGTTAGTTAATTACGCGAGACTACAAACTTAGAGCACAGCAAATACTCACTTACCCATCTCTCTGGTAAGTGTTCTCAGTATGTTACCTCAGCCAGCATCCTGGCCAAGGGGGAAGAGTCTCCTCACAGAGTTTGAAAAGTGACTCCCCCATCTCAGACTTAATCCAAGGGGGTTTTATTTCATTTTTTGTCTGATGTACGTGTCAGTGGACAGGACTGTGCCCTAGTGGACAATGCCACCTTCCATGTTTGTTATTAGCAGTGTTCCCCGTTATCTTATGCCCTATCTGTCACATAACTTTGCATTGTAGATCCTCTGGCTTGCCTTTATCTTACTGCTAGACAGCTGAATAGTGGCTTGATTGGGACTCAGGGCATATTGTTTGTTGAAGGAATTCCATGACTCAGTCCAGGTTTTGGTTCACCATTTAGTCTCATTTTGCAGGACAACTCCTGTCTGAGCTATCTACACAGCTCCCCTTGGGCTGTCTCTGCTGAGATGGGGCCTCAAGGCAGTTCAAGGCTGAGTCACTGTACAACACCCCATGAGTCACCTGATGGCCTAGGCATTGTGGAAACCTGTTTGTGGAACTCTGATCCAGATGATCCTTACAGTCGGTGCCTTATTACATATACCAATCTCCTTTGCATTTAGTTTTGAATATTAAACCATGCTGTGGTGAGTCTTTTGTGAGCAGCCTTAATGCAAATTAATGTCCAATTTCAAGACAGTTTCTATCTCCTAGGCAAATGAATTCAGACATAAAAAAAACCCTGGAATGCTATCCTTTCACTACTAAAAATTCTTAAATGTTTCTTAATCAAGATTCAGACTAGACCATATTCCTCTTGCCAGCCTCCACTGGAGCATTTAATTGTTTGGGTTTTTTTGTTGGGCTTCCTGGTCTCACTTCTGAGAAGTATGCAGTAATGTTTATTGCTCCCTATTCAAGAGATCATTTCTCATACTATACTGTAGTAGCAGGAGCTTCTATTCAATGAACTTCATGACTGCCAGACAACAACACCTCCTATGTCTGGACTCAAGACCTTGGACAATACTACTTAGAAAACCAAGAAAGGTCATTATCTTTACTTCTGCTCAGACTAATTGCTTTGATCTAGATATTCTTGGGAACTCTCAGGCAACTAGTACAGGCTGCTTAAACTTGCCTCCAACTGACAAAATAAGTAAAACAAAATCGCTTTTTATTCTTTACTTTGAGTTGAGACTCAGTTCTGAGCTGCTAGACTTTCTGCCTAGATAGATAAGATAACGAAGTGATGAGAAAGACTTCCTGCCCCACACCCTGCCTTTTTTTTTTCCTTAGCTACCTTATTCAGTGTGCTGCATATCTTGGTCATTAAGAAGAATTACATAGCACCATCTTGTATGGGGAAGAGCAGACACTGGGGTGCTGAAGTTAGTTAGCTAGTTAGTAAGATCCCCTGGGAATTTGCTTTTGAAGTTATTGCAATCTATGGATGCTGTCCACTTTTTAAGAGCCATCTCTTAAGCAGGTGGAGCAGAAGGTTGGCTTGGCTGAACAAGGATCTTCTTCTAGAATTTAGGCACAAAAGGAAAGTGTACAGACTTTGGAAGTGAGGATAAGTAACACAAGAGGATGACAGAGATGCTGTTTGCTATTGTAGGGAAAAAAATGATCGGCCAGTGTTTGATTAAAGTTCAAGTTGACCAGCACTGTGAAGAACAACAAAAAAATTATGGTAGAGAATATCCACTACTCTCCCTTCATCCACCCAGGCAGTCATGTTATCTTAGAAGGTTATCAGATTGGTCAGGCATGATTTTCCCCTGGCAAATCCATGTTAACCATTCCTAATAACTTTATTCTCCTATATCCTCATTACCTTTCCCAGGATTGGAGGTGAGACTAACTGGCCTGTAGTTTCTTGGGTCCTCCTTCTTGCACTTTTGGAAGTGCTACTGACTTTCCTCCAGTGTCACTCCAATCTTCTAGAAGGGTAAGAAGGAAAACTTCGTAAGTTACAGTCTTGTGAGCATCACTTCAGTGTCTGGAAAATTATGAAGAGAGTTATTCTGGGAATTATTGAAAAACACTTGAGACACAATGCAGCCATTGGTCATAACCAGCATGGGTTCACAAGAGGAAAGTCCTGCTTAACCAACTTAATTTCCTTTTATGACAAGATTACCTTTCTAGTGGACCAAGGGAAGCCAGTATATACGGTGGTTTGTTTGGTGGGATTTTTTTTTTTCACTTTTACAAAGCTTTTGATACTGTCTTTCACAGTATCCTTCTGGACAAAGTCTTCAGCACACAGCTAGACAAGTCCATAACACACCGGGTAAGCAGTTGGCTGATAGATTGGACTCAAATAGTCTCAGAAAATGGGGTTACATCAGGCTGGTGACCAATCACTAGTGATATTCCCCAGTGCTCCATTATAGGGTCAGTACTCTTCAATGTTTTTATAAATGATCTGGATGCAGGAATCAAATGTACATTAAGTACATTTGTCACTGATACTAAACTAGAAGGACCTGTGGACTACCTTGAGAGTAGAGAGGCCTTACAAGGAAATATGGATAGATTTGTATATAAGTGTTGAAATTTAACAAGAGCAAGTGAATGACTGTCTACCTGGGACAGGGTAATTGTGGTTATACATACAAACTGGAGGAAAAGAAGTTGAAGAGCAGTCACATGGAAGGAGATCTGGGTGGTTCTGTTTGATGACTAGTTGAATATAAGTAAGCAGTGTGCCCTGACAGCCAAAAGCCAAAAGCCAAATGTGTGCCGGGTGCATCAAGCACAGCATCACTAGCCAGTCCAAAGATCGCAGTCGTTCTACTCTGCACTACATTGGCACAGCCCCACATGGAGTAGTGTGTGGAGTTTTGGGCACCTCAATATAAGAAGGACATAAAAAAATTAGACTGTGTCCAGAGGAGGATGACGAAGATGGTGAAAGGCTTCCAGGACAAGACTTACAGCTAAGGTCACTTGGTTTGCTCAGCTTGGAGAAGAGAAGGCTGAGGAGTGACCTCATTGCAGTCTACAACTTCCTTAAGGGAGGCTGTAGGAACCTGATTTCTCTCTGGTGACAGTGAGAGGGCACAAAGAAATGGAATGAAGCTGCATCAGGGGAAGAGCAGGTTGAGCATTAGGAAAAGGATCTGTGGCAGAGACTGTGGTCAGTCATTAGAACAGCCTCTCCAGGGCAGTGTCACAGCACCAAGCCTGTAAAGGAGCATCTGTACAACAACCTTTAGTCATATGGTTTAGTTTTCTGCAAGAAGCAGAAAATTGGAGTTGATGACCCTTATAGGTCGCTTCCAACTGGAACTATTTTATGATGTAATGCTATTATGGATAGGAGAAACATGAAAACCTGGGTGTCAGTAATAGTGGAGAATGCTGTCCAATGAACCAGACAGTGCTCTGAGAAAATAATTTTCACAAAAAGAAACTATAATTAAACTGGAAGAGGGTCATGAGAAGATGAGTCTTTGTAAGCTTTCATCTTAAGGAATACTGACTTTTCCCAGAATATGGAGCTGAATAACTACAATGCTTTTTTGCTGAGCAAATCAGCTTCAGAGTCCACTGGGACTCTGTCTCCTTCCACAGTACGTGGAAATTTTGACTGGGCAGGGCCAGCCCGATTGGTAGAACCCCTAGAGTTAACTAACCACGTGGCTTTGGCCAAATGTGTATCCCAGTGTTTGAATGTTCCACCACCCATTGCTTTTAGGGTAGTCTTTAGGAGTCCATTATATCGTTCAATTTTCCCAGAGGCTGGTGCATGATAAGGAATGTGGTACACCCATTCAATGCCATGCTCTTTGGCCCAGGTGTCTATGAGAGCATTTCGGAAATGACTCCCGTTGTCTGACTCGATTCTTTCTGGGGTGCCATGTCGCCATAGGACTTGCCTTTCAAGGCCCAGGATTGTATTCCGGGCAGTGGCATGGGATACAGGATATGTTTCTAGCCAGCCGGTGGTTGCCTCCACCATGGTAAGCACGTAGCGTTTGCCATGGCGGGTTTGTGGGAGGGTGATGTAATCGATCTGCCAGGCCTCCCCATATTTATATTTCATCCACCGTCCTCCATACCAAAGCGGCTTCAACCGCTTCGCTTGCTTAATTGCGGCACACGTCTCACATTCATGGATAACTTGTGCAATAGCATCCATGGTTAAGTCCACCCCTCGATCTCGAGCCCATCTATATGTTGCATCTCTCCCTTGATGACCTGAGGAATCATGAGCCCATCGAGCTATGAATAATTCACCTTTATGTTGCCAGTCTAGATCTACCTGAGCCACTTCAATCCTAGCAGCCTTATCTACCTGATGGTTGTTTTGATGTTCCTCCATGGCTCAACTCTTAGGTACATGGGCATCAACATGACGTACCTTTACAACAAGCTTCTCTAATCGGGCAGCAATGTCTTGCCATAAGTCAGCAGTCCATATGGGTTTGCCTCTACGCTGCCAGTTGGTTTTTTTCCACCGTTGCAACCAACCCCACAGGGCATTAGCTACCATCCATGAATCAGTATAAAGGTAGAGCATTGGCCACTTTTCTCTCTCAGCAATGTCCAAAGCTAACTGGATGGCCTTCACCTCAGCAAATTGGCTTGATTCACCTTTTCCTTCAGTGGCTTCTGCTACTCGTCTTGTAGGACTCCATATAGCAGCTTTCCACCTTCGGTGCCTTCCCACAAGGCGACAGGAGCCATCGGTGAACAGGGCATATCGCTTCTCATTCTCTGGCAGGTTGTTGTAAGGTGGGGCTTCTTCAGCGTGTGTCACCTCCTCATCCTCTGGCGACATCCCAAAATCTTTGCCTTCTGGCCAGTCTGTGATCACTTGCACGATTCCTGGGCGATTAGGGTTTCCTATTCGAGCCTGCTGAGTAATTAGTGCAACCCACTTGCTCCACGTAGCATCAGTGGCATGGTGTGTAGAAGGGACCTTCCCTTTAAACATCCAGCCCAGCACCAGCAGTCGGGGTGCCAGGAGGAGCTGGGCTTTAGTTCCAATCACTTCTGAAGTGGCTCGAACCCATAGGCGGCCAGTATTTCCTTTTCTGTTGGAGTATAATTAGCCTCAGATCCTTTGTAGACCCGACTCCAAAACCCCAGCGGTCGACCTCTAGTCTCCCCTTGTGCTTTCTGCCAGAGACTCCAGGTAGGGCCATTCTCCCTGGCTGCAGTGTAAAGCACATTTTTAACATCTGTCCCTGTCTGGACAGGCCCAAGGGCCACTGCATGGACGATCTTGCGTTTGATCTGCTCAAAGGCTTGCTGCTGCTCAGGGCCCCATTGGAAATCATTCTTCTTCCGAGTTACGTGGTAGAGTGGGCTCACAATGAGACTGTAGTTTGGGACATGCATTCGCCAAAAACCTATAACACCTAAGAAAGCTTGTGTTTCCTTTTTGTTGCTTGGTGGAGACATAGCTGCTATTTTATTGATAATGTCCATTGGGATCTATGGCCCATCCTGCCATTTTATTCCTAAAAACTGGATTTCTTGTGTAGGCCCCTTGACTTTACTTTGCTTTATAGCAAAACCAGCTTCCAGTTTTGACTGTCTGACTGCAACTAAGAACATCAGGGTGTTATCAGCACTGCTTTCATTGTAACTCCCAAACACAGCATTCCATCAGCTGCTACAAATGAAGTTAACTCTATCCTGACTGAAACCAGGACAAGCAGCCACTGTATGAAAGAAGAAACAAGAGAGTCTTCAGAAGAAGATATGCGCATGCAAACCATCTTTCCTGTGGAATCCCAGCAAGAGGCAAGCAAGTCTTTGCATAGGTACGGCTAGCAGTAAAACAGCAGTGTTAGTTAATCTGTGCAGGCAACGAGTTATCTCACACACATGTTCAGACACCAACACAATGAGGAGAGATACACCACAGTGTATCAAAGGCTGCCAGTGATGGGACCTATGGACATAAAGCACTCTCAAGAAAACAGGAATTGCCTCTCTGCCTACCAGGTGTCTCCCAACACATGCAAGAGGTAGTCCCACACTGGACAGGACAGAGCTAATATGGAAGATGGGGTAGCATAAACATTAAATAGGATGAAACAGCATTACAGAGAGGCTCCCCAAATAGTCTCGGGTGTCCTATTTATGATCAGAATGTGCATGAGCCTGAGGGCGCAGACATGGTCAAAGTTACCAAAGTACACGAGATCAATGGCACCAGCTGAGCTATAGAGGCTATAGGTTCACAAGGTCTGTACCCACAGCAAATGCAAAATAATGCAACTTTCACTTAACCCTCTTGCTCTGCAAGCTTAAATAAATCCTGTGCTTTGTGTTTGCTATATGCTATGGGTATAGATAGAGACCACAGCTCTGCTTATGTGGAATAAGTTTTTAATGACTTGCTTATAAGCTTCAGTCTTAACATGCTCAGTCATGATACCTTTGATGTTCTGTTGACTACATATCCAGAAACAGTTTTGGGTCATGTGGGTCATGTGAGTAGAAAACCTGGGTAAATAGGTATATAAGGCACATTCTTCAGCAAGTCAATGCATTACAGCAGCAAACATGCATATGAAAAAGACACACACCAAAAAAAGAGAACAGTATCATATTTCTTTAATGTAAAGAATTCATAACTACTTCTTTTTTCTTCCCCTTCCTACCCACCCCCCCACCACCACCACAGGTGGGATGCTGTAGAACAAAGTGATTTAACTCGGAAACAAACAGCAGAAGAATTAACCAATGTTTTCTGTATTGCACATTGCTGTGTCTTACACTGGGCCTTGCTGACTATATAGCATGCAGTGGCTCATTCATAAACATTAGCAGCTCTTCAGACCCAGGCAGCTGGTTCCAGTCCTGCTGTGAACACAAACAAACATTGGGAAACACACAACTGCTGCAGCAGGAACAAGTTTTACTTAACAAGTAGAAACGAATATCAGCTGTATGTAAAGAAACAGGAAATAAACTGAAAGCAGTGACCAAAGGAATGAGGGTTAACTATGTCTAAGCATCTGGGTAGGTGGCCTGTGCAATTGACAGGCTTCATATTTTCTGAGCATTATATTTTTATGTAGAGAAATGCTTTTCTTGATGACAGTTTTGGGTTGAGATTTTTTTTACTGCCAAAAGGAAGTATGGACAGGTTTATACAAAGTGTTTGCACCTCCTTACTCTCCCAGGAATTAAATCTTGCAGGGTTTTTTTCTTGTTGTGTTGTTTTATTTATGAGAAAGGCACTTTTGACAAACAAAATATAGGGCTCTTTTTCTTCTTAAATGTAGTAGGAAGGACCCTGCACAAATAGCACCACCATACCTAGTGAAAGAGTTCTAAACCTCAGTAGTGATAAAGTCACAAAGTGGAAGCCCCAGATGAAAGTCTGTCCTGAGGAACAGCAGTCCCTCAGTCCACACAGCCATTCTTGCCTGCTAAGCAGTGTGGCATATATTTCCTTCTCAGGCTTAAGGATCTTATGGTGGGTTGGACACCCACTAGTCCCATAAAAGGCAAAGAGCCTCCGGAGTCTGTAAGATGTATCATCCTGGTACCAGTCTAGTCAATACTTCTTCCCATTTACCTGTTTGCATCTTATCCCTAGGAAGAACCAGACACTCATGTCACAAATCAAAACCTGGCATAGTTCATGATGATCCATACATCAGGATCATGGTGGGAGGAGAGGGGAGGGAAGAAAGTGGAGGGAAGAAGTACATTCAACCTTAGATTCCTTTTGGTGATACAATGGTGAGTTGTATTGGATTCGGTTAAAAGGCAATCTGATAGATACATGTGCCATGGCCTCTGGATAGCCATCATATAGCCATTTCTTCCAATGGAGAAATGCAGCATTCTGTTGCGCACTCTACTGAGAAGTGTTGATTCTTTATATAGACTTTATTGACACCAGCAAGGAACAGGAAAAAAGAAGACAGCCTATTGCAGTACATTGCATACAACAGGACCACATATACCCAGGAATATTTTTCAAAACCACTGACAGTCTTCTCCAAGTTCAGTTCCTTGAGAAATACATCCAGTTCAGTAATTTTTTGCTATAATTCCTTCTTGATTCCTTGGGTGTGACTGCTCTTCCTGAAACTTGCCTATCCCAGAACTCCAAGTAATAGCAAATTAGCACAAATCACCTGTCTTCTGAACTTTTTCTTGTTACTTTGCAGCTGAATTACTTTCATGTGCAGGTTTCATCCTGTGCTATCTCTGGAATCTCAAAGAACAGCCTGACATCTGCCAGGTCAGTAGTGGATGAGGGACCTCCTCCATCTCAGTGTATCCTCACAGGAATACGCAGCTTCACACCAGAGCCCAAGTAGTACCTTTAAGGAGAGGATAAAGGGTGTCAAACTCCTTGAAGAGAATTTTCTGACTTCACACTTATGAGTTCATAATCCATAGTGGATTTTTGAAGGCTATGCTGTTGTGAAATTTTTTTTGCTTCATGCCCGGCACACCTCTTCCTGTCAGTTTGGGACTGCAGCTGCATGGTCTCTGCTTTTCTGACATCTATTTCTGAATCTGGGTCTGGTTTCCTTCTCTGCCCATCTTGTACCTGCCTTGTACTCCCATGGTTCTGTCTGTTCACCTGCTCAACAGCAGCAACTCTTTCTAATAAATCAGTGAAACCAGCACTCTTCAGTTTTGAGTCAGTTGTATATAAATCTCATGAAGACTTTCCTATCCACAGCACACTGGAGGGCTCATTTCTTAATTTCACTATAAGAGTTTAATAATTCTGTTACAATGAAGTTCATGGCATTCTGCTTTTAGCTTACAAATAGAAATATTTAACTGCAAAATTACCAGAGTGTCCTAACACACAAGAACCATTAGTTAAAAATAAACAAGCTACTCCTGGGACTTTTCAGAACACGTTAGATAACTTTCTGCAGTGGAAGAAATAATTATTCTCCTTACTGAGATGCTTCACTCAGACCTAACTGTGATATTAAAGAAATTTTCCAAACACAAATACACATTCATAATAAAGTATTCTATCTACAAAGTTGTATACCAAAGAACACATCTGTTGAGGGACAGAGAAAGCTTTTGCAGCCTGGATTTTAGCCAGATTGTGTGTGTGTGTGTGTGTGTACGTGTTTGTACACAAACGTATTTATGCATATGTGTGAAAATCTGTCAGCAAGATTGCTATCCCAACCATGTGTCATTTGTAAATCACTTTAGAACAGTGAGCTTGTCAGGCATTTCATTAATATAGAGTTGAGTGGTTTTAACAGATTATCTTTTATTCTCCCACTCTCTCAACACTCACTGCAGAGTACTGGCTTGACTTACAGGTTAAACTTTTCTAGAGAACTAGACTTCAGCTTCAAACTGTTGTTCCTCTGCTCAATGGAGTGCAATACTCAAAACTTCTTTCTTTGGTATTTGTTGGGAATTGTCATTTGGGAAGTAAACAAGACAGAGAAAAGATCTTTTGCTGATCTTGGCTCTGAAGAAATAATTAATATACCTTTGAAAAATTTTTATTTTTTGACTTCTGGGGAAACGAAAATAGTTTTTTCTCTACCTTCAAAGGCTGGCAAGAGAAATAAACAGGTAGACCCGCATGACTGTGTAAAGTTTTTGAATGTGATAGAGTATCAAATGTATTTCCCTTAATCACTAGCTTTGTCAAATACTATTTAGAAAATCATCCTGGAAATTGGTTCTTTTATAAAATACACTATGCTCTGTGTTACACTGTTTTAAAACCAAGTTATGAATCCCTATTGTCCTGGTTTTGGCTAGGATATAGTTAATTTTCACAACGTTAGCCTAACTGCTAAGGGTGTTTTCCATGCCATGTGACACCATGCTCACCATAAATAGGGGCTAGTCAGGGAGGGGTGGCAGTCTGACATGTGAGTTGAGTGTCTGGTCTGTTGTTAGGGGTTGGTAAAGTGCCTTGTGCTACCACAGTTTTGCATACTAAGTTCTGTTGTTGTTTCCCTCTCCCTGTGCTGTCCCAGTAAGCTGTTCTTATCCCAACCCCACAGTTTGCCTTTTTCTGCCCATTCTCCTACCCACCCCACCAGAAGAGGGGTGGGTGAGCAGCTGCATGGTGCTCAGCTGCTTGTTGGGGCTGCACCACATCACCTATTCAGAAGCTATGAATGCTAATTTTCCTATAATGACAGGTTAATTGCATTATGCTTTATGTCAGACTAGAGTTGCTGTGTGATCTAAGTCCTCTATACACATGATGATTATTTTCACATTTGCTTGGAAGACAGTATTTAGCAAATATTCTGCAGAAATTTGACATCATGCATTGCTACTGCAGATGACTGTAGATTAGATCACTGAATTCACAGGTGAGGGAAAAACAAAATTTGGTGTAGCTAGTTGAGGAGAGCTTCTCCATCTTTTTCTTCATCAGACTTAACATTTGTCCATTCTTTGCATCTGTTTAGAGACAGAAATCATGATGACCTCCATGCTCTACCTCGTTCCGCGGGCAGGATCCACAAAGAGCTACTTTTAACAGCTACATACAAAAGTCCACATGGAGCCTCACTGTACCAATAGTGACAGCTGTTGAATGATGTTGTATTAGTCAGCTCCTCTCTTGTCTGGGCAAGATTCTTCATAGAATCATAAAACAGGTTGGGTTGGAAAAGACCTCAAAGATCATTTAGTTCCAACCCCCTGCCATGAGCAGGAATACTCTCACTACACCAGGTTGCTCAAAGCCCCATTCAATGTGGCCTTGAAGACTTCCAGGGACAGGGTGTCCACAATCTCTCATGGTAACCTGGTCCACTGCCTCACCACTTTATAATAATATAAAGAATTTATTCCTAGTACATAATCTAAATCTACTCTTTTAGTTTAAATACATTGCCCCTTGTTCCATCACTCTATCTGCTTGTAAACAGGTCCTCTTAATCTTTCCTGTAGGCCCCTTCAGGTGCTGGAAGGCTGCAATAAGCTCTCCCCAGAGCCTTGTCTTCTCCAGTGTGGTGATTGAGTCCCGACTAAAAGCCAGATGCCCACCAAAATCAGTCTATTGCTCCCCTTCTTAGTTGGACAGGGGAGAAAAATATATTAAGAGGCTCAAGAGTCAAAATCATTAACGACACAGGCAAAACAGACTCAACACAGAGTGAAGAAGAGAAAATTATCTAATTTATTACACCACGCTAAAAAGAAACAGTGAAAAAACAGTGTCAGCAGTGCAACCAAATATCGTAAAACAAATGCAACCAGGTAAACACTTTTCCCCCACCACTCCCTCCTTAGCAGACTTTAATTAGAAATTTGCTCCCTTCTTCCCTCCCGTTCACAGCCCAAGAAGGGCAGGGACTGGGGAAAATGGGGATCTTGGTAACACCTTCCCCCCACCCCTTCATTCTAAAGCAGACTTCCCTTTAGCCATGATTTTGCCCCCTTCTTCCCCTCCTGCTCGCAGCACAGGACGGGGAGGCAGGGACTAGGAGACAGGGGCTTCGGTCAGTCCCTTGCAAGATGGTTTCCTTCTCGACTGGGGTGAGGGCATCCATTCCACACATCCTCCCCCTGCTGCACCCATGAGAGACAGTCTTCCATGAACTTTCTCCAAGGCAAATCTCTTCCCACCAGGCTTCATCTCTGCTCTGGCAGGCAGCAATAAATCACAATGTCTCTCAGTCCCAGTCCTCCACAGGGCTATAAGGCCTCCCCCGGCAAACCTGTTTTGCCCATCTCTGTAGGTCGCTTGTGTTGGCATGGGCTCATCCCAACGTAAGTCATCTTCTCTATGTCCCCCCGGCTCCATCCAGTGTGGAGCCATCTCTCTCTCTCTCTCTCTCTCTCTCTCTCTCTCTCTCATGGCAAAATGCAGCTACCTTGGAGTCTTTTTCTCCCGTATGTGCTTCTCAGAGGCGCTACCAGCAGGCTGGCAGAAGATTCCAGCAGCCATTTTCTGCAGCCCCTGGTCCTCTCTCTCTCAGCACCCAACTATGCACAACTGCGACATCCAGGCTGAACAAGCTCAACTCTCTCAGCTTGTTTTCATAGGAGAGGTGCTCCAGCCCTCCGAATCATCTTCATGACCCTCCTCTGGACTAGGTACAACAACTCAATACATTTCTTGTATGGGGCCCCCAGAGCTGGATGCAGTACTCCAGGTGAGTGAAGTATCACTTCTCTCAATCTGCTGGCCACACTTTCAGTGCAGCCCAAGATGTGGTTGGCTTTCTGGGCTGCAAGCTCATGT
Source organism: Hypotaenidia okinawae (assembly GCA_027925045.1). Classification (NCBI taxonomy): domain Eukaryota; kingdom Metazoa; phylum Chordata; class Aves; order Gruiformes; family Rallidae; genus Hypotaenidia; species Hypotaenidia okinawae. Next base: position 32,994,088 of record BSDF01000005.1, on the reverse strand, counting down.
TCAGCTTGTATTCATCAACACTCCCAAGTCCTTCTCAGGGCTGCTGTCATTCCATTCTCCACCCAGCCTGTAGTTGTGCTTGGGATTGCCCCAAGCTATGTGCAAGACCTTGCACTTGGCCTTGTTGAGCTTCATGTGGTTTGCATGAGCTCACCTCTCAAGCCTTTCAAGGCCCCTCTGGATGGCATTCCCTCCCTTCAGCATGTTTACTGCGCCACACAGCTTGGTGGTGTCAGAAAACTTGCTGAGGGTGCACTCAATCCCACTGTCCATGTTGCCAACAAAGATGTTAAACAGTGCCGATCCCAGTACTGACCCCTACAGAACGCCACTCGTCACTAGTCTTGATTTGGATATTGAGCTGTAGGCCACAACTCTTGGAGTGCAACCATCCGGCCAATTCCTTACCATCAAGTGGTTCCATCTGCCAAATCCGTGTCTCGACAATTTAGAGACAAGTATATGGTGTGGGACAGTGTCAAACGCTTTGCACAAATCCAGGTAGATTATGTCAGTCACTCTTTCCTTACCAATAAGTAGCCAGAAGGCCACCAAATATTTCAGTCATGATTTCCTCTTAATGAAGCTACGCTGTCTGTCATCAATCACCTCCATAATTTCCCTGTGCTTGAGCATAGTTTCCAGGGGTATCTCCTTCTGACTTTGCCAGGCACAGAGGTGAGACTGACTGGCCTGTAATTCCATGGATCTTGGTTTTTTCCCTTTTTAAAACCTGGAGGTTACTTCTCCCCTTTTACAGTCAGTAGGAACTTCACCAGGCTGTCATGACTTCTCAAATATGATGAAGAGTGGCTTAACCACTTAGCCACTATTTGCATCAGTTCAGGATCCACAAATGCATCTCATCAAGTCCCATGGACTTGTGCACCTTCAGGGTCCTTAGATGGTCTTGAACCATCTTGAACCCTATAGTGCGCGATTCTTCATTTTCTCAGTGCCTGCCTTTGCCTTCTGTGTCCCGAGCAGTGTGACTAGGACCCTTGCTGGTAAAGACGGAGGCAAAATATTTGTTGAGTGCCTCAGCCTTCTCCATATCCTGGGTCCTTTTGTCACTGACATGACTATAGAAACTGTTGTTATAATTTCTGGTGTTCTTCAGTTCACCACCTTCCCTTTTCTCTGGTGTTCAGTCCAGTATTCCATGGTTGCAAATTATCATTCCTGTGCTGCTGGCTGCCTTCCTCTGCTGTGCCCCTGGTGCACTGAGTAGGAGCAGCTTTTTGTCACCAAGTCTAAGGTCTAGGCTTCCTTACTGCTTTCAACCATGGAAGAGAGCAATCCAAGATTTCTTCCCTGGTTTTGTTCTCTACATCAATGATATTCATGCTGCCATTTGTGGTGATGTGTTTGTGTTAGTGATGATGTTTGCTTACAAAGTAAGATACAACATAATACAGTTAATGAAGCAGAATGGTGACAGGGAACCGTGCTTCAGGACCTCCTTGTCCTAGCAGATGATTTTAGCAAGCTACTGAGAAAGAAAGCTGTTCTGTACATATTATGAAAATCACTGAGCATCAGAACATGAAAATATCTATTGGAATATATGGTCTCTGAGGCAGGAAAATATTCCACATGCCTGTTCTAGAAACTGACTCACCCATGACAAATGACTGAGTAATCAGAAGCCAAGTATCATGCTAGAGGTGACCACCTGGCCATGAACTCCACCAGAGGCTGAAATCCTGCAGGCATCACAAAAACCCACATCAAAAAATGTAACATGCAGCATAACTACACTTCATCTTTGCATTCCAGGTGTGCAAATAGCTTTCAAACACAGGTGCTGACAACTTACACAAATCACAAAATCACAGAACATTAGGAGTTGGAAGGGACCTAGAAAGATCATCTAGTCCAACCCCCTGCCAGAGCAGGATCACCTAGACTAGATCACACAGGAACACATCCAGGCTGGTTTTGAATGTCTCCAGAGGAGACTCCACAACTTCTCTGGGCAGCCTGTTCCAGTGCTCTGTATTCCTCACAGTAGAAAAAGTTTCTCCTTATTTTCACAAGGAACTTCCTATGCTCCAACTTGCACCCGTTGCCCCTTGTCCTATCCCTGGCCACCATTGAGAAGAGCCTGGCTCTGTCCTCCTGACTCTCATATTTATAAACAGTAATAAGGTCCCCTCTCAGTCTCCTCCATGCTAAAGTGGTCCTGCTCCCTCAGTCTTTCCTCATAAGGAAGGTATTCCACTCCCTTAATCATCTTGGCGGCCCTGTACTGGACTCTTTCAAGGAGTTCTATGTCCCACACAAATCACTGTTTGATGCACTGCCAAGATCCTACATTAAATGTTATCAGTTATTTATGTCTGACTTTTTTCTCCCCAAGCTCCCTCATTTGTGAACAAACTGAATATTTCCCCAGCTGTATTTTTCATTCTCCTTTTAGGGTTGGAGTTTACAGCAAGAGGTGAGGTGAGTTAATGCACACATGGGAAAAGGCTTATAGCCAAAGTGAAACAGCAGTTTGATACGCAGCAGCCAAAGCTCATCTATTAACCTCACATTTTCTGGGACTGTCATGAGTTTGTAGACCTTGGGAAGAAAGCTTAATTTTAAAAGTATGGGAGATGTTTACAGAGAAAGTTGCTCTCTAAATTATTTTCCTAGTCTTGCCCCCTCATGCCCAAACTTTTGCAGAGGCATCTTCCAGAGCTATTATTCTCTGTTCTGTCTCTTTCTCCATGTCTTCCCATTGAGATGATCTGATATGATCACACAGAGTCTGCTGGAGGCAGGACAACACATAGTAGTCATAAAGCATCACAGGGCAGCTCTAAACTCGCCATACATGCACTGGAGCAACATGCTAGACTTCAAATAAAGTATTTTTCTTACAATTAAATTAGCATTTGCACTGTTGTTTGAGGTTCTGGCAGTTCAGATATTCCCACTACTTTGCCACAGTCTGATCTTCTTGTTCCTGTCTGTGGCCAGAGCCCCTCCTGTAACCTACGAACAGTGACTATATGACACCTTTGAGGGAACATGTTACCCCTTGGATACCCTGGAGAAAGGAGGGTACCTGGGCATACATTACAGTGTCCTGGCTCACCTTTTTCCTTGTTCTTATTATTACAAACTGCAGCTTGGTTTGGTTTATTATGAACTATGTTGTAACTTAAATCTTGATCTGAAACTAACCCTACAATATATATCTTTATCTCAAGGATTCTTTACACCTTCTTTCTGTATTGCTTCTTCTCCTTTTTTTTCCTCCCCAGATATGAGCAACTTAATACCCATTTTAGGTTGGCGTAAGTCCAGAACTAATCTGTAATGATTGCAGAAAAGACATTATAACCAATTGGGTAAGTGAAGCAGCATATGAGGAATACTCTTTACTTGACTTCAGACTAAGTCATAAATTAAACACACATACACACATAATACATTTAACAGCAGATGCCATGAATCTGTCTGCTTAATTTAAGAGTCCAAGTTACAAAGCACTAAGGAAGGAGTTTAGAGTGCAAGGGCCTGCAGGGTGAGCAGAGGGAGTTGTACCTCCTCAGCTGCACCACCACCACTGTATTCCTCCAGGAGCAACAGCATCGGACTGCAGCCTTTTGCTCCACAGGGAGCACCACTATCATGGCCAAAATCTACACCCCATCTCTGCTCTTAAGTGTCTCTGGGAGGCTGACACCACATTTGGGTGACTGTCCCTGTATTCCTGAGGACCCCTCAGCTATGGTTGCTGCTTACCAGATAGGCAGGGGTAGCTTAGTCACTAAACCAGGGTGCAAGGGGAAGAACAGCAGCATGAACCAGGTTAGCCTTAGGTAGCAGTGGGAGGCAGGTAGGTTAGATGGCTCCCCGAGACTTAGCTGAATTTTAAGATGAGGCAAGGTATAGCTGTGTCCCTCTACTCAGCTGTGGTATCAGAAGCAAGTCTTCTGCAAGATCCATCCTCTGTCCAAATAAAGAAATGTAAATTAATATGACATTGTGGATACTAGAAGGGAATGCAGCCTTAGCTGCAGATCTAACAAGTCATACTGTTGGAGTATCTGGGTAATGGGGTTTTAGTTCATTTAAGATGAATTTATGCCTTGCTACTCAGACAGTATTAGACATGTTGTAAAATAGATGCTAATATGTCACAGACAGACAAATCACTTTTTAGCCTTTTGCCTATGCAAACTCCCAGTAGAGTCCCACCTTAAAAACTAGTGATGACAAAAAATTACAGCTAAGGAAGGATTTAGGCATTGCATGTTGTCTCTAATTTGAAGTGAGTACTCCGTGTTCACCTTGGGACCTGCAAAGGTTACTCACATAAACAGTGCAAACAGGATCCAATGGCTCATACATGCTGATAATTATGACTGGCAAACCAAGAGGTGGTTTGTGAGTGGTTGTATTTTTCCTGTTGTGGCTGGTGATTGGAGGTATGAATAGGCAGATGGTTTAGATGGATAGAAAGGTTGGCTCTTTATGGCTTAAAATGCCAGTTCAGCTGAAGAATTCTCTGCACTTCAGTGTAATGCTTGCACATCACATTTATTTACCCGTGAGATCAGAATTTTATTTTTAATGAAGCAGACTTGGTCCCTTGAGGAGGAGCAATACCCCGTGGTTTTTAGAACATTTTCAGGGACAATCCTGTAATGTCAGAACCCCAATATATTTCTGGAGGGAAGGAGCTCCTAATAAGAGTCTTGAAAGAGAAATCTCCCTCAGAGTAGCTGGGATTGCAAGGTTTTGGGATTTACTGACAGAATCCCAGACAAGGGCTGGATGGAAATATTACACTTGTCATTTTTCATCAGTAATGCCCTGAAGGGAAATTCTACTTCTCAGGCCTGCTCACAGGAGAGTTTATGTCCTGTCTAATGAACTGAAAAAATGGATTTGTTTCTGTATTTTAATTTGTTGTGTTAGCTGTAAAGTTAAATTATATTAATTGTTTACTGTGTTTCTGAGAGCTGGAGTACTTTAGGTAATTAATCACCATGGAGTTATTGCTCTCTCTGTGCAATAAGTGTAATATATAGCACATTGATGAGAACAGACATGGTCTTGTTCCCTGCCTGCCTGAATTCAGCAAGATGGTTAAAAAACAAGACCTTGCAGTTTCTCCAGCTGTGAGTGGCATGTGAAAACCTGAGGTCAAATGCAGATAGATAAGAAACAGCCAGCTTTGAACATGACTTGGCACAGCTGATTTGTGGGGCAGGTCTGCATATTGGTGATTTAGCTGAGCAACAGCTGAGTCAGGTTGCTGGGTGTGAGGCTGAGGGTGTCCTGGCAAAATGAGCAGAGAAATTAAAATTGTTCTGTTGCTAGCCCCCTTCTCTCAGCTTCGGTGGAGAAATTCACTTCAGTGCTGGCCTTCACTAAAAGCTCCACATCCGCCCCCAAATCACTACTGTACATAGAGTGCAGATGCAGCTTGCCCCATGTGCTACTCTTGGGGGACAATCTGCCCTGAGTCTAAGGTCCAGCCTGAAGCTTTCTTCAGGGAGCAGCTCCTTCCTGCTGTGTGTACAACTGTCTGCACACACACATGTGTGTCTGTGTATATAATGGATACAGACAGACAGGACTGACAGTTCATGCATGCTCTGACTGATGGTGTGCATGCGTCTAAAGTAAATCAGCCTAACATTCCCTAGGCGGTCTAAATGTGGGGCAAGGCAGCTCATGTGCTGTCATGTAGACCTTTATTCCCTCTTCCTTGGGAGTTGTTCAATCAGCAACAGCTCTCAGCCTGGGGAGGAGAGGGCTGAAGTGGGGGGTCATGACAAGATTGTGCATGGTGCAGTGATGATAGGCATGAGACACTCAAAGATTTTTCCAGAGCTGAAGGCAACAAATAAAACCGCTGAGGTTCTCATTTGCACAACAGCTTGTAAGGCTGTGAAGCCCCTCACTCAAAGATGCTGTGGGTGCTAAAATTTCCATGGTTCACAAATGGGACTACATGAATTCTAGGGTGAACACTTGAAAAACTTTTATAAAGGAAGACTGCATTTAAGTGAGAAAGTCCTTGACTTTCTAATTAGTCAAGATTAGTTGAGTATTCTGGCAAAGTATCACTATATGATGTCCTTAAATTCTCCCTAAGCATCCACAGATGGTCACTGCCAGGCACAAGAGAGTGGGTTAGATGGATCTCTGATATTCCCTGGCATAACTGATACTTTCTTCTTGCATGATGACCTTGTCCATCTGCTATATCCATTGTAATATTCCTATAGTCAGGAAGTTATTCTGTTCTGTATTTATAAAATCAAGGGGAGTTGGGTAAATGTTTGGGGTTCCTAGGTATGAGACATACAAATAACAACATTGAGAGAAACGTTAAGCAACTGAAGGCTGCAGTGCATGTGTTCTTCTGTAGTTGGTACTCATGAAATGGTGTGAGCTCCATTCCTGTCCTAATGACTTTTGAATGTACAGTATGCTGTGATCCTGTATTCAGCCACAGTGTTGTGTGAAGGGTTATAAAGAGTTGGTTTAAACAGAAAGCAGACCATAATCCTCTGCTAAGGAAACATTCTATAGTCTTCAACAACTTAAAATTGTAGTAAAGGTGGTATACCCTGCAGCTGCTTTGGTTGAGAAATGGGAAGGTAAGGGAAACCCTTTGCCTTTGCATTGTAAAGCTGATTTGTGCCAGAGGATTGCACCCTGAATCAGAGGGGATGATACCCTATGGGACCACCTGTGTCTCTATAACTACAGGATGTAGCTGTGAGTGTGTGGCTTGTTCTTACCACAGCTTTTTTCCACTTGTTGCACTAAGAACATAGTTTTCCCAAAAGGTTTTCAAACACTTACATGATCAGGTAAAACATCTGCAGGTATGTAAAACCAAAGCCAAGCAGCAGTCCAGATAAATGAAGCACAATGTCTTGCATTATCCTAGTATGCCATATTGTCAGTTACTATGTGTAACCAATTCAACAGGCAAGTGGAAGTATTCTCATAGGAGATGGCTATCATGAGACTCCAGATGGCCCTTCCTCCTCCTCACAGCATATAACCTAAATATGTAACAATTTTTTCACCATCGCATTGAGAATCTGTTACTAGAATGACACAATGAAATGAACTGCTGGAGGAACAAAAGACAGTTTGTGGACTTTTACATAATGTTCCCCTCTGAATTTCAGGCTTAAAAAAAAAAAGAAAGAAAGGAAAAAAAAGTGTTCTATTTCAACATGCCTCATAGTGGGAACTAAATAATTCACAGGATGATGTGCCTTCATTGCTTTCCACCTGAAAAATAACAAAGACCATTGCCCGGGAACAAAATTGCTCTAGACCAAATAGCCAGAATATCTTCCTCCACTCATGCCTTAAGTCATCTTTGTTCACCTAACCCTATTCAAATTATGGCTTAAGGAGCAAAATAAGCTTCAGATTTTTTTGACTGACAGGATATGGGAGAAAAGGCAGAAGATGTTTCAAAAAGCAAAACTGCAAAAAGTGCTCAGTGCCTTCCATTGCAGGTGTACACTTGTCATTTGTCTGCCTCAGGGAAAGAGAGAATCAGAAGTACTTTCCATTTACTGTACTTGATTTCACTTCTGAGAGTAACAACCTGTTCGGGGACCCAAACTGTGATGGTGGAAGTATGTCTGATTTTAGTTTTGCATTCAGGAACTATTTGGAGAAGAGAACACTATAATACTCACCCTAGAAGTCTTCTTGCAATATCCTGTTACAGTTATCTGCTTGGCACAGGACTGAAAATGCAGTAACTCTTGAGGTAAATTGTTTCTTTGCCATAACTCATGTCTCCTTGGCCCAAAATGTGAAATTTGTCAGTGTAATTTGGAATCAGGAGAGTGAATACTAATGGGGTGTGTAAGGCATATGGTAACTTCAAGAACCTTTATGGCTGGTATATTGCTGAACAATGTTTGGGTACACCATTAAAAATGAATAAGGAACTGGTTAAAGAGAACAAGATTTCCAGTAAATGTTGATGTATTGGCCAGAGGAGCTCAGCTGATACCTTTTCCTCAACTCTCTTGTCCTCTGTTGGCTGTGAATCATGTGGTGGGAAGCCTTTGAATATGTGTACATTTTTTAGTTCCCTTGAGAACTGGATGGATGTGCAGAATTTGACATTATGAGTTTTTCTTCAGTTGCAGCATCCAAGTATGAAGCAACAGTTCCATAGACGAGAGGTTAGTACAGGAATTATGGCACACTTTATAGGCCATTATTTTCTTGGGGCAGATAAATGACTGTGAGTCATTCAGATCTGGTTTCTGTGAGGTATAAAAATAGGATGCCATTGGACTCTACTAATGAACTGCTGAGAGCCACACTCCACAGTAACCAACATTTTCCATTTTCCCAGTGAGTAAATAAGTACAATTCCGTTAAGTTTAATGGGCTCAAGGTAATTTGCACCAACTGAGGATGTCATCCAGTAAACTCCATAGTGCATGGATTGCTTCATTCATAACAGAATCACAGCTGTCTTCAGCTGGCAGAGAGCACCTATCCAGCTCCTTAACACTGCCCAATAGAACAGTGTAAAGCAGGAAATGAATAGGAATATGAGGCCCAAGTGGGGCCGTACAGTGCATGTATGTTTTCTGAACATCACATGGTGCTTGTGGTTCAGTCACTGCTTTTCAGGATGGATGAAAGCAGTCTAATATCTCTATAGGATCTTAAGTTGTGTATAATGCAATAGTCTATCTAACATAATTATAGGACAGTGTAGGTACTGGGTTAGTCCATTTGTGCAGTCTTTGAAACCTGACAGTTTAGCAGAGAATATAAGTTATATTTAAATGCATTACTGCCATTTTTCTTCCAGTTATAAACCTGAAATGAAGGATGGTGTTAAAACTCCACCTGAATGAAGCAGGCATTTCCCATGGGGCCTTTTGTCCTTTGGCAGCTTTTCTACAGTTTTCCTAGTGGTGAAGGTAATGTAGTAATACTCAGAAGAGAAAAAAGGATTAACACAAAATCTATATAAATTGTTATTTCTACTGAATTAGGATTCTTCTATCTTATGTGGTATATATTTCTATATATAGTATATATAGTGAGACTCCTACTGTAACAATCAGCAGTAGTACCCTGAAGGGGAAAACCTAAACAGAATTCAGAGACTTTTTTTATTGGCAATTTAATCATCTCTGAAAAAATACAAATATAAACATCGGCCAAACAAGATTGCTTTTTTCTTCCACTCACCCTAAGTTCCAGAAACAGGATGCTAATAGAGTTGTTGACACTTCTGCATGCAATCTCACCTTTCCAGGACAGTCAGTACTGGCTGCTTTGTGCATCTGTGGTAACAGTAAGATACTACCCGGATTGTTGGCAACTGAAAGTAGGCAAAAATGGGCAAACCGAACCTCCTCAGCTATGTCCTTGGTACTGATTTCATAGAATACATATGAGCTAACTATTGGGAAGTTTGTTAAAAGCATGAGGAGAGGTTTGGGCTGTAGGGAGGGAGTAACTGTTTTTTTTCATTTCCCTTAGTTGTTGTTTATTTTTTTAAAGGTATCTAGTGCTGGAAGAGTTTTGAAGGCTGAGATTTTTGAGCAGAAGAAAAAGGTGAATCCTGAGAAAGGAACGACATGGGCGTCAGACCAATGGAGTTTCCTACTAAGCAGTTATCAGGTCAAAGAATGAAGAGGTAGAGCAGTTGGTACCTTTGAAATCAAACTTATCAAAGGAGGGCCTATAGGATTTTTACAGATGACAGGAGCATGAGAGACAGAAAACCTATAAAGAATAATGCTATATAAAGGAACCATTAAGAAAATATGTGCCTTACAGTGTTTGTGTCCGTAGTATATCCCCAGAAAGTTTAACAACAATTCTTAAGTTCTTAAGTCTAAATAACTTCAGTAGGTGGCCAGCCCTCAAGGGGCAAATCTATTCTAAGCTCCAGAGTCTCCATCACAAAGGTGAAGAGAGGATCTTGCTACATCTGCAGATGGGAGTCACAGATTGAACAGCAGGTGATAGTGACACGTTCTCAAGGCAGTAGCCAGACATTAGCTTTGTACCAATTCTGCTCATATAAATACAGCTGCATGAGTCCAAACATGGCAAGTTTGTTATATAATTGTGCTCTGGACCTACTTGTATGAAAAATACTTTTCAACTTTTGTTTCTAATGATTCTTTTCTATGCTGTGTCTGCTTTTGTTCCCATTTTTTTTGCCTGTTACACTTTCACCAAATATGTGCCTATGGATTCCCTGCAAAATTCAGGTCCACTATAGTCATCATCACATTTTTGTTGAGGGAAACCAGGTTGAGGAAATCCTGACACAGATACCCAGGTCTCCCTCTCTACCCCTTTTTTGGGATGAAATCTTTTAGTACTGCTTAGGGGTCTGGTTTTTGGAATAAGGTCTGAAGGTTTAGCATTGTGGGTCTAAAAAGTATTATAAGCAGTCCGTTTGATAAATCTACCTGGCTTTTATGATAATAAAATAAGGATTTTCTTAAAGAGTGTTATGATTTTATATTTTGCCTGAATTTATTTATTTATTAAATTACACTCTGTTCCAAATAGACTAGAAATTCTTTAGGGTAGAATAATGTTTCCTGTTCCTATCGAGTATTTGGTACAAGGCAGCCCTTTTATGGCAATTTTGGGCTATGCTAAAATACCAATAACATCAAAATAAAGGTGTCATTCTTGTATTCACCTGTGAATACTGGAGATGTGGCACAGATTTCAAATCATTATTTGTTATCATTTTTGCACAGCAGCAGAAATTGATTGATTGATTTTGGCAAGAAAATAATTATTTACTTTACTAACTATATAAATATGTGGTAAGGTAACCTACTTAGTAAGTTTAAAAATAGATCTGTACAAATGCTTTGTAGTATTTCTATGCTTTCTTTGGCAATCACAGACTGTGACCTTATACTACGAGTCAATCATAAGATTCATCAATACCCCACGTGGTCTTGCAGGTGTTGCATCTGTAAAACAAGA